>JAHTLZ010000065.1:2811932-2884411 GCA_023846285.1 Phrynocephalus versicolor
TATTATTATTATTATTATTATTATTATTATTATTATTATTATTATTAAATAACAAACAACACCAACCAGTTAATTGGCTGCAGCCCATGCCCCCTCCTTGTACCCTGGCCCCCAGCAGGCCCCTCCCTTGGGATGGAGGTGGAAGCTAAGTCTATGTTGCTCCCAAGGCAATGACAAGCGTGGGTACAGGGTGTGGAGGCAGAAAGGGGACCTGAGGGGTGCAGAACACGAACCCTGAGGCCCTTTGTGCCCCACAGTAAAAATGAATGCTTGATGCTCTCTCTGCTTTGACGGTCACTTTGGGTTTGCTTTCGTTGACCATTTCTCAGAGCAGTATGTGTTTAATCTTTTTACGTGTATACTTCTTCCTGTTTTTTGCTTTAAATATTATCTTTTAATAATGTAAGCAGCCTTGGACCCTTTCTAAGGAGAAAAGCGAGGTAGTAATATTTTAAATAAATAAATGTAGGCATGATTATAGAATACAGTAGGAGCCCAGTATTGGTTGGTTCCAGGCCTTCTTGTGGATAATGAAAACCGTGAATAAGAGAGAACACCAAAAAATCCCCCAAACTGCTGTTTTGTGACAGTAGCTTGCTTTACAGCTACGGTTTGTGACAGCAGTTTGCTTTGTGGGTGCTGAATTATTTATTTAATTTTTTACTCTGCCAACCATGAATAACTGAAGCAGTGGATAATGAATCAGTGGATATGGGGGTCCTACTGTATGTGGAATGGAAAAGTTGGATTCAGCTGCCAGAGATCATTGCAGGATAGTAAAGGTAAAGGTTCCCACCCCGGCACATGAATGTTAGTCTTGTCCGATTCTAGGGGCGGTGCTTATCTCCGTATTCAAGCCAAACAGCCAGTGTTGTGCAAGTCTGTGGCCATGTGGCCGGCATGGCTGGACAAATTTCTGCACACAGAACACTGTTTACCTTCCAGATTTTTACAGTGGTACCTATTTATCTACAGTACTTGCATTTACAAGCATTTTCGAACTGCTAGGTTGGCAGGAGCTGGGGTTAACAGCAGGAGCTCACTCTGCTGCGTGGCACCCAGGATTTGAACCGCTGAACTGCCGGCTTTGTAATCGACAGTTTCAGCGCTCTAGCTCACTGAGCCACCACACCCCTTACATAGACTATGTGGAATGGAAAAGTCAGATTCAGCCGCCAGAGGTCGCTGCAGGATACTCTTACGCAAATTGGTCTAATTCTCAGGGATTTAAAAACACTGTTATGCCTCGGTTATTAGTATTTGGACCACGACTGGTGTCTTGCCACAACCTCTTGGATGTCTCCTGTGAAGGCTTGTTCCCACAGCCTGGATCATCAACCCCCTTCAGCTGCTCTTCCAAAAACAGGGAACTTGAAACAGTGAATTTTCATTCCATTTTTATGAATGGTTGACATTTATAGATTATGTTTCCAGGCCTTCCTTCCTGCTGAGTTGCTTAAGATTTTTCTTCTTCATTTTGTTTATCTTTAATGTTAAAACAATATAAAAGAACATCCTGTTTCCCTTTAGTAACCAATATAGAATTCGTACATTGCGGAGCCATATTGCATATAGCGCAGGACAATGAACCCCATAAATTGGCCATTAGGTTTATTTTATGTCCAGTTGAACTATGTCTGCAGCCCACTTCTCACTAGATTTTGCTTCTGTAGAAGCTCAGCTGATGTTTCACTTAGGCTTTCTGTAATACCATCCAATTAGGCCAAATCCAGGTATTTGCCAGCTATAAACTATAGCTTCCATGTACAAAGTGGCCTTTTCAGGTGGCTCAGCCAGCGCTCCCCTCAGAGGAGCAGCTCTGTGGCTTTTGCCCTATAGCCCTGGTAATTTCCTGATTCCAGGCACTGCAGTCCAAGAAAACCACGCAGCTGAGCACCTTGACTTCGTATGCAGGAGCATTGTGCCAAATGACTCTGGGGCATTGGAATCACAGCTGTGTTGTTAGATTGTTTTTCTGGCTCTCTGGTCTTCATTCATTGTGAAGACTTAGACTTGTATTTTGATCAAACAATTACCTGGGTTGCTTATGAGAAATCAGGGAATACTGTAATAAAAAAATACTAAATCCTAAAATTTAAAGCCAAGCAAAGTGTGCTGCTTCTATACTGCCCTTCAGCACTTAAAGCACTCTCTGGGCAGTTTTGGATGCGCACACACAGCAAGCTAGGTACTCAATTTATAGATTTTGGAAGGATGGAAGGTTGAGTGAACCTTGATCTGTCTACCTGGGATTGAACCCTGGTTGCAAGCAGAGTCTTGGCTTTGATACTGCCGTTTAACCCCTGTGCCTAATGGCAATTAAACTGGGAATATATCCTGCGCTGTCAAGTGAATTCTGACATGGCCACCCTTTTGCAGGGTTTTCCAGATAGAGAATACACAGAAATGGTTTACATTCTCTTCTTCTAGGGGTGCCTTGGGACTCTGCAGCTTTAAAAACAACACAGAATGGCTCTCCCCTCAGAGGGCACCCTGGGAATAAAGCCTTTGGCTCCAGTGCCAGATACCTACCCCCCCCCCCCCGGGGGCCCCGGCCGGCTCCAATTGGAGCCCTTGGAATTACAACACAGCAGCTCTTGCTGTTTGTGACAGAGCGATCTGGTGTTTCTCTTCAGTTTTGCAGTTTTGGGGCACCTGCAGGTGGAGCTGAGTGACTTTTTTTACTTGGGGAAAAAAACACCTACAACCTCAATATTGAGTCAGGCACCGGGCTACAAGAGACAGACATTGGGAGTTCAATTCTCTGCTGTGCCTCCTGGCAGACAAGGCAGCCTATGTAGCTTTGGGCAAGCCACGTGGTTGCACCTTCAGAAGGAGAGGGTGACAAGCTGCCTCTGAGCTTGCTACGCCTAGCACACGCTGGAAAGTGTCATTGGAATGAGGCAGGCAACTGTTATGAGTTAAGGAAAGGAGGAGGAGCCTCTCCCTCCCTCCCTCCCTCTTACATCCAAACACAAACACACCCTGGGGGTGGGGTGGGGGGAGCAACTTCCAGGACAATTCAGCTCAAAGAAATCATAGAATCATAGAGTTGGAAGGGACCTCTCAGGGGCCATCCAGTCCAACCCTCTTCCATGCAGGAACCCCCATCACAGTATCTCCGACAGGTGGCCATCCAGACTCTCCTTAAAAACCTCCAAAGGAGGAGATGCCACCACCTTCCTTTGGGGCAGCATATTTGGGGCAGTCCCTTTTCCTGTAGTTTGAAACCATTGCTCCAAGTCATAGAATCATAGAATCAGAGAGTTGGAAGAGGCTTCAAGGGCCATCCAGTCCAACCCCCTGCCCTGCAGGAACCCCACCACAATATTTCCGACGTGTGACCATCCAGTCTCTGATTGAAAACCTCCAAAGAAGGAGACTCCACCACCCTCCTTTGTGGCAGCATCTTCCACTGCCGGACAGCTCTAATTGTCATGAAGTTCTTCCTAATGTTCAAATGGAATCTTGCTGTAGTTTGAGACCATTGCCCTGTGCCCTAGTCTCTGAAGCCATGAACTGGGGCATAAATATTTTGGGATAAGATCCGCCTTTGAAGAGGAATGACTGGAGCCAGGACTAGACTGGGGTGAGGGTTGGGGGTTGGGGAGAGGTACTCCTTTTTGTGAGTCAGGGATCGGGCACGGATCTAGGCAGGGGGATAAGCTGCCGGGAGGAAGCGCTTGGCCCCTTTTGGATGAGCAGGAAGTCGCTTCGAGGGAAATGTCGGAAAGAACCTCCTGGCAGGAAAGGTGACCCAGCTATGGAACATGAGGAGGGGTTTCCTCTTTGGGCAGTTTCCCACAGAAGATTGGACAAACATTTCTGAAGTGGAAACACTTTGAAGGAGAGGGTGTTTTCCCTCTGCATTCAGGAAGATAAGGAGTTCCGCTCCTGCCTTCCTCTTCTGTCAACCTGGGATGTGTGTCATCCACCTGGCGGGAAGGGATTAGGGCCCCATTGTTCTTCATGGGCATTTCCAGGGCAGCACGGGGCAGATCAGCAACCTGCCCCCAGGGCCACGTCCTTCCTTCCCCCAGAGATGTACTGTTCTGTCTCCATGTGCCACTGGGGACCTGGAAGGGAGGGGCTTGTAGCCACAAGAGACGCCAGATATCCCGTTTGAGGAACGGTCTGGCTTCAGCCAGGAGAGTGCAGTGGTTAGAGTGTTCAGTTTGGGCTTGGAAGCTTGGGGTTCAAATCCCCACTTGGCCGTGAAATGCGCGGGGTGACCTGGCTCACAAAATTTGTTTTTAAGTCACAGAGGTGAGCACTCTGACTTCATCACAATTCTTGTGAGCAGAAATCACAGAAGCTTCCAAGCCAGAAAGGCCCCCAGAGTGGTATACTAACTCAAGGATGCTGAACTTAAGAACATAAGGACAGCCTTGCTGGAACAAGCCACAGCCCATCCAGTCCACACAGTGGCTGTCTCACACAGTGGCTCACCATTTGCTTCAGGGTATTCCCAAGCAGATGTCTTCAACTCCCCACAAGTGGCACTGAGAGATCTCCTATCTCTCCAACCCTTAGGCATCCATAATGATAGCCATTGAGACCCTTGTGCTCCATGAATTTGTCAAATCCTTTCTTAAAGCTGTCAAGGCTGACAGCTGTCACCACTTCTTCTGGCAGGTAGTTCCACAGACCAATGATCCTCTGGGTGAAAAAGTACTTTCTCTTATTTGTTTGAGATCTAGCACCCAAAAGTTTAATGGAGTGCCCCCTAGTTCTAGTGTTGTGCAATAGGGAAAACAGTTTTTCCTTATCTACTCTGTCCACACCTTGTATGATTTTATAAACTTCAATCAGGTCACTTCTTAGGCACTTTCCTTCAAGAGTGAAGAGGCCCAGCCATTGCAGCCTCAGATGGTAAGGAAGGTATTCCAGTCCCCTAATCATTCTGGTTGCCCTCCTCTGCATTTTTCCAGTTCCATAATATCCTTCTGGAGGTATGGTGACCAGAACTATACACAATACTCCCTATGGCGCCTCACCATAGATTTATAAAGAGGCAAAATTACTCTTCCTGACTTAGTTTCTATACCCTGCCTAATGATCCCTACTAGCATTGAGTTTGCTTTTTTCACTGCTGCGGCACACTGGGTTGACACCTTCATTGAGCTGTCCACCAGGACACCAAGGTCTCTTTCCTGGTTTGTGGTAGAGAGTTCAGGTTATAAATGTAATTGGGGTTTTTTTTTTGCCCCAACATGCATCACTCTGCACTTGCTAATGTTGAAGCTAATTTGCCACTGGTTTGCCCACTCCCCAGTGTCAAGAGATCCCTCTGGAGATCCTCATAATCTGTCTCAGTTTTTACTACCCTGTATAATTTATTGTCGTTGGCAAATCTGGCTACCTTGCTATTTACTCCTAGATCATTTATGAAAAAGGGTGAAAAGCAGGGGTCCCAGTACTGAACCTTGGGGTACCCCACTCTTTACCCCACTCCACTTGGAGAAGTGTCCATTTAGTGCTACCCTCTGTTTCCTGTCCCTTGGCCAGTTGCTGCCCCAGGACAAAAGCAGTCCCTTTATTTCACGATTGGCAGGTTTATTCAAGAGCCTTTGATGCGGGACCTTGTCAAAAGCCTTCCGAAAGTCCAGATAAACAATGTCAACTGGATCTCCCTTATCAACATGGTTGTTGACACTCTCAAAAACTTCCAAAGGATTAAGGAGACATGATTTGCCCTTGCAGAAGCCATGGTGGCTCTACTTCAACAGCACCTTCTCTTCTATGTGCCTATTAATTTTATGTTTTAGGATGGTTTCCATCACTTTACCTGGGATACATGTCAAACTGACCAGTCAGTAATTTTTTGGATCGCCTCTGAATAATTTTTTTGAAAATTGGTGTTACATTTGCTACCTTCCAGTCATCAGGCACAACACCTGATTTGAGGGAAAGATTATATATTTTGGCTAGGACATCAGCAATTTCATCTTTAAGTTCCTTGAGAACTCATGGATGGAGTCCGTCTAGTCCTGGTGATTTGTTAGCATTTAGTTAAACAAGACACGCAAGGACCTCCTCCCTGGTTATTTCTATCTGGCTTAATTCTTTGGTTTCCCTCCCTACGAAGATAGGCTCTGTTTGGGGCATGTGGTCTCTGTGTTCGTCAGTGAATACTGAAGCAAATAATTCATTGAATCTCAATCTCTGTTTCCTCTTTAATAATTCCTTGCCTTCCATTCTCTTCTAATGGTCCAATGGCCTTCCTAGTTGGGTTCTTACTTCTAATGCATTTAAAGAACTCCTTGTTATTTCTTTGAGTGTTTTTAGCTATATGCTCCTCAAAGTCTTGCTTTGATTTCCTGATTGTTGCCTTGCATTTGTTCTGCCAGAATTTATGTTCCTGCCTGTTGTCCTCGTTTGGACAAGCCTTCCATCTTCTAAATTAGCTTTTCTTGCTTTTGATCACTTCCCAAACAGCTCCTGTAAGCAACACTGGAGTCCTCTTGGACCTGGCAGTGCCCTTTTTCCTTTTGGGTCTGCATTCCAACTGGGCCTCTGAGCACATGAAGAAGCTCCCATGAAAGCTCTCTCTGTGTATTATACCTTGGAGTGAGAAACACCTGTGCTCAAACCGCCCAGCATTAGCTACTTACTTAAGGCAAGCTGAGCTGCCTCACAGACTTGGCTAATTCCATGAGGTTTGTCAGGATCCTAATGCTAAGCAACACAGCCATTTTATATAAAAAAAACCCTGCACAACCATATACAGTATGTTATGAATGTAAACCTGCCACCGGAACCTTGTACTCTGTGCATTTGGAGAAGCAGGCTAGAATCCATCGCAAGCCATGTGAAATAAATCTGTTTGTCTCAAGGTCCTGTGAGGCTTTGCTCTCTGTTGTTCTCCTTTCTGCATGTGGCTGCGGCCTAAAAAGGCCCTCTCTTTGGCCACTCCTGCTCCAAAGCTTCCCCACGGAACAGCTACTTGCTGACCAGGGCAATCCTTGCTGAATAGTTTATTATTCACCCCCAAAGGGACACAAATACGGGTCAGTAGTTTTCTTTGGTGACAAATAACTTAAAATCGGATGCTAGGCGGCCAGAACAGGAGAACAATGGATCATTTCCTGTCCTGATGGCTGGAAAAGATTATCTGTGGCCTTTATTTTTAGAAGACTGAGCTGTTCTGCATTGTTCAAGAGAAGTCAGTCTATTCAGTCCAAACTGATGGACTGAGAGAAATACATGGACCAAATAAATAGATGCCGGGTGGCAGAGGGGCTTTCGAGGTCTCCAGGTTTCTTTTGCCAGCCAAAGGTTATAGAAAATAAGGCAGGCGGAGAGGAGAAAGCGGTAAAACTCCGGACAAATGGCCATCCAGCCTCTGCTTAAAAAGCCTCCAAAGAAGGAGACTCCACCACCCTCCTTTGGGGCAGCATCTTCCTCTTATGTCGGACAGCTGTAACCATCAGGAAGTTCTTCCTATTATGAGAATCTGGAAGTTGCGTCATGGCTACTGGATTGATGAAGCTGTTTGGATGAGCAGCGAAACGTTTCTGTCTCTCAAAAAGAAGTCTAGTAGCCATGACTCAACTTCCAGATAAATTCACCTGGATGACTGAGAATCTTCACAGACATCTTCCTGATGAGAAACTCCCAAAAGGTCCGTTCCCAGGAGGGTGTGGCTGCTGCCTCTCTGCATGAGTCCCTGCTCTCAGAGCCAAGGGAGGAGGATGCCTTGGCTCCTCTGGGGGAGGTCAAGGCTGAAGCAACGGGCAGGCATATCGGGCGGCAATCAGGATGACTCCAAGAGCGCGCGGGGGGGGGGCTGCGGTTTGGGCCCTGCCTCACTCCCGGGCTGGACTAGATGGCCTAGGGGTGGAGGGAGACCCTTGCCACCCCATCAGTCCAGGAACGTAGTCGGAGGAGTGCCCAGGAGCCGGCCGGCCTACAAGACTCCAACTCCCAGAATGCCTCCCACCCCATACCTTTGCAGGAGGGATTCTGGGAGTTGGAGTGCGGAGAAGGGCGCGGGGCCGGCCCCTTCCGTCTCTCTCTCTCCCAGTCAGCGCCTTCCTCCCTGAAGCCCCTCCCCCCGGTTGGGGCCGTAGCCCCGCCCCCTCCGCGCCTTCTCCTCCCCCCTCCCCCCCGGAGCCCTGCGCGGCCCGTCACTCCTCGCCGAAGAAGCCCCGCCCCGGACCCCTCCCCTCTCAGGCGCCCGGCTGAGGAGAACGAGACGCCGCCGCCGCCGCCGCTGTGGCGTTTCCGGAGGAGTCCCTTCGCCGCCTTGGCCTCCGACTCCGCCCGTTCCCTCCTCCCCTGGCCGAGCTGAACCGAGCCGAGCCGAGCCGGGCCGGGCCAGCGCCACGGGAGCCGGGGTCTTGCGAGCCGCCGCGGGCAGGTGAGGGAGCGCCAGCCTCGGTCCTTTCCTTCCCTCAGGAAAGGGGAGTCCCTGAGGGAGGGGGAGGGGGAGGCCCCCCCGCCCTTCCCCCTTCCCCCCCGCCCCCCCCCGCCGGGGGTCTGAGGGGTCGCGCCGGCCTGTCTTCTGCCTCAGCCGCTGACGGGCGGGGCGGGCGGGGCGGGCGGAGGGGGGGCTGCAGGACGGGGGGGTTGGAGTTCCTTCTCCTCCTCCTCCTCCTCCCTCCCCCCCGCCCGCTGGAGGTGGAAAAAAAGGAGTGGGGGCTCTCTTGGGGCGGCGTCGGCGGCGGCGGGGGGGCGCGCGTCGGAGCCTCCCTCCCTCCCTCCGTCCTTCCCGGGGCGTCTCCGAGGTGGGCACATTCCGGGAGGGGGGGGCGACGCTGGGTGGGAGAGACGCGGGCCGCCACTGCGCCTGCGTGAATTCCGATGCCTGCCTCAAATTCCCCCCCCCCTCCGCACACGCACACACATACACACACGCGCCGCCCGCCCTTCCAGGTCCCCCCCCTCTCTCTCTCTCTCACACACACACACACACACAGACAGACACTCTCCCGACTGGCGCGAGCGGGACCCAGACTTGCTAAGGGGAGCCCAGGTTGGCCGCGCTGGTGCGTGGGAAAGGCCAAGACGCGTGTCGGGCGAGAGGGCTGGAAACCGTGCCAGGCCCAGGGAGGAGGAGGAGGAGGAGGAGGAGGAAGGCCTGCGCTCCTCACTCGCACGGCATCATCCGTACAGGTCCCTTTCGGAGCGCCAAGCATCGCCTGCCTGGCTCCTTCCTTCCCTCTTTCACCCAGCCTCTCTCTTAGCCCCCCCCACCTCTTTTTTCTTGCCAGGAAGGGACAGGGGCACCCCCCTCCTCCTCCTCCATACGAGCCCCCCAGGCTGTGCCCACCTCCCCTCCTTTGGTTTCCTTCTTGTCCCAACCTGGGTCCCATAAAGGTCTAATATCTCCCTGACAGCAGCACAGAAGGTGGGGCGCTGGGTCTCCTTGCCCCTTCTGGAAACAGGTATGCACAGAGGATGGACTTGACCCCTGGCAGGGCTTGCTCCCAAACAGTGACGTTCCTCGCCGGCTGTCAACACCTCCTTGTTTACGCTTGGCAAGAGGCGGCCACCCTGGGCTTTCAGACTCTCTTGCGTTGGCTTAATCCCTTGGTTTTCTTAGTCCTACCCTCACTAGGTCCTACCCCTTGACACTGCCCGTGGCACCAGTTGAGCAAGTTAAGAAATAGATTCTCAGTGCATTCTTGGATGAAACCTGGATTTTCGGTCATCTGTATTGAGGATGGGATTTAATTTTCTTTAGTTGGTCTTCGTTTTCTTAATGTTTTGTATGGAGGACGTCCTTGCAGTTTTCTGTATGCCTCACTTCTGAATCTGAGCCCATGGCCTTGACTGATATACAGTACCACCAGTGTAAGCACTTATAAATTATATTTGTAAATCTGTGATTTAGACATAAGTGACATTATGATAGATGTTGTTATATGCATTCATTGGTTAAGAATGTAATCTTCATTGCTGTTTATGAAAATATTGAAATGTATTTACGTTTCCACTTTGCATTAAATATGTATTGATGACTGCATTTTCATGCAATTTTAACTTCAGAAGTCATGTGGTATAAAATCATCTGCCTGCTTTTCCTGATCTTGTCAGTATTGCTTTGGATATTTTTAAACTTTAAAACTGAAACAGCTACTGCTTAGAATGGGGTTCATTGTTTTCAATAAATCTTTTATATTTACAGCTAATCTTTTGCAGTTAAAACAGCAATGCCCTGTGGAAATTTAAAGGCTACCAGATTTTTTATGGTACAAGTTCTTGTGGATTAAAATTTCTTTGTCAGATCACCCCAAAGAGTCAAATATATAGGCACATTTATGGGAAGAATAGAAGGAGAGAGGAGATTACTGGAAAATGAACAACCACAGTCATACGGATGTTTAACTATAGACAGAATAGTTATAGTGAAAACTAGCCAAGCCATGTTGCATGTTATTGGAATATTCTGGAGTTGATAAACTCATTTTTGTATAAGAACCTTTACTTTCTTGGGAGTATGCTAAAAGGGGGTGGGCGGGGTAGACCAATCCCAGTCAACAGACTGAAAAGACCTTTAAAAACTTCATAATTCCTGTATGTAGCGGAATTAGAATCCATTGTAGTGCCATTGGAGGGTTGACAGAGCAATAGCTCTTGATAAGCAGTGAGATTCCCTTGTTCAAAGAAGTCTGCTTCTCTGTGGGAAATAGTGTCCTGTGAGATTCACTTAGTTCTCACTATGACTGTTTCTGAGGGACTGCGACAGCGGTTCTTCTCTTCTGTATATGGGTAATTTTGTCATTTTGTGCAGAATAGAAAATCAGGAGAAACTAGGTTTAACCTTCAGACTGGAGAATCTGTTACAGTAAATTTTAATTAAAGCTCAAAAGCTCTGTTAGATACAAAATGTGAAATTGCACCAATAATCCATATTCTAGTAAAATAAGCATCTGTTTGTGAAATACGGTGTAGAGGCAAGAACGACAGACTTGGATTCACTTTTGGCTTGATCTTGGAATCTCTTGCCGGAAGGTTGGAATTGGTAGAGACCTTCCTTAAATATTTCTTTTCCCTTGAAGGTCTCTCTCAGTCATTCTGACTAGACACCACTTAGGGACTAAAGGAATACTGTTCTTTCCCTTTTAAGCTGCCCACGTAGATTTTTAGGGCCAATAATATGTTGCAGCAGGAACAGTGTGGTTTTCCCATGATTTGTGGTTGCTTTCCCCTGTTGTGCTCTTGAAGTTCTATTGCAGTTCAAATGACACTTCCTGCCTCCCTTCCAATGCCTTGAGACCCTTTTTTGGTTATCGGAGGATGCAGCTAGACAGGAAAGGAGAGTTGCATTGCAAAATATTGCTTTGTTGGTAGCAATATCATGTAAAGCTGCCATGATCGAACCAAAAAGGGATGGATGGGCACAGAAAAAGCCCAGACTGGTGCGCGCTAAGCTTCACATTGTGTGGTCGCCTGCTGCAAAATGAATCATGTTTGTCTCTGCCAAGAATGTGAAAAATGAGGGAGAAATGGTAATGTAGTTGCCCTCTAGATGTCTTTTGTCTTGTGTTTTTATGCAGACAAGAAAATGCAACTGCTGTTGATGCATAAACTTGGTGGCATCGTTGTTTGTTACCAAAAATTGGATGACGGATGCTCCAGACTTCGTATGCTGTAGTACTAGAAATTGGCTGGAGTGTGGTTACTTGGTGTAATAAGTCATAACTAGAGTAGATGTATTGAATCCATGGGGATTTGGTGAATCAGTTCCTCCATAGCTTCTGTTGGTTTGGTTAGCCTTCTGTGCTGTTACTTGCTGCACTAAGCTACTGGGTTTCAGCCCTTGTTTAGTACAATGAGTGTTGTGCATTCCATTATGTAACACATTTGTTCAGAAGCAGAACTGAATTTTACTTGTAATTTTCTTAAGTTACATGTAGTGTTTGCTAAAAGTTATTCCAGAGTGGGTGTGGAGCTCCTGAATCCATGTCTGAGATCAAGAAAGCATCAGATGTGGCTAGATTACGTCAGACACAGGGTGGGAGGGCATCCCTTGTGGTAAAGAATCCAAACCTGATTGTTTGAATCTGTTGTTCCTTAAACCATTTTACAGCCGGCTCTTTTGATGAAGCCATGTAGTTGGATGTTCAGGTGGCAGCTGTGGCCAGAAATGCATCTGTCTAGCTTAGCTGCTAGCCCATCTTTAGACAAGCCTGCCCCTCTTACATTGCTGGCACATGCCTTATCTACATTACAGTAACACACTCAATGGCATATTGCCTTTGGGGAAGATCCGTAAAAAATAATGGTAATAAATCTATCTGTAAATATTCTCAAATGGTGCTAGTCCTCAGCAACATTTTATTCCAGTGTTGCTCCAACTGCACTGTTTGCTGATGAAGACTCTAAATTGCGGGCTGGCAGGTCCAAGGGATCTACTCACAATCATGCCCCAATATCCCAAAATTACTTTCAAAACAGTTCTTACGATTGCATGGGAATGCACTGTGTTCCTTTGAGCTTCTTCAGCAGCAGGAGAGGCTTTGAGGCCACCCAGCCTTCTATTCTAAAACATCTTGTGGAGATCCTGAATCCTTTCAAAGTTGCATCTTATTCCTGCAGGTGTGTGACTTGTCTGGTTAATTTGAGTTGTCTTATCTGTTGCAGCTGACTGATTTGCTTCTTAAGTTCAAGCACCTAAATGCAGAACCACAGACCAGCCATTTAATTCACTCCTGTGCCTTGTGGAAAAGGAGCCAGTGAACAAACTACAGGATCCCAGAATACTTATTTTATTTATTTATTTTAGAGTATTTTTACCCTGCCTTTCTCCTTGGAAAAGGACCCAAGGCGGCTTACAGTAATGAGGGATAATTTACAGTCCAGTACAATTAAGACATATTTAAGTATTTGAGAACAAGGAATTGAGGGACATCTTACAGCATTAATAGATAAACATTACATTAAAGCTACACGGTTATAAGTAGTCATAAACACAAACTCTATGTGAACCCATAGATTCATATAAAATACACATGGTAGTCCATAATTCAGGGAAAACTTGCCTAAGAGAAAGGTCTTTGTTTCCGGAAGGACAACAGAGATGAGGCAGTCCTGGCCTCTAGTGCGAGGGAGTTCCAGAGTCTGGGTGCAGCAGAATATGCCCCTGGTCCCAAAGAAAGGAATAGTACAGGCATGTCCAAACTTCGGCCCTCCTGATGTTTTGGACCACAACTCCCAGAATTCCAAGCCTGTATTTCCAGTGGCAAAGGACTGTGGGAGTTGTGCTCCAAAACATCTGGAGGGCCGAAGTTTGGACATGGCTGGAATAGTAAATCACTCCTGAGTACAGTATTTTGCTATTAGGAAACCATAGAAAGAATCATCACAAGTCACCACAACTATTACTATATTTGTCTGCTGTAATATCTCTGTTTTAATTTTGATTAGCTGTTTTAATTTATTTTATGCCATTATTTTCTTCTAGCTTTTTTTTTTAAATAAAAGTTTTGGTCCCATTGTGCATAAATGTTGACCTTGACAGTGAGCCCTTGATGTAATGTTGAAATCTGTCTCTGAGCTCTGAAATCAGGAATAGTCCAGATTGTATAATTCCTCCAAATCAAACAATATGGTAGATAAAAGAAGGTGTGATGGACCCCTGTTCCCAGTGCCTACTTGGTTGGCATGATTTCGGCCATGGCTTATTGCCAGTCTGTGTGCTGACTGGCTCTACTGGCTTAATATGAATATTGAAACACGGGAGGGCTCCTCTCATAACTCATCTTCAAACCATGTTATGACTTTCACCAGACAATTTAGATACAGCATAGATCCAAGTTGGAATGAAATGTGAAATGCTTACTGTCAGCTTCCAGGAATAATTTGTTGGACATGAATAGAAGTTAACACTTGCACAACTTTTGTAGCCCATTGAAGTAATGGCATCTAAAACTGTGAAGGTTTGGGCAGATGGGTTTTAACATTTTTGTCCTGAACATGCAAAACCCAGAGTAATTATCACCAAACACTTGTTTTCAGCAAATGTACTTAGGAGTGTGCTTTATTTTTCAGAATTATAGTCAGGGCTTAATTGTATATTTGAATTAAAGTGACTTAAAATGTAAGCTTTATTTTAAACAGCAGTTTTTTTAGGAGGCAACTGAAGACCAGGCTGTTTCCCAAAGCCTTTCTTTAGTTTCCCCTTAATCAAGTAGTTTTATTCATCCTTTTTGTTGCAAGCCTGCCACTGACTTTCCTTTTTCTTTTTGGTTTCTGTAGTTGTCTCTGGAAGTCCTTTTTCTCACTGTTGTTTTACTGTTTATGACTGCGTGCCCTTCTGTACGTACATACATACATACATACATACATACATACATACATAATACTAGAATAAGAGATCTTGTAATAAGAACAAGTACAGATTGTCATAGCTGCTGGTCATTCCATGTACAAAAGTTCAGTAAGGGAAAGATAGATGGTTGGCTGTAATGCAGGTCTTCCAAAATGCTGAGTGCTGTTACACCCAATTCGAAATAATCATTGTAACATTCAAACTCCGGTAAGAGAAGAACAGTAGGAAAATCCAACCTTCCTTCCATCCTTCTGATTTTCTGGAAATAGACCCGAGTGGCTTGGCACTGAGAAACCCCAACAAACCTCTCTATGAATATTCCCCATGGGCGCAGCTTCATGGAAATGACCTGAATAGCTGGGTCTTCCTTGGCTATTTATTGGCTAGTGTGTATTCCTCTCTTAGCTCAGCTCAATTACCAACTGATTTTTTAAACAAAAGTGTTGATTAATTGTGGATTTTGAGGATACAAAATCAGCTTGAAGTTATGCTATGAAAGCCCTGGCGTAGTGGATGTTTTGTTTACTTGATTTAAAAGTGAGTTACTATTCTTGAATTTCTTTCCACTTATTTTTTAACAGATCTATCACACTGGAAATTTGAGTTGATCTAACTCTCTTGTCTGGTCCTAAGAATTAGCTTCACTGAAGTGCGGAGCGTGCTGTCCTGGTTGTAAAAAAGTTTGAGAGCTTAAATTAAATGGAGTTACCCGAGAGATGCTTCTCAGGCAGGAGACATTTCCCTGTGGTCTGCTGTCTCTTTCTAAAATAACTGTGTAAGACACCATGGAGCACCAGCAGTGCATGTCTTTAAATCCCTTTTTACAGTCACTAGAAGTTTGGACTCTGTTTCAGTGTGATAAAAATAGATGTCTCTGGATTTCTTCTAGCTGAGGTGCTGCATCATCTCAGTCCATGATACGGTCATAGCAGACTGCCTTTACGAGAGGCAAAATATATTGTTGAATTGAACTCTGGTTCTTATATCTGGCGGAGCGTGTCGCCCAGCGATCAACCTCGGCCCGACCAGTTCGGCAGTCGCTAGCGCACTCGCTTCGGATTGTCACCTCCCGAGAGGCCTGAAGATCTGTCATCCGCAGTCGGGCCTTCTCGGTGGCTGCCCCACTTCTGTGGAACAGCCTCCCCAGCGAAGTGCGCTCTGCAGAGTCCCTGCTGGCCTTTTGCAAAGCGGTGAAAACCATCTTATTCCGTGAGGCCTTTGGTGACCCAGGTTAATTCCCCCCCCCTCCTCTATCCCCGCCATCTACTGCTTCCCAGCTTCAGCTCTCTGATTATTATGTGAGTACCTATGCTGGTCAAGGGTGCCTATGTGTATGTTTCTTTTGTCTATTTTAAACTGTTTTAACAGTGTATTATTCATTTGTCATGGAAACTCGCTGATTGGATCAGCATCTGTAAGCCGCCCAGAGTTCCCTTGGGAAGATGGGCGGGGTATAAATAAATAAATAAATAAATAAATAAATAAATAAATGTACTGGGCAAGGGGATTTCTGAATTGAGCAGGGGGTGGAACTCAGTGGCCTTAAAGGCCCTTTCCCACTCAATTATTTTATGAGTCTGTTATTCATAAGGGATACTTTTATATAAGCTACTAAAAATCAAATGTTTGAAGCAAGCTTTCATGGATAGAATTCACTTGCATTGAATATGTTAGTGGTCTAAATCTTCTACATATTGTAAAGGACCACACAGCTTTTTAATTTTTTTTTAAATGAAATCAGTATTCCTGAGATGAAATTTTCTATGAAATTCTGCTCTGTTTGTGGCACAAAAATAAAAAAGAAAAGAAAAGAAAGAAACACAGCACACAAGGAGGTCCTTAGCACCTGTGGAAGGGAAGCCTCCTCCCTGCTTGCCTTTCATAAACGAAGCCATAGCCTTGAGTTCCCAAAGCCTGGTGCAAGAATGTTAATGATATCTCTCTAACCTTGGGGTTGGAGAGAGAGGCAGGATATCTCTCAATGCCATTTGCAAGGAGTCTCATAAGCAGGTGAAGACATCTGCTTAGGAATCCCCTGACACTAATGGTGAGCCACTGTGTGAGACAGATTGCTGGACTGGATGGGCTATGGCCTGTTCCAGCAAGGCTGTTCTTATGTTCTCATAGGATGTTTTGGGGATTAATTCAGAAGCAAATTTTTAGCACATAGCAATGACAAATTCCGGTAAGAATTTGTTTTTGGTTTTAGACAGTGAAGAATGGTTGACAAGCAGTATTTCTAAGACTAGAAAATAGCTGGAGAGAAATTTAGTTTTCCATGTTTCTGTCTGTCTAAAATATTTTTATCATATTTCCTGGTATTCAGTGGAAGGGAGTTCCAGAGCCTGGGAGCAGTGACAGAGAAGGTCCTCTCGTGTGTGCCCACCACGTGCGCCTCTTTATTATTACTGCAGGAGGAGGGGGTCTCTGAGTACCCCCAGTTGGCCCTTCCCACAAGCCGAGAGGAATCCAGAAGAATCTGGTGGTGGTGGTGGTGGTGGTGGTGGTAGAAGGGCCACCACCTGATGTAGGTCAGCAAGAGGAGGGTGTGGTGGTCAGGAGTTGCCATTATCAACATGTTGGATGCAGGGGAAGGGCAGTCAAGCACTGAGACCCCATTTCCGCATCTCTGCAGAAATGCAAATAGAAAGAAGGCAAGTGGAGTCACCACCTCTGGCCAATGTTGTTCAGCCAGTGAAGGAGTTGACCTGAAACTTGGGTAATGTGACCCTTAAGGACCCAGAAGCACCCCAGTGTGGCCTCAGGGACACCCAACAGGAGCCCCAGTGCTTACCCCAGCCCAGTTTTGGCATAGTAAAGGAAGCTGCTGCCTGCCCACCTCCTGCTTCAGACATGGGCTTTTGGGGACCCAATGAAGTCTACTAGGGTCCCGGTTGGATGGATGCCACCCAGGGGTTAGTCCTGGAAGCTTAGCCCACTGAGTGTGTAGGGAGACGGCAACTGGGGCCAACTCAGTGCCTTTCATAAAAGCTGCTGCAAGTGACCAAACCAGGCTGGGGACTTCTCAGCTCCTGGGTCCCAAGGAAGTGGGGCCAGCGGGACTCACAGTCAAGTTGTGATTTCTGGTTCAACAGGTTTTGCAAGTCTTTGAAAGAATTGAGATGTTTATGGAACCTGCAAATGAGGCGTGCATGTAGCTTCATGTACATAGTCTGTGCATAGTGACCATTCATTCAAATAGCCTCCAGCTTCATTTGGACATGTATAAAACCCAATCTAGCATTTGACTTCTCTGGGTTCAAAGAACGCTATTAAAAGAGGTTATTTGGAGAAACAGAGAAGCATTTTTCTGTGAACGGATGTGTTTCTGAACACTTCCTGAAGGCAGCCCCACAAAGAGTGTTGCAGTTATATCCACATGGGATATAACTAAGGCATGTGTCATTGTGGCCAGGTTAGGCATCTCGGTGAGGGAATAACCTGAGAGGAATTGTGTCTTTGGGTGTAGTTGTACAGATTTACGAGTGGTCATGTTCGCATTTGTGGGTTGTGGCCTATTGGACCTGTGCTGTTGTGAAAATAAGATAATATTTGGTTCTCTGGTTTTAAAGAGATTATGATATGGTTAAGGAAAACCATCTGCTAGCAGATGCTGCTGAATATGAAATCTAGTCAAACCACTAATGATTCTTTTCTGGTTCTTTCAAAAATAATGTTGCATTTTATGGTGAAGGACTGGTATGCTATGTGAACTTGTGGGAAGCAGTGGAGAGAAAAAAACACAGTACTTTTTCTTTGAAGTCTAAGCAAGAAAAACATTTATTTTTTATGTCAGTTGTTAAAATAATCTGCATTTTATTGGCATATTTAATATGATTTAATCTGAATTAATGTCTTCGTAGCCTGCTGCTGTGTGTGACATGCTTGAAATCTGAAGGTCTTCAAATTCTCTCATTTGAATATGTCTTTCTGCCTTTTCAGCCTGGAAAAATGGAGCAGTAGGAAGCTGCCTTATACTTGTTCAGACTAAGCTCCTCCAGGCCACTGTTGTCATCAGCCATTCCCCCCCCCCCCATTAGTTCAAAATTTCCAATAATTAAATTTGTCCAATCAGAAGAAAGGAAATGGAAACAGCTTCTACATATTGTCTACCTAGAAAATTCTGGAAAGGATTGTCATAAGTTTTAGTCGAAAGGTTGGTGCAATCTTCAGTTGGACCTGATGGCAGAAATACGGCCCTCAAGACAACTAGTGTTTGCCCATCCCTGTGTTGGAGGCTCACCATGTCAATGTCACGTTCAACATGAGATAATGTAATTATTAGCTGGCAGGGTAGCTCACTGAGTTAAGTGTCTGGCTGCAGAGAGTCAGAGGTTTGGAGTTCAGTTCCCCACTGTCCATCCTAGAAGGACCAGCCTGTGAGGCTGTGGGCAAGCTGAGCAGTCCCAGGGCACCCTAGAAGAAAGGGTTTTCAACAGAAGTTAGATGGCTGTCTGCCAGGAATAATTTAGGTGTAGGTTTTCTACGTTGTCGGGGAGGTGAGCTAGATGATGTCTTGTGGAATGGGATTATGCACAATCAGATATAAATATCTACCTACTCAGATAACACTCCATGCGGCTGCCCTGGGCTGTCGGTCCTTGGAAGCTTCTGCCAGATAAAACTTGTTCATCTTTAAGGTGCTGCAAGGCTATGTCATTTTTCACTACAGCAGACTAAAATTACCCCCTTGGAAATGTTTTTATCAGTAATTGACACTGCTCATGTAGAATTATGTGCAGAAACACAGCCACCATCCTTCTCTACCGAGATCTTCTGCATGTTTTGAAACAGGATACATCACGTTGGAGAACTGGCAGATGGACGGTGCCTTGAAGTTGTGACAGACAGTATTATGTTCTGTAACAGTGCCTTCTAAATTGGTATGGAGGCATAGGGTACGGCTACCTGCATGGCTGGGAGCAGTCAAGGGCAGCTTGCTTTGGAATGTTGGGGTGTGGATGAGGTTGCCCCTTCCATTCACACAGAAGGTGCTCCTGATCTAGTCAACCACATGTTGGCATTAGGTCACTCTGTTTTGGTCTGTTGGGCTACAATGGGCACCTTCACTTCCTTCTGCCTTCTCTTGTGCCCAAGCTGTCAGCTGGTTGAGAAACAGCTTCCATGTGGCTGCCTAGTGGGGGGAGAGTACAGAGTCCCATGTTTCAGAACTGCATTTCACCTTCTCTGAAATAAGTTTTGTTAAGTGGCATAGTGGTAAGGTGGAGCAGTGCAACAGCAGGGAAGTCTTCTAATTTTAAAAATGAAAATCCCTTTTTTCACTTCAAAGTAGGTGGGTGCTGTTAGTCGCACTGCCAGGCCACCCTCACCTATACACGTCACCAATGGCATGTAGAAAGAACACCTCCCCAACCCCACACTGGAGCAGTTCAGCCAATTTAACCATGTTTATTTGGACTGGCCCAGATTGTTCTGCATGAAGAGTGGGCTCCAGCCCATTAGGGGCGGGTTGGGACTCACTCACAAGGATGGCCAGTAGTTAACTTTTTTAGAGCCACCCCTAGCCTTTCCAGCAGGGATGACAGAGTGGGATAAACTTCAGAGTTGGCACCCAGAGCCAATGAAGGATCTGCTCCGCCTGTTTATCTTCTGCTGTAATGTGGCCTCTTGTGTATGAGCTGCTGGTGAGGTGAAGGACTTGCTGGTGACCATGCTCAGGCTGGCCACCTCAGCTTTTGGTAGAGGAACCATCATGGCTGAGGAACTGGAGGGTTTTAGATGGATGGTGACCAGTCATGTGCTGTCCCTTTTCCTTCTCAGCCCGTTCTTCATCAGATTATTTCTATTTGGTAGTCTAAACCTTCAGGTCCCCTCCCTACTTTCTTAGGTTATTGTTTTAGCCTAAGAAATGCCTGGTCCTTATATCTTAAGTCCGTACTAAAAATGGATATGGGTGCTTGGTAGAAGAACCTATAGGTAGCAGACTTTATTTAATCAAGTGTTATAATACAGATGATGCGATACAAACATGTAGGGTAAAATCACTATATATTTTTTTTAAATTAAATTGATTTAAACCATAATTTAAATATATTTAAAATGTTTTTAACATAAAACCTCTGATCTGTAACATTTAAATCATGATTTAAAATGTGATTTAAATCAATTTGATTAAATCAAATGCACCCTGCAAATAATGGTATGTGCTTTTTAAAAGACCAGGTAATTTGCGTTGTTGTAATTTTCTTTATTTTTCAACAAAAATCTTTGGATGCTGAGTTAAAATGGTCACTTAAATACTAGAGCTGCAGCCCATTTCAATAACAGCAGTCAGAATCCTGTTTGTTGCCCCGCAAAATACGTTGCACTGGAGTAGGCACATTGACTCAGTCAGGATGTGGAGATTCATCTCCTCCATATGTTCCACTGATTCAAGTAGGCCTCCTCCTCCTCTATCTGGGGCTGAATTTAGGACAGACGCTCATGGGCAGCTGCAATAGCAGGAAGTGGAACATAAAGAGACCTGCATGAGCAAATGGTTCCTGCTGTCTTGCCCAACTCATTCCAGGTGAGGTCACACTATTCTTTAAGATACAATCGTTGAACAGGAATCATTTCACTTGGACATGTTTGCCTAATAGCTCTGTGTAGGATGCTGAGTAAGCATAACTCTTAAATAATAAAGGCATTCTCAATCACAGGGCAAGTATATGGACAAATGGAAAATAAAGCAGGTTACAATGAGAATAAGCACATATGCACCTTCCAGTGACTGGTGGAGAGGCAGGTGGATGAAAAAGGAAAGGAAGAAAGAACCATGGGCTAGCCTTGTGGCAATTTTAGCATTTTGGATCAGCAGTAGCTTTCTCACTTATATTAAGTTTCAAGCCTGAAAAGCCAGAGAGAGAAAAGTTAGAGGTGTAGAAACAATCTTGCATTTATTTGAAGCCCATTAGATTTCAAACTGGTTGTTTTTAGGAGGTAAACTGAAAGTGACTTGATGAAGGACTTCTACACAGCCCCCCTTTTTTTTTCTTTTTGCCAAAGTGTCCTGCTACTTTGATGGCATTTTCTGAGGGATTCAGATGGAGATTTGACTTGAAACCTTCCTATGTTTTTCAAGGTGTTCTTCCCTTTTCCCCCTTCCAAGAATAAGCCATTGAAGAGTAAAAGATGGAATAGGTGCACATTGTCAATTTATTGCGTGCATTCTGTCTGGAAGTAAATTTTGCTTTGTGTGTTACTGTAGATATTTTGTTTTTTCCATTGTTACTTTGGCTCACATTTTGCATGCTGTAGTGTTTGTTTACCAGAGGGGAAAGTGGGATAAGGGGACACACACACACACACACACACACACACACCACAAGTGGAGATTACTGTTTAAAAGTTGTCGTCTTCTCCCTGAAGCAATAGCAATCTCCTTCCTCAGACTTGGCAACCAAACCAAAGTGAAGAGGTGTTCATTAGAGTAATATCTTATCTAAACAAGACCGAGGCACCAGTCTTTGGGTTGAGCACTTGAACAATGTGTGAGTTGAAGCTCAGAAGATTTTTTTTGAAAAAAGTAGGTCTGTTTGGCAATAGCGTTACAAAGCAGAAATGTCTAATTTTCATACCAAACTGGATTTTAGGTACTCTGTGTTCTAAAGCCAGAAAGAAGAAAAATGTGATTGTAAGGACATACTGTATTTTTTGCTCTATAAGACTCACTCCCCCACTTCAAAAGTAAGGAGAAATGCCTGTGCATCTTATATAGAGAATACAGCCCTGCTGGGAGCTTCCACAGCAGCTGCTGCAGAAACTTCTGGACCTGGCGGTGGCAGCAGTAAGTCTCTCTCCCCTCCCCCCTGCAGACCATGGCACCCTTGTTCCCTTGAAGGGAGCCATGGGTCGCAGCAGGGGTTTGTGAAGGCGGCTGCTGGGTCTGGAGGTCATTGTGGTGACGGCCACCGGAAGCCTCCAGGGTGGCTGTTGCAGACACCTCCGGACCCGGCAGCAGCCACTGTGGAAGTCCCTGCTGGCCACTGCCACAGAGACTTCCAGACCTGGTGTGGCCACTACTAAAAAGCTCCCACTGCAGCTCATGGCTGTTTCGAGGGAGACACGGGCGTGGGGGCGGGGGAGCGGCTTGTCTTCCCATTTTACTCTTCAACCATGCTGTTCTGGACCTCCCAAGAGCAGCATGGCTGGAGAGTCAGCTGCGGCTGGAGATGTACCGGGACACCCCCCCCATACATACCTCTAAAAACTAGGTGCATCTTATAGTCCAGTGCATCTTATGGTGCAAAAATACATTACATTCAGAAGGAATATTTGTTTTCCATCTGTGTGAAGAAATTGCAAAAAAAAAAACAAAAAAAAACCCAGCAACCTAGAGCTGGACTGTTTATAACCCAATGCTTTTTGCTTGAAATAACATGTACAGAGGATTTTTTATTTTATTTGTATCATGGTAGTGATGAAACAGCTTCGCAGGGCAGTGGAGTCGTTTTAAGGATTGGAGAAACCTTTGTGATGCTCCTTGTCATGTGTAGCCTTGTGGTTCAGGCAGATGTTGGAAGTCCATTGGATATATCTGCCTTTCCCCCATACATATGCTCATTGGGGCTGTAGGTACAAGTTCTTCTGCATCAAAGATGGCTCCAAAATCAGTGGAGGTAGAACAGTCGAGGAAGACTTGTGCTTATCATTTTTGGAGAAAGCACTTAAGGAAAAATGTCAGGGAATTCATTTCGATCAGTTCGTTCCACCTTGCCATGTGCTTTGGATTGTCCCCCTTGTTGCTGAAGGGAATTTTCCTAGATTAATTGCATTTGCTTGAACCAAAATCTAGTAATCCTGTTTTTAACTGTGCCTTGGTGTAAAATAGTCAGTGCAGATTTAAAAATGTATTCTGGGTAAATCTACCATGACCCTGAAGCAGGATGATCATGCTCGCTGCTTGCTCTCTGTGTAGAGCCTGAATAGCCAAAAAGGATTAGTGGTTATTCATAACTGGGGCAACCATCTGGCCTGAGTGTTGTCAACAAAGGTGTTAAGCACCTGACTGAGTGTAAAACATTAAATGTGTCTGAATGCTAAGTTCCTAAGGAAACCATACCCAGCTGTTTCTCCCAGATGTTCTGTTTGCGAGGTATCTCCATAATGCTCAAACCTCAGCATTCTTCCTGATTCTTCAAGAATATTCTTCACATTGGGTGTTGTATTTTTGGAGTTTTTAAAAAGTGCTTTCCCCCTTTTTATCATTATGTTCAGGTAGGGTGAGGAAAAGAGAATGGAATAATTCCAGAATGTGAAAAATGTCCCATTGCGTCATCCCGGGTAGTTCAAAGGGTGAAGTGGGGGTTGGCGTGCCCTTTCTGCAGGATAGTTGGAAGTGTTCTTGAGGGAGAAGTAATGGGGTACCTAGCTTGCTGTCACCTCATCCATCTTGGGAGGGGATTGCGTTTTATATGAATGAAAGGAGCCTAGAAATGAAAGAGCAGCGGTGAATGGCATTGGAACCAGGATTTCAGCTCCTTTCTCTGGATGACCCCATTTGAAGTCGAATAGGACTTTGTCCCCAGTTTTCCATTTTACTTACGTATAAGGCGTGAGCAACCATTGTGACCGTCCCTTTTTACTTGTTCTGGCCAGGAGTCAAAGGAATGGCATGGCACACAGTTAGAACAGTAGCTATAAAATGTAAGGCATGATTCTCTGTTTGTCCTTTTCCTTTCCGTTGCTTCAAAACCCACCAAGTTAGTGAAAATTCCCTAACCTCTTACAGATTTCACGACCTTGGCATAGTTGTTCTTCATGAAACCTGTGACTAGCCTTTAATGCTGCAGTGAAGCTGAAGAAGTCCCGACAGCCTGGTTGAAAAGAAACTGACAGCGTAGATGGCCGTTCCTGCGACTGGTATTCTGCTGGTCCTCTGGTCCCTGCTGTTCATTGCAAACATTGTGATTGCCTGACTCATGAAAGCACAACGTTGTGCACCAAATCAAGTGTTTAAATACGATGGTGGGGTTTGGGTTGTTTTCACACAGAATTTGAAGTGTTGGGGATTTCAGAGTTGACACAGCCTTGATTAAAGTGTGTTGGTGTCGATGAAGCTTACAGGCTCAACGTCTTTAGGTCCTTGGCTAGCAACTAATTTTAGACAGAGGCAGTGTTTTGAACTGAACAACAGCTGAGGGGATGACAACATTGCTTGGTTCTGGTGGTGCTCGGCACAAATGAATGCAAATGTAGAATATCTCTCTTAGCATGAAGGAAGGAAGCTTTGGTTATTTGGTACAAAAACCTCCATGCCTCCTCCTTCCCTGCCCAAGAGAGAGACTTATGCCGAGATTTCCTTTATTTAACCCTTCAGCTGCCATACTCCAAGATAATCCATCTATGACGTAGTCATTCTGGGGAAGTATTAGTGGCTGGGTGACACCAGCAACTGTTTTTTTTTTTAATTTCATGTACCAGCATGCATGTATGTGGGCAATTTCCCCCACCCTACCAGCAGCATGTCACTTATAGAAAATAGATGTATGTTGGACAGTATTAGCTAGATGTCTCCTTGACTTGCTCGTTTAGAATGCACAACGCATTTTCATTCCTCAGATTTTCCTACTGGAAAGGGAGGTGCCCTTGTACGATGCAATCCTTCTACTTGTTCTGGTGAGCAGGGCTCCCTGGTCATCTGAACTGTAGGTTATCTGCTGATGGGAGCAAGCTCTTCCCATTTGTTGGTCTGCCTGGCTATGTCCATGTAAGATTGTAAGGCATGCCCAAAGCTCCACCAGTTCCTAAGTCTTTGGTTGTTATTAAGAATGAATTCTGATTGATGGTTTTTAATGCTTATGGGCGTATCATCCACCATTCAGATGGAACTTTGGGGGTTGGTCTTCTGTCCAGACCCTCCCATCTCCATTTTTCACAAATTGCAGGAGTCGGTTCATCTGTACCCACACTCCGCCTAAAACACTTTCTGTATTGAATGTCAGTCTGTCAAATATAGTAACTTTTGCCATTTATTGAGGGCATGTCAGAGTTGCATTCCTTCATTTTAGAGGCCAAATGTTGTTGTTTTTCTCTTAGTATGGCTTTAAATCATGTCCCAGGATAATTACGCTGCATCTCTTTGAGCTGGGCTTCCTTTGCAGGTGCCCTGATGAGAATGCTCATCTGAAAGCCTGGGAAGATTTCCATCATTAGGTCTAAGGACTGTGAGAGGGGCTCCCACAGAGAAATCTTTCCTTTCCTTCTGGTCTTTAGTGGTGGGTTCTGCAGAAGTGAAAGAGAAAGTATAATATCCAAACTATTTATACCTCAGATGAAATCATGAGAGCTGGTGTCACATTCAGGACAGAAGGGAAGTATGTAGATGCTTTCTTTGTAGGAGTTCCTTATTGCCTCCTTTTTACCATGATGGAATTTAATCGCCATTGTTTTTTCACAAGCACTTGGTTTCTTCTTGAGCACCTTTGATTGAGTTTGGACGGATCGGGCCACCATATTAGGCCACACTTTCTGCCAAGGGAAGTGGACAAAGCAACCTTTTTCTGGAGAATACTTTCCACCTGCTGTGGAATGAAACTTACTATGCTAAGCATAATATTACTTTTCAGGCGAAACCCAAAGGGGTTGGGGGAAAGAGACAAAAACTTTGTTGCACCTTAAAACTGGTATATTTTAATGGGAGCTTTCATGCAGAGGTCCACCTCTTCAAAACATATGGAGTTCTTTTTCAGGCACTGTTACTTCATTGCAGTGTTACAATTCAGTTGCAGTTCCTTTCGTTTATAGAGTTGATCATCTTATCACTTAGGATGAGTATCTATAGCAACTCTTTACCCATGTTTTCATATTACCCAGTAACATACACACAATCAAAGGGAAAGGATCCATGTGGCATTTCGCCCTGGATTTTGACTCTGAAATCACACCCCAAATAACCAATGACTGTCCTTCTACATCGAGATCCCTTCCATATAGAGGTATTGTTTTGTGCAAAGCAGTCCCTTACAGATGTTTGATGGATGCTTGCTCATTATACAATTTGAGAATGTTCTTGAATCTTTGCTGCTGACTACTTGATTACAGTCTGTTGGAAGGCAATGGCAGAAGTGGCCTTTTTCTGCCTCTCTACTCTTCCTCACTGTCCTCGGGTATCAGTTGGAATATATACTTCTGATACCGGCAGAAAAATACCCCCTTTCGATTTGAAGTGCTTGGGTAATTGCTGTGTAAGTTCAGATATCAGAAAAATCTTAAATAACTTTTGGCCCTCCACCATGAGTGGCTTTCCAGGTCTTCCTGGTTTTTATTTATATACTGTGCTAGGCTGATGCTTTCTTAGGCTTTGTATTATATATTTTGCACATTTTTCTTGATCAAGCCCTGCTCTTTTCTGAGTAAGTTTTAAGGTGCCTTTGGTGTATGTGATTCTTTTTACTCCACACTGATTTAAAATATACTGTATGCCAAAAAGAACTGCGTGCCCTGATGTTATGAAAAATCTGTGCCTTTCCAGATATTTTTTCCAGCTTTGATTTGTGTTGCCAGATGCTTAAAATTCTCTCCAAAGGAGTTAAGACTAAACTGCCCCACATACTGAGAGTATAATGGAGTGCTTTGAAAGAGCCATGGTGTTGTTTTCAAAACGTTGCTCAGGCTTTTGAAAATTCCCCTAGTAGGCTAACGCTGTACCTAAGCTTCTCACAAATTCCAATTTTTCCCTAACAAAATGAGCATTCTTTCTCCCCTTACCCATCTATATTTCTGGTGCTTGGACCAGGATATCAGATTGACAGTGAAATAAGTTTCTATCACCCTTTTCACTACCTGTCCTAAATATTAGGAATGTGAACACTCAGGTGATGTTACCAGTGAATATCAAGTGGCAAAATGCTTCATATAAACCACTTGTTACTCACTAATTCCTTCATTGAAGCTTCTTAGCCAATTGCCTGAGTGTGCAGTGTTAAGGTTTTGTGAAAAGTGCTGTTGTGCCAAAAGGCATTGGCAAAATGTTGGTTTTCTTTCCAGCTTTGGGGGCACAGCAACTGGTCAGCCTAACCTGTGAAACCCTAATGGTTTGAGTCCAAGCTATCTCAAGGACTGTGTCTCCCATTATGAGCTGGACTAGGTGTAAAGATCATCCAGGAAGGTCTTTCCCTTGGTCCCACCACCTTTGTAGGTGCATTTGGTGTAGGCACAGGAGAGGGCCTTCTCTGTTGCTGCCCCCAGACTTTAGAACTCCCTCCTACAGGAAGCCAAGCTGGCCCCTTCTTTGTAGTCCTTCTACAAGGAGGCAAAAACCTTTCTGTTCAGGCAAACTTTCCCTGAGTGAATGGGAGTTTTAAATGGATGCTTGCTCCTTTTGCCTTTGAATGGGTTTTGATGTTGGTGGCTTTGTTTACCATCAGTATGCGTATCATTTTTGGCTTTAAATATTGCCTTTCTCAGCTCTTGTGGGTCATTTTAAAGGAGAAAGGTGGAGCAGGAGGAGTTGTATGGGCAAAGTGGGAAGGCTGAGGACTTGAGACACTCTGCCAGAATAGGTCCCAGGAGGTAGGCCAGCAAAAGGAAGCAGGATGCAGACTGAGCAAAGACAATCTGTTCCCGGTCTGTGGGAAGGCCTTCCACCTAGAGATGACTGGAAAAAAGACTGCAGAAAGACTGACAAGAGGGTTAGTGTTCAGCTAACACTTTGCAGGGAAGGACTATTGGCTGAAGCCTGGAATTGCAAAATCACTTCCTCTGTGTTGCTGTTGCTGCTGCTGCTGCTGCTGCTGTTGTTCAGAGAACGATTTGGCTGGAGATAAGGTTTGCTTGGACCTTTCATTGCTCAGAGGTGTGATTGTATATTTGCTATGGCCATAGTCCTGTTAGTTACATCCATTGGCATAATTAAGGTCATTGGCAGAAATCTCAGCCATGAGTTCCTTTTAAGTGAGAAGTTGGCGGCTGTATTTCTCTTACGCACCAGTTGCACGATTTGTCACATGACAAAAAAGCAGATAGAACCTTCTCAACCAGTGGCCATTTCCCCCTATAAATTATGCCAGGGGACAGCACAACTGTTCACTTGGATTCTGGCCTATAATTGTATAGGCGTTAACATTGATTTCGGCATGTGGCTTACAGGGAGGTGTAGTCCAAGGAGGGAGGCACTGAGAATGTCAGGGAGAAGAACTGACATGGTTTATAATGTTCGAATTTGAGAAGACAGCTTTTCAGCTTGGCATTTAATAAAATCTTTCTGATAAACTTCCATCTTACAGTCTCTTATTTTATTTTATTTTATTTTGAATAGTTTTGCCCCACCTTTCTCCTTGGAAATGGACCCAAGGTGGCTTACAAATAATGAGGGACAATATATCTTTTTCTTCACTTTATCTTTACTTGTTTTCATTAACAGTTGTCTCCATCCTTTCTTGTCACCATTGATATAACAACTCTTGTTTTCTAGTGCAGTGGTTTTGCTGTGGTGTATCAATATAGTACACAAGCAGATTAGTTTTTGTGAACACAAGCTGACTGAAGACAGTGAGATTCAGTCAAATTGCAAAAAAATATGTTCAGTAAATAAAATGTTGCTATGCACTGAATAACTTGCTTTTAGGAAGAGATACAGGAAAACTTATATCTACTTTAGTGTGTTAGTTGAATAAAAATGCAGATATATTCATAACAATTTTATTTCCAAATAGGCAAGCCAGAGAGGGAGGGGTTAAAATCTGCACTTACAGATGTAATATCTTGTAATTTTTTTCTGACAGGAAATGATATAGAGGCCTTATGAATAAATGTCTACGTCCTTGAGACTCTACAGTCAAATCAAAGAAAAGAATTTAACTCTGAAAACACCACTGACTAACATTAAAAGGAAACTACCTCAACACAGAAAATGAAAAGCAGAAAGACAAAAGAGCATGCTCTATCTGGGTAATGTGTAGTTGCAAAGTCTCCAGGAAACAAGCTTGTATGTCTTCTCTCCCCCCAGTATTAAGATGGGAAACATAATTGGCTTTGACTGACGGGTTCTGTCAAACCGAGAAGCTGTTTGATCTGCCAAGGCGAGGATTTAATGGCTTTTCAAGGAAATACCATTCTGTTCATGGTCACTGTTGAGCAGTGATTTGGCCCTTCAACTGAGAGAAGACGTTTGTCCTAGAACTTTCTAAAGATAACAGTTTTTCAGTGTAAATTGGTGTTAACATCAAGAGTCAACGATGGATTCACAGGAAAACTGCAGCAGGCAGCTTACCCCCACAGCTGGTTAGAAATTATATTCCTGGCACGTACAACAGAATGCTAAGCAGGAAATATACAGTATTTTTAAAAACCGAATACAGCTTGCTTTTACTATTATAATTTGTAATCGCAGCAGTGCTGCCTTTGAACACTGAATTGTACAGAGTCAGCAGAACATCTGCCTTTCTCACTGCTGATACAAGTACCTACTTTTTTTGGTTTTGGTTGTGTGTGGTTTTTTTTCAAGATGCCTCCTCCTCCTCCTCTGAAAATTGTGTGCATATCCCTCTACTGCTGCTACCATAGGTAAGTTTCCAAGGGAGCAACTCATGAGAACCGATTGGTAATCCAAGAAACCCGAGTCAAGAACTTCCTTATGTATTGCTGCAGTGCACAAGAAAGTAAAATGGACTACAAGCGGCGCTTTTTGCTGGGCGGGTCCAAGCAAAAAGTGCAGCAACACCAGCAGTATCAAGTGCCAGAACTAGGCAAGACCTTGAGTGCACCTTTAGCCTCTCCGGCCACAGCATCCCCTCTGCTTTCCCCAGCGGCAGCTGCAGCAGCTGCGGCTGCCACCACCGCTGGCAGTTGCAACCACGCAACTCCGATTGCAGACATCCAGCAGGGCATCTCCAAGTACCTGGATGCGCTCAATGTGTTTTGCCGGGCGAGCACTTTCCTTACAGACCTTTTCAGCAGCGTATTTCGGAATTCACACTATTCTAAGGCAGCTATGCAACTGAAAGACGTGCAGGAACACGTCATGGAAGCAGCGAGTCGCCTCACCGCAGCAATAAAACCAGAAATTGCAAAAATGCTCATGGAACTTAGTGCCGGAGCAGCAAACTTTAAAGATCAAAAGGAGTTCAGCCTACAGGACATTGAGGTGAGTAAGCGCTGGCCATCGGACTTATGACATCTTCTCCAGCACCTGAAATAATTTGGCAGTCAGTTGTAGCAAAAGAGGAAGCAGAAATGTAACACTTACAGGACTAATTAGGTTTTTATTTTCTGTAAGCTTCTGTGTGTTTTAGCATGCTTCTTCATTGTGCTTGGACACACAAAAGCTTATAACCAAGCCTTATGGCACAGTCATTAAACCAGGCATCTTCAAACTTCGGCCCTCTTGATGTTTTCGACCACAGCTCCCAGAATTCTACACTTAGATTGCCAGTGACAAAGGACTGTGGGAGTTGTGGTCCAAAACATCTGGAGAGGTGAAGTTTGGACATGCCTGCATTAAACTGCTGGACTGTACTGCAGTCAAAACGTTTTTTCTGTTTTTTTAAATTTATTTTTCCCTTTATTTTAACAATCCTTCACATTACAAACAAAAGGGGAAAGACAAAAGGCAAAAGAAACCTTAACATAACATAATAACATACTTTGTAAAATCTTATTAATAAGTTTACCATTTTAGAGCACAACTATTTACACAGTTGAACAGGGTTACAATTAGTCTCCCAATTCACTTTTCCATCCTAAAAAATAAGAGACCAACAATCTAGATTGTTTAAATTTCCTAAACCATGTCTCTTCTCAGTCAAGTCATTCATGTATTTTAGTAAGGGTTTCCAGGTTTCCATGAATTGACCCTACTTCATTACTCCTTTATATTTTTTTAATCTTATTAGTCACAACAATTTTCCAGATGCCCTGCTGGATGTCTGCTTCTCATTTCTCCCAGTAAATAATGGGAATAATACTAATGTTTCATTCATAATTATTTTTTGATTAGTCATGATCTCTAGCCAATTAATTACTTCATGCCAATATGCCTCTATTTTGGGGCAGAAAATCCACATATGTTCCAATGTCTGCCTTTGTCCACAATTCCTCCAACATTTACCTGATATATCTTTATTACATTTATGTAACTTTGTAGGGCATAAATGCCATCTATTAACAATCTTCAGAACCATTTCTTTCATTTTTGCTGAAGTTGACTAATATGGGTATTTGTTCCATATTCACATCCATACCTCCCCAGGCAGCTGGTTTGAGGTTTGCTCAGCCTTCCATCTTTCCAAGGTTAGTAAAATGCAGGCTAAAATTATAAACTGCTCAGAGAGTGCTTTAAACACTGTGGGATGGTATAAAAGCAGCACACTTTGCTTTGTTTAAGAAAAATAAAAACTTGTTAGTCTTGTGGATGCTACATAATTTCTGTTTTTTCTTTTGAAACTATTTGGTATTTTAATTTTTTGAGAATAAGTAGAAAATATACCACAACCACCCCAGTAGTGTAGATCATTCATTGAACTCTTGTAACTTAGCAGTGCCCATCTCTAGATAATCATTTGCCAAATGTAAACAAACAAAATGCACACAGAGAGACCTGTTGTGAAGGATATGGTTGGTTGCTGCCATCTTGCTGATACAGGCCTTAATGAGATACACTTCTTTCATTAGAGTTCCACTGTGTCTCTTGCTAAGTTGGTATCTTGAAACAGGAATAGAAACATGAATCTTTTTCCAAACAAAAAGTAGAATTGCTACAGGGGATTACGTTGTCTCCCTTATATAGGGAAGGTTTGTCATACTGCCCAGAAAGAGTAGTGATTTGAAATAACAAGTCTTGCAGTATCTTAAAAGCTAATATTGTATTATAGCATAACCTGTCATGGAGTGGATCACATATGGGGAACCGTTGGCTTTCTAGAAGTGGGTGAACTGCATATATTGTCACTCTTCAACAATAGTCTAAACTCCTGCGACCTCAGAGGCACAGAATGTTGTTCTCTGCTGATGTAGAGGAGACCAGCATTGATGTAAAGGGAAAATGTTAACAGGGAGATTAGAAGAAGATGAAATGGAAAAACCATTGCTCCTGACAATGGAGTGGAAACTTATATATCTGTAACAATCTTTCAGAGCAAGGTTTAGAAACTCAAAGGTGACTCATGGAATATAAGCAACATAAAACTTGCTCCTGTTGTCCAGAGTAGAACTAAGAAGACTAGCCTCTCAGGAGATAATGCTAAACATGTTTCACCTTACATGTTCACAAGTTTGAACTTGGAAGATTCAGACCTAAAAGAAGCCTAAGCAGCCTTCAGAGGTTTGAGGACCCTGAAGGAGTGCCAAAGGCCCTTGCCCATTTCCTCTCATTTTCACTGGCTCTGTGAGTTGTAAATATGTTGGGGCAATAAGGAAGGGCCAGGTTCTTAGTTCAGGGGTACTGTACTTTTGTATCTAGTTTGGCACCTGGGAGGTCCCTTAATTGGCAGTAGTCCTTAATAAGGGGGTAAAGAAATGGCAGTCTTTACAGCAGTCTTCCTGAACTTAGTGTCTGTTTCAGACTACAACTCCTCCTCTTCCTCCTACAGATAATCAGAGTTCCTAGAAGGTGGAGTCAAAAACATCTGAAGAACATGAGTTGGTTGGGGGCTGCTTTTTTTTGTAGTGGTTAGGCTAGTTGCATTTGTATTGCAGGGTGAAGGTCTGTTGGATTTCAGAGATCCTCATGAGACCAGTTCAGGGTGAAAGGTGGAAAAAAATGAAACAGGAGTTTGCAGGACCTGACTGGGAAAGCCCTGCTACTGGAAGCTTTGAAAGGAGTGAACTTTCAGGGGCAGCTCTCCTAAAAGTGATTTAAAAACGACCAACCACATATGTTTGTAGTATTGTTTTGGGGTTGGGTTTTTGTTGTTTCCCCCCGCCTGATTTGACTCTCAAGGGGCTTGCAAAGTGTTTTCTGAAGGGCTGTGGGCCATTTGATAAGTATGTGTTGTAGCTTTTGTTTAATATCAATTCCCTTGACCTTTTCAAGCAGGGTATCAGTTAGTGGCCATGGGTTTGTGTGAACAACAGGCCCTTTGGGGCTGAAATAAGCCTCTGCTTACTGAGAAGGGATGGTTTGACCCCATTCAAAATGCCCTTCAATGCAAATGTGGAGGGAATCTTGGCAGGTTACTTGGTTTTATAACTCAGAATAGTTTGAGAACCACTGGTCTAAGGAGTAGACATTTTACTTTGTTAATGATCAACGTTGGCAGTGTTATGTTCCTCCTTCATCAGGGTGCACATTACAACAGAGATCCTCTAAATTTCTCTCACTGGTAAGTGCTGTTGAATAATTGTGGTTTTTAAGATGCCAAGCTTGGCAAAACTTTCTCCCAGTAGGCAGCGACACCTTTGTGGGGTTCTTTTTGTGTATATTAGCTAGCTACCACATCCGCCTACCTTCAGGCATTCTGGAGTAAGTCAGAATGACATGTGTCACTTTATTTTTGTGGCATAGCTGCAGTTGCTTGTGTCAGAAGTGTTACCTTGCTGTCTGCGCTGGATACTCATAAGCAGTCAGATACAGGACACTCTTTTGGCAGAAGGCTAAATATACACACAAGGATCCCATTCGCAGGGTGGTTTTTTGTGAGAAGTAAACACGGTGCAGCCTTTGCATACAGACATAGATATGGTGGACAAAGTCTAGGACCAGGTTTCTTCTGTGTGCCACAAAATGCATTAGAAAAAGGTGTGTGGTTGTATTTACCACGGATGTCACTAGACATCCCAAGTTTGAAAAATGTGTATTCTTTGTGTGTGTGCGTGTGTGTGCGTGTGTGTGCGTGCGCATGCGTGCATGCAGCCTGTGGAAAAGACGAAGTACTTCTAAAGGTTTTTAAGAGCAGTAATTCATCTTCTATTGCTAAGGATTTGGGTGGTGGGTGGAGGGGGAGAGGGAAGGAGGGAGAGGAGGAAGCTATGGAAGTATCTAGGAGGCTAGGAGCACACCTCTTCTCTGGAGTGTCCTCTGGCCCTTGTCTCTGATCACAGCTGTTCACAGCCTGGGAAGGTTTTACTCTAAAATAAATTTGAGGGTTCTGCTTCGGGAGCTCTTTGGAGCTCTGGTTTGCAGAGTCAGCAGGTTTTGCGTGGTGAAGAACTTCTCACTGGCAGCCAGGCAGTGTTTTTGATGTCATAGGGCAGAGCTCAGGTTTGCAGACAGGCAAGGTTTTATATGGCACAGGGGCTCCTTCTTGTAGGGGAGCAAAGTTCTACATACCCGAGCAGTGTTGCAATGGGGCAGATCAGTACGATTTACACTCAGGCCCACCTCTTTTCCTTGGGTCCTGTTCTGTCTCCTTAACCTTGTTGGGGACTGGAAGGCAGCCCCAGGACACTCCCAAATTAGATTTTAGCCCCTGGGCCCAGAAAGTGTCTTCAACACTGGCAGGAGGGAGAGGGGTGCAACTCCCTTCTCTGTGCCATCTGGATTTTGTCGTCTTAGGCAGTCACTCCATGGAGAACCTTAAGGTCAGGGAAACAGGGAGGATTGGTTGGGAGTCATTTGAAAGACAGAGAACATGTCCTCCAGATCAGCTGGTCCAGAGTGTTAGAGGAAAGAGTGGCTTTCTCTGAGGAAGTTTTTCTTCCTGTTTTTCCAGGGGTGAGATCACTCTGCAAAATGCTCTCCTGCTCTCTGTGTTGCTTTGGAAATCTTGGTGGCGATGATGGAAGTCAGGCCTTCCCTTAGGCTCAGTTACATGTGTTGGGCATCTCGTCATCTCCAGGATTCCATCTCCGTTTGATTATTTCTTCTACTTACACCCATAGGTGTTTTACCGCACTCTGTGTTTTGTCATCACGTGTTCCCTAGGAGGAAATTTAGAATCAGAAATAGCTGCTTCCCTCTCATTTTGGAAGTAAAGACTAGCCCAGGATCTTACAGGGGTATGGTGGCTAAGAAAGCAGAAAAACCTGTGCAGATCAGACCCAAAGGTCTGTCTACTCCAGCCTTTTGCTTACACAGTGGCCTGTTGCCTGCCTGGGTGAGGCCTGCAACGGGACATGAATTCAGAAGCGCTTCCCCAGTCCTTGCTTATGCAACCCAGCTGCAGAGACACAGAACTGCACCGCTTCTGGGTATGGAAGGAAGTAATCTGAATGTGGGGCCAGTCGCCACAGACAGCCCCTTCCTCTGCTGCCCTCTGCATTTTCCCCTTAGAAGCCCTCTCCGCTGAGAGCTGAGCCCTGTGAATAGGGCAAGAGTCTCGCTGGGATGCAGATCTTGCTTAGTGGAACAGAAGGACACTTGTCTCCAATGTGCCCAGGATCTTAAATTATTATCTCTTCTGAATCTCCCAACCCTCAAATTCAAGGGATAACCCTGTTTTCTTATATTATAAAAGATGAAGAGTATTGTTTGTGTGTGAGAATTCTTTTAATAACAGTTTTAAATGTTTTGTTGCTTTAATTTGCTTCTAGCTGTCCCAAGCGCTAATTTTCTTACTGAAAAGTTGAAATAGAAATAGTTATAAAAATTAGAAGCATCCTACTTTCTATACACCTTGCATAACTTTATGCATCTCTGCTGTGTCTCCTTTTATTTGCCCTCACGACCCCTGTACGCGCAACTGTTCCAGATGTTGTCGCCTCACCTCACAGGGGAGTTGCAGGGAAGAAAGTGGCATGTGCCCTCTTTCCTGTGTCCAGATTCCACATTCAAACCTTCACACACATTGCTGTCTCTTTAGTGAGAAGGGACGGGCCTGTGCTGTAACCTTCCCATTGATTGCTGTGTCCTAGGGTAACTTTGGATGGGGAGGGGGCTGATGGGGCACTAGTTCATATTTATTCTAGCTCATGTTTCTGTGGGTTTCCGCCCCCTACCACCTCCACCCCCAAAGTCTAGATATGTGCATCTTCCCCTCTATTCCCCTTTGTGGAGCGGAGAGCATCACCGAGCTGGAGTAGAAAGGGTCATCGCCCAGGACATGCGAGCCGTCTGTGCTCCCACCCATGGTGCACCCACTGGTTAACATGGGAGGCAGTTGCCTGTCTCTTGGCTTTGCCCCTCCACCTCCAAGCTTGCCCCCCCCAGCCACCAAATTGGAAGCTTTAACAGGAACCTACACGTTGCTGAAGAAATGCTCCTGTTCCTACAGCTGGGCTGTTCTTAGTGGTGTTGGTGTTTGATAAGAGACTGCAAGAGTCCCTTCTGTTCTTATTGACATCATCTAAGCTTCTGTGATCATATAAGGACGGCTCTTCCAGGTTGGGAGGGAGGGTAGTCATCGGTTGTCTCTTAGGCCCAGCTCATCCCCCCTCCTTTCTCCCACCCTCGCACAGCCTCAGGTGCTGTGAGACATCGAGAAATGCATGCTTTTCTACCTGTCATCTGTGCTGCCCTTAAAGTTGTATTTGCTGGAATTGTGGAATTCCGGAACTGGGACCAGCAGTATGTGTGCCGTGTGGGCGGTGGTGAAGCCCACTTTGGCTGTTTGCTTTGGACTTTATTCACCAAAAAAGGGTGCTTGCTTTGTCCGTTGTGTAGCAGTTCCACAGGAATTCAGAGGAATGTGGTTGTGTCTGTCCATCAGGTTGTTTCCTTTGAAGGCAACTCTGTTGGAAGCTTGCACTGCTCTGGCTGAAAACCTCTGAAAAGAAGGGAGCTGCGCTCCGAGTGGCCACTCAGCATACCTAAACTGTTAAATTTAAACTTTGCACAAAGAAGGGAAATGATGGAATCATAAAGGAATGTCTGAGAGACGAGAGGGAGGAATCAGCTGGAGTTGGGGAGCTGTTGCCAATCACATTTCTCCTGAAGGAGAGAGAGGTGGCCATTTTCATTCTTACTCTGGCCGGCGAACTTATTCAGAGGCCGTGTGCTCTAAAGGGATACAGTTAGAGAGAAGCAGTGCATCCTTGTAGTTCCCCACCCCCACCCCCCAAAAAACAGGGTGAGCCCACTTAGTTTATTGCACTATAATGTTGTGGCCAAATCCTCAGGACTGGGAAGGGTCCCTGAGGGTACCCTTTGTTGAATCCTGTTCACCACAGCAAGTCAAGGAAGGTAGGGCTTCGAGGTTCCAGAATCTGAAAGATAAGTGCTGGTGCAAATGAAGCCGTTGAGAGGGAGAAAGAGAGAATTCTTTGTGGCCTAGATAGGCGGTATACAAATCCCAACAACAACAACAACAACAACAACAACAACAAATTCCTAGAGCAGCCCAGAGTTTAAAGCTGTGCTGGATTTTAGTCAGTCATGTATGTACGCATAGAATAATTTCCCAGAAAAATATGCTTCAAAAGGGGATTGGACAGATTCCTGGAGGAAAAGTCCATCACAGGTTACAAACCATGATGGAGATGTGTAATCTCCAGGCTTTAAACCAGGGTACTTCAAGGGCCAGATGCAGGAGAGTGGTATCAGGAGACAGATATCTAGTCTCATGCGCTCCCAAACACATCTGGTGGGGCCACTGTGAGATACAGGAAGCTGGACTAGATGGGCCTTTGGCCTGATCCAGTATGGCTCTTCTTATGTTCTTATGTTCTTATGCTTCTAGTTGCTCCGGAATTTCTTAAGGGCTTACTCTGTTTCAGACAGAATAATGATCGTTTCCTCCACTGTCTATTTGGTTTCTTATGGGATTCAACCCATGAGTGTCACCAAAGAAATGCACAACAACACAAAGACAAAACATTATTCAAAAACTGTTTGAGTCACACAAGCCAGCTTTCAAAGCCGACTTGACTTTAAAAACTGATCAAGAACAGCTGTGTGAAAACCAGCTTTAGAGACATCACATAATCTAAGCCCCAAACACCAAAGGCCATATGAAACGGAAACAGTGCTGTCTTGGCTGTCTCTCAGGGGCTCATTGGGCATTGAGCCAGGTAGACTCCACTTCAGAAGAACATCCGCCGTCAAGGTGCTGATGCAGAAAGAGCCCTGCCTCATAGCCGCCCTTTAACCTGGCTTCTTGGTCCAGTAGTAGGGTAGGTACAAAACAGAGCCTCTGTGGACATTCTTTCAGTCTTGGCCTTCTGGGGAGGAGGCAGTATTTCAGATGTTCTGATCCAAATCATTTAGGGCTTTGCAGATCAAAAACAGCATCATGAGCTGAGTATGGCATCCACTTGGTTGAAGACCAGTAGATGTGGTTTCTAAGGTATGCGCCAGACAGCAATCTGGCTGCCAACTTTTTTGTACTTTCAAGCATAGGGCACACCTTAGTAATCTAGTCAAGTGGTAATTAAAACGTGGGTGAGGTGTAACAAAAGACTAGGTGTGATGGCCACAAGCCCAGCCATATTCATTGGAAGTTTGTGGCACTGGCCTCTATCACCCACCCACCCACACCATGGCTGTGCACGGTCACTGTGGCTGCATTTGAGAAACCATGTCTTTTAAAGCAAAGTTACGGTAGTACCTTGTAAGGCAAATGCTCCTTAATATGAAAAACTCGCAAGACGAGTTTTCTGGGAATTTCTGGGAATAAGACATTTTTTTCCTATGGGATGCCTCACAAGATGAATTCAATGCATTCCTATGGAACTGCATTAAACCATGTTTCATAGGACAAATTTTTCATAAAATGAATTGACCTGTAGAATGAATTAAATTCATCTTAAGAGGCACCACCGTACCTGCAACAGAGGTGGCTGAGAGCACTTTTCATGTCCCCTTGGAAGGGCCTTGTATAATTATAATGCAGTACTTAAAATTCAGTATCTCATGTCTTCCCACCTGCCTGGGAACGGCCAGGGAGACCCTTCTTGGGCCACCTGATGTGGCTGGAAGGTGTACTCCTGAGAAGTACTTACTTTGGCAACACCTATTAAAATGTACTCCTTAGACTTCAGTGGGCCTTACCAACAGGCCAGTGAATGTAGGGTTGCAGCCTTAATCTGATTCTAAATAAAGTGGAAACACTCTCAGCATTGGGTTTTCCTTTGTGCAGCACAACAAGGTGTTGTTGCAGAGCCTAATGATTTATGCCTTTATTAATTGTCCTGAAGTCAGCAAAGTGTTTCTGCATGCATAAAAATCCTGGCATAGATGTAAGAGGTCTCAGGAACTCCGCGGAGAAGCCTGTCATTCCTAATCTAGAGTTGCTTCCCTCCCCTAGGTACTTGGGCGGTGTTTCTTGACAGTGATGCAGGTTCATTTTCAGTTTCTATCCCAAGCGTTGCAGAAGGTCCAGCCAGTGGCTCATTCCTGCTTTACAGAAACTCTGGCTCAGGAAAGGAAGAATTCGGTCCTGACCGAGGCGTCCAGCCCGAGCCCCACGACTGAGCTAGACGAGGCAGTGCGGTCGTGGAGGGGGGCAGCGGAGGTAAGAGCAACACCCCCCCCCCGGCCCCCCCGGGGGGCGCGGCCGTGGGGGCTCTATAGTTAGAAAAAACAATATCCGGGCCCTGCTCAAGCGTAAGGCTTAGAACTCCAGAGGTCATTCAGAGACATGTAAATCCCATGTTTCCAATCTAGAAAGCCTCTGAGAAAGATCTCACGGTCTAGGTGTGGGAAGTGCTCCCTTTCTCTGACCTGGAAGAGTCTCTCCAGTGCAATCAGTTCTCAGGGATTTATTCCTGTTCAATGTTGTCCTCCACAAACTTTCAAGAGTCCAGGCTTGTTTCATTGTTTAATAGGATTGTTAATACCAAGTGTTCTGGATATATGGTTTCCTATAGCAGTGATAGCGAACCTTTTAGAGACCAAGTGCCCAAACTGTGATTCAAAGCCCACTAATTTTTCGCAAAGTGCCAATACAGCAATTTAACCTGAATGCAGGAGGCTGTGAAGAGGCGGTGTCAGGTGCCCACAGAAAGGGCTCTGAGTGCCACCTTTGGCACCCGTGCCATAGGTTTGCCAACACTGATATATGGTTTCACTATAGCAGTGATAGCGAATCTTTTAGAGACCAAGTGCCCAAACTGCAATTCAACCCTCCCCTCTAATTTTTTGCAAAGTGCCAATACAGCAATTTAACCTGAATATAGGTGGTTGTGAATGGGCAACCCTTCATGGGCAATGTTGGGTGCCCACAGAAAGGGCTCTGAGTGCCACCTTTGGCACCCGTGCCATAGATCCGCCAACGCTACTCTGTAGGCTGTGTGCCTTGATGTTGGCAGCCCATATGTTTCATTCCAGTTCCAAAAATGGCAGCTGTTTTCTACAGGCTTGTTTTCCTTTTTCTGATTTAAAAAAAAATAAATGCTTTGCTGGCATGCAGTAGGACGCTCAAATGATGAAAGCCTACTTTCCCCTGAATCATAGCCAATAGTAGAGTTTTGAAGACATCCCTGACCTCCTTGTTTGAGCCGCCACCCTTATTCCTGTTTTGTGCCTTCTGTTCAAAGGCCACGTTGAGGTTACGAGAAAGGGACAGTGACGGCTGTTTGGCTGGCATTGAGGTCCAGCAGCTCTTCTGTTCCCAGAGCGTGGCGATTCCTGAGCATCAACTAAAAGAACTGAACTTGAAAATAGACAGTGCTTTGCAGGTCAGTCACTCCGATGGGGTGGTGTTCTTGTCATCTCTGTGCGGGTAAGGAGGAGACGCCGCAGGCAGCACTGTCTCCTCTGTTTGTCTAAAAGAAAAGGAAGATTGATGTGTTGAGGAAGTCTTGGCAATGGTGGACTTTGTTCCCAGAGAGGCCTTTCTGACTTCCCCGACATCTACTTGCCCTGTTAAAGAACAGTAGGATGCCATCAGGTAGCGTGTGTGTGTGTGAGAGAGTTCCCCTTTGTTTAAGGGATTGAGAACTCAAAACTATAGTTCTTGTTTCTCAACTGTGAGATCATAATCTTAGAATAGCCATCAAACTGCAGAACTGGAAGGGACTCTGTGGGTTATTCCCTCCCAAGGTGGCCCCAGTGGGGGAATCAAACTCCCCATTTCCTGCTCCAGAGCCAAAGACCTAAATCACTGAGCTGTCCAGCAGTTCTATGGTGAAAGGTGGTGGTGGTGGTGGTGGTTTGTTGGTTTGTTTGTTTGTTTATCTCTCTCTCTCTCTCTCTCTCTCTCTCTCTCTCTCTCTCCCCCCCCCCCCAACCAGGCCTATAAAGCTGCCTTGGACAGCTTGGGTCACTGTGAATATGCAATGAAGGCTGGCTTCCACTTGAACCCAAAGGCCATTGAAGCGAGTTTGCAGGTAGGGCTGCCTCTCCATCCCTTGGGGGACCCCCGGGTGGTGCTGCTGTGGGGGTGTAAGAAAGGCAGAATGACGAGGTGCCCTCGGCTGCTTCTCCCCCCCCCCCCAAATCGCCTTGTGTGGGCTTTCCCTTTCTTCAGGGCTGCTGCAGTGAGGTTGAAGCCCAGCAGACCGGGCGCAGGCAGACCCCTTCTCAGCCCATCCAGTGTGAGCTGCCCACGGTCCCTGTCCAGATAGGGGCCCACTTCTTGAAAGGGACTTCCTTTAATGAGTCGGCAGCAGATAACCTGAAGCAGAAAACGGTAAGGAGGCAGAAGCCTCATGGGGACGGTGTAATCCAGCACTATTTTTGCTGAGTGTTAATTTCTATTTAAAGCTTCGATTCTGCTGCTGTTAAAAGTTGTTCTGCTTTCTATCACTGAGGATGTTGGATCTCGTGGACCCAGAAACCGTGCAGCTGTTGATGACAAAATTTGGGGAGCAGTGATCACCAATTGCAGCTGCTTTAAGACTGTGAAAATTGGTGACCGGAGAAGGATTTGATGTTTTAACTCTCTATGGAGAGTGTCTTCCAGTTTGTCCAAAACAAAGGAGGAAGCCTCACTGCAGTGTGGCAGTGTGATATAATAGAGGAAGGGATTTTTTAAAAATTAAATAACCAGATAAATATTTGACATGAAAAAAGAGACACACAAGTTGAAATCTAAATATAAGAAACACAACCAACTATGGATTTTTTTTTTGACCCGTAACATCTTCCTGTCGGAAAGGACATAGGCTGTTATGTAACTGTAACATAATCCAAAAAGGCTGGTGGTGCAGAAATGAAACACATTGTCTCAAGCTTGAAAAAAAAAAAGGAGGAGATACTCTATTCAGATATCGCTTCTCAAAAGTACTTTTGTGTAATGCTAAGCTGTGATGTCCAAACAGAGAAGGTTTGCCTGCAAATCCTGTTTTTGGTGGCAGAGCATTATTGTAAATTAGAACTCCCTGACGAGGTTGGTTCCTCATTGATTGCTGCTTTGGAATGATAAGACACTCTCCAGGGACTGCGCTCCAGTTTTACGTCTGAAGATCTTGAGCTAGCTGCTCTGAGGACTTCATAGAATCATGGTAATAATGGAACTGGAAAGGGCCAAAAAAGGCCATCGAGTCCACACACACACACCCCATTCACGCACGCCCTGTTCAAGGCAGGAATCCCAGGTCAAAGCAGACTGGGCAGGTGCTAAATGTCGATTTGACAGCTATTTCTGCTTTCCTAACTGTAGTGAGACACAAGCGTTGAGAGGGGTAACCCCTGGGAGCAGCTGGTGTCCTGGAGAGTGGTGGAGATAGTGGTGGGAATGGGCTTGGGTCATCGTAGTGGGTGAATGTAGTGGCTGTAGTCCTCCATGGCTTAAACGTGCCAGAACAGGGCAGGGGCTATACCAGCAGTAATTGGATTTATTCATTGCATTGATTTCGTTTCCTTTCCTTTCCTTTGTTTTTGTTTTTGTTTTCATTTTCTTTTTTGATAGCATACTATGATACAGCTGATTAAAGAGGCAGGATACCACAACGGAATGACACCGAGGGATGACTCTCCCGTGACAGAAGTCCTGAACCAGGTTTGCCCTTCTACGTGGCGTGGGGCCTGCAAGACTGCCGTACAACTGCTCTTTGGACAAGCTGGCCTGGTAAGTGTCCATGAAATGTCCAAAATGGGAAGAAGGCTGGTGCCAGGAAAGGGTTTTGTTGCTCTGCTTGCGTTTGAGGGGTTTCACTATAAGCTCTTTCTTTTCCTAGCAAACCCACCGAGAGCAATAAATAAAGTTGGTTGTTTTCATTCCAGACCAAATTTTGCAGCAACCCTAAGGCTTTCACTAGAATGCAGGATTATCTTACTGTGAATCTTAATTTACAGCCAGAGGGGAAAGTAATAGGTGGGGTGTGTGGGTGGGGTGGGGTGGGGGTGCTGGATATGGTTTCCCAAAAAAGGGAACAAGGGCCCAGATTGCCTCCAGCTGAAGAAAGCTTTGAAGGTCACCCTCTTTCCCCCCAAAAGTTACATCTTCTAGGGATAATTATAGTAAACAATTTTCAAAAAGTCAGCTGTGCCTATAGGCTGCACCTTTAAGACTGAGACTAACTCCAGATAATTCACTTCCACTAATATGTCTCTCCAACAAAGGAGATTGTGAAATCTCTGAAATAAATGCATTAAAGTGCTGCTACACACCTGTGATTTTTCCCCTTGTAAATAAAAGGAAATTCCTGAATTCATAGAGCCCAAACTGAAAACTTCTGTTGCACACATGGCCTGATGGGCCAGGTCAGGATGTGCATGCAACCATATGCAGTGAAGCAGCGTTGAGCCCCTGTAGAGCTGCATCAATGATTAGTGGGAGGGACTTTTTCACTAGTTAATAGAATAACATTCTGTGTAGATTTGAAAGCTTAAATGAAGGGAAGAGCTGCCATTTTGAAATGCCAAATTCTCACCTCTTTTCTTCTTCATGATCAGGTGGTTGTGGATACAGCACAGATCGAAAACAAAGAAGCCTATGCACCACAGATCAGTTTAGAAGGTTCCAGAATTGTGGTTCAAGTCCCATCAACTTGGTAATTATTGTCACTGTGTAAGAACATCTAGGCAAGCTTCCCCCCTCCAAAAAAAGGAGGGAATTACAATTTATTTATTTGAAACATTTACATCCCACTTTTCTCCAAAAAGGAACCCAAGGGTGGTTTGCAGCTTGCCTGTTGCCAAGTGTAAATAATTGGTTGGAAAGTGTGAATAATCTTTTGAATTATTTTTGAAAGCTTTTGAAACAAGTAACCAACTCGTTTCTCAGGTGCCTGAAGGAAGATCCTGCCACAATGTCCCTGCTGCAGAGGAGCCTGGATCCAGAGAAGACCTTGGGGCTGGTGGATGTGCTGTACACGGCCGTGTTTGACCTAAATCGGTGGAAGGAAGGGAGGTAGGTGGGATGGGGGGGGCTGTGCGCTTCCTCCTCAGAGGAGGGGAATGCGTGCTTGGGGACATGACTCAGAAGGGCAGCAAGTGGAGGAGGGGGGGAAGCTGGACGTGATGAGTGTCAGCCAAACTAAAGAGCCATGGGAGGGTCACGTCTTCCTTGATAAGACCAGTGATCCGGATGACGGGTGACAACAGCAATCCTCAATAACATTGGCAGCCTTAAAAAGGCACAAAAGTTGTATCACTTGGGAATCGTCAATAGTTTGTTCAGGTGGAACTAATGCAGTTGAAGACCCTTTATTTACTTGTCGGTCCAATGTATAAACACTTAAGAGCAATTCTGTTCAAAGAGTTAGGTCTTGCATTTAATAGAACTGATGCATCTCTGATAAATTTTCTGCTGGGAGACAATGCACCATATATTTCTGAAAATACACCCAGCTTCGCTTTTAGAGCAGTGGTTTTAAGGAGGAAGTTTTTTAACGAGGGTGATGGGGTTTTATCTGTTGATAGGATTGTGCTCATGAGAATGTAGATTTTAGATGGTGTAAGTTGAGTAAGGTATTTGATTATCTTACATTACTTGCTCATAATACTGCTTTTGCAATGGTTTGGGCTACAGACCAATGAACTTGCCTTGTCTTGTACTGGTAAGCTTAAGATGTGAGTGCATCAGCCAATGGCTTGCTGCCTTGAATTTCCTGAGAGCAGCCAAGCAGGAGAGTAGGGGCCAAGTGTGGCTGCTGGTATCCCTGTGCTTCTGTCAGGCTCCTTCACTGTCCTCCCACCCAGGTCTGCTACAGGTGTCATGGGTGCCCCCTCTCCTTGGGTGTTGGACGACAGAGCAAGCCTGGTTATCTGCAGGTGATACCACCTCCTGCAACGGCTGGGAAAGTGAAATGACCCAATTAAAACCTGACTTCCTCACAGTTCCCGCAGTGGGAGGAGGGCCTTTCCACACCAGGGCTGCCACTCTTACCTTGCTTCTCTTTCTGAGCGCTCCCTTCCTCTGCGTCTTGGTCTCCCTGGCGGAGGAATACGAGTCCAGCAGGACAGGCAGCTTGCTCCGCTCGTTGGTGGCCGCCTCCCTCGAGTGTACGCTATCTTTAGAACAGCATTTCTCGGTTTTCATGACGGTGCAGTTGTGCGTGTGTAGAAAGGGCCATGTTCAGATGTTTGGAATGGCTGTTTGCTAGTGGGTGTGTTTCTTCCATGTGAGACCCGTATGCTGTTATGGGGAAATGCTTTGCCCAAACTAACATGGTTTTTGAAAAGGCTGTCCGTTGTTGCTTTGTACAATAATAATGAATTCTTGAGAAGGTCGTCTGTAATGTCTTGAACCTGGTTCTAATAACGATGCCCGTTTGGGGGAGTGGCGTTTTGCCTGAGATCATCAATTTTTCTTGTGTTGTTTCAACAGAGCACAAGCCTTGCCCTGCATTCAGATCCAGCTTCAGCGTGAGATCTCTGATTTTGGGGGTCCCATTGACTTGCCCTCTGGAAATGGCAGCAAATCAACGGGGGGCTTGCAGAAGACTTTCTCAAAGTTGACTTCGCGGTTTACCAAGAAGACCTCCTGCACAAGTTCGACCAGCGGGAGCTATTCCATTCCGAGCACACCTTCCAAAAACCTTTTTGTAACCAACAGCTCAGAGGATAAAGCAAAGGTGCCTGGCAGCAGTGCGGATGCCTGGCTGCAGAGCATCCTCAACCTTGGCAACTTTCCCAGGGCTCCAGAGTCAGCCCCGGCAGCCCCAGGCTCAGGCCGCCCGCTGGTCAACGGGCTCCTCCTGGAGAGGCGAGAGGGCAGCAAAGCAGAAGAGGGCAAGGATGCCAAAGGCATGAATTTGCCAACGGACCAAGAAATGCAGGAGGTGATTGATTTCCTCTCTGGCTTCAATATGGGCAAGTCCCAGCAGGCCTCCCCCATGGTGAAAAGAAGGAACTCGGTGGCGTCCTTGTCGGCGGCGCCAGAGCAGAAGGCAGCGGCGGCGGCGGCGGTGGCTTTGCAACAACAGCAGCAGCAGCAGTCCCAGTCCTCCTCGCACCCCCCTTTGCACCACCTCCACCAAGGGCTGTCGCAGCAGCAGCAGTCTCAGAAGCCGCCGCCAGCACCGCTGCCATCACAGTACTATGGCCATTTGCTCCAGCCCTTTGGGTCACAACAGCAGCAGCAGCAGCAGCAACGCCCGCCACCGGGCAAATGGCCACCCCCTTCCAGCCAGCAGCCCTCCCAGGCTGTTGGCCCGGGATTGTCCCACCTGCCTCCTCAGTGGAGCAGCCATGCCTTTTCTGACCTCAGCTCTGACCTGTACAGCCTGGGCCTGGTGAACAGCTACATGGACAACGTGATGTCAGAGATGCTGGGCCAGAAGCCGCAAGGGCCGAGGAATAACACCTGGCCCAACCGCGACCAAAGCGACGGCCTCTTTGGGGTGCTGGGGGAGTTCCTGCCTTTTGACCCAGCAGGTGGGTGCCTCTTCTGGGGAAACGAGAGCGGGTTCAGTTGCCTGTTGGCTGGATGCTCAGTTTGAATCCCTTGGATGCTGCCCACGGACATCTCCAAGGGGAGAGGTGCAGCTTCTTGTCCCCTGAAGGTGTGACAGCAAGTCAGAAAACCCAGAATGATGCCCTGATAGAAACAGAAAGCAGGAGGTTCCTGGTTGAACCCATATTTGAGCATCTGTGTAGATCTATGATAGCTCCTTGAATGAAAATATGGGTTGCGCTTTGAAAGTCCTTGAAGCAGTTGCCAGTTTAGGAGTACCTGAGGGTGAAATGGGCCCACTGATTCCCTGTAATTTTGTTAAAGACATCAGTGTGCAAAGTTTCCCATAAGTTTCCATCCTTCTGAGGTCGGTAAAATGAGTACCTAGCTTGCTGGTGTGTGTGTGTTGGGGGGGGGCAATGTGTAGCCTGCATAATTAAATTGTAAACAGCCCAAGGAGTGTTTAAGCACTGTGGGGTGGTATATAAGCAGAACACTTTGCCTTTTGCTTTGCTTTTGGTTTTTTTTAAACCTTCCTCTAAAGAAAGAATAGACAAAAAGGCAAAAGCATGGTCGTCAGCTAGATCTCTGGATTTTGATGAAGTAAAGGAACCCCCCCACACACACACACATCCTCTGGCCTTTGCCTGTGCCTCCTCCTGCTTCCAAGGGATCGTCCAGCTGTTCAGGGGAGAGTCCCAGCGCCTAGCTCCCACCTCTCACCCTTTCGGCCAGGGCGGTCCTCCTCTTCCTCCCCCTGACCTAATGGGCCTTTCCCTGGGAGCCCAGTGAGATTTTAGGTTGGGGGGGGGGAGGGAATTATCCAGCCACTCTCCGTGCTCATCCGTGTTGTGCTCTGGGACCACATCTTGTTTCCAAAGCATTGGGCCTTCCCCTTGTCTCACCTGAGAAGATTTTTTTCCCTTGCCACGGTAAGCCTTTTTGAGTGAAAAGGGGTCTGAGTATATTTGTTTTGCTTGGACTCATCCATGCAAGATGGAGGGGAAAGAAGAGCATTCCTTGAGCCAGGTATCAGCAGAGGAGGCCAAAAATATTCTGGAGAGGAGGCCTCCTTCGTTCTTGGATCTACTCCTTGCAGACATTCTTCCCTCCCTTCACCATCTTCCTAATAGGGATGCCCTTCTGGAATTCATTTTGCCAAAGCATGAGAGGCTGCCAATCCCCATGAGCTGTCCCTGTGCATTTCCAGGTGGCTCCTTGGCTACCCTCTTTGCTGCAAGGGGGTGGGGGCTGCAGAGCGGAGCTTTCTTTCCTTCTCCTACTGGCTTGTCCACAGATTTCTTAATATTCAGCTCTAGAACAGGCCTCCTCAGCTGCCAACTGGCTTCCTTTTGGGTGGGGAAGTGTGTGTGTGTGCTTGTCGAGAGAGAGGGGGTTAATGCTGAGAAGATTCCTTGGGAGGGGATGCCCCTTGGAGGAATCGCCAGGAGGTATCAACCTCTGACTGTTGGCTTTCTGTCTTCATTTTCCAGTTGGCTCTGATCCCGAGTTTGCCCGCTACGTGGCTGGGGTGAGCCAAGCCATGCAACAGAAGAGGCAAGCGCAGCACTTTCGGCGCCCCAGCAACGCACGCAGCCACTGGGCTCATCCTGACGACCCTCACAGAACCTGGCCCTTTCCGGAGTATTTCACCGAAGGGTAAGGAGCGTTCCGGAGCACCTGTGCCCTGCTTCCTCAGCAGTCCTAAAACATAACAGCATTGTGTTTCCTCAGCTGGACTTTTTGTTTAGTTTTATTTTTTATTTACATTTTTTGCTTCTGCCTTGGACCGGTCAGTTTTATTTGGTTTTAGCATTTATGTTCCCCGTCTTCTGAGTGGAGGAGGAAGAGGAGGACACCATATGGCTATGTCTCACTTGGGTACTGAGGCTTCAGGGAAGACCATCAAAAGATCCTTAAGACACACTGTAAATTGCAAATGCACCGTTATAACAAAAGTATTCTCGGATGATTACTAGGTTTGTTTGGTTTCTTCCTGTTTTGATAATATTTATTCTGGGTGCCAGAAGGGCCGCTGACTTAGTTCAGTTCTATTTAAGAGCAAATATTATAATAGAAAGGATTATTCCCTCCCACTTACTCTCTGTCTCTGTGTGCGCGTGTTTCTCTTTCGTTCTCTCCTCTCTCTCCTCCTCCTCCTGCTTGCCCTTCTCTGCTGCCTTCCTAGGGAGATGACAAGCAGCTGGTCAGGTACTCAGGGGGACTCGGCCAGTTCCAGCGATGAAGCCTCCTCTGCCAACGGAGACAGCCTGTTTTCCATGTTCTCAGGGCCAGACATCATTGCTGCAGTCAAACAGAGAAGGTACTTTGGGAGATGCTGTTACATTTCTGGGCAAAAAGCAGAGGAGGAGCTCGGATTTTGCTGGAGGATTATGATCTTGCCGACTGAATCTGAAAGGATAATGCTGACGGTTTAAAAGCTTCCTTTGCCTGAGTATGAGTCACATAAGCAATCTAGGTCTGGAAATCAGAGAGCTGCTCCCATCAGCTTTTTTTGGGACACTCACCTCCCTCTTTAAAGTTCTTTTGGACAAAGTCTTCCCCACGGTGGAGGGCTGGTGGGCAGGGGGAGTGTTTTCAAAAGACAAGCTTTTTGTGTAGCTCCAGAACAGAGACCATCCAGCTAGACACCTGCAGTGTCCCAGAGTTGATCTCTTCTTTTGGATTTGTCGTGTCTCCATGTTTCATGGGGGTGTGGGTACAAACAAACAAGCTAACAGTGGCCCTATTGATGCCCTTCCATGTTTGAATGGGAGGACTGTTGATCCCTGTTTGTGAATCTTGGTTTGAATGAGTTTGGGTCGAAATTGATCCAGAGCCAACTGGCATGTGAACAGATGCATCAGGCCCAAGCAGAGACTCACCAGGAGGATATGCTCAGACCTGCCTGAAACCAGGTGCTGAGTGGTAAGGAAAGGCCAGCGTGCTCCTTACAATGGGAAGAACAACCGGTCAGTGTCTCAGGCAGCATCAGCTGGGCCACCATGGGCAGGCTGGGTTCCCCAAGTGGGCCCTGGGTCTGACCTGGGCAGAACTTTGCTCCTGGTGAAATGTGAGGTTTAGAACCTCTTTCACCTGCTCTCATGGGCCTCACCTACTCCACTTACTCCGCCATGGTTTTTCCCTTTAGGACATTGTTGTTCAGCAAACAGAAGGGGTTAAAAAAATCACTGACTAAATATTTCCACAGGAAACACAGCAGTGGAGAGCAAGACTCAAGCACACTTCCCTCGCCACCACTCCTGTCTTCAATGGACGATCACAATCAGGCAAGGAGAGGGCTGAGAACTGCATTCTTGAGGGTGGGGTTACAGCGGGCCCTTCTCTTTGGGGTATTTTAAAGGCTTTCTGTAGCAGGGAAAATGCGGACCCGAATTGGGCCTGAACTCCATTTCTTCTCAGACTGAAGAGCAGCGAAGGGCATTTATTTTTCAGGATCCCTCTCCTAAGCTGTCACATGGAAGGAGTGGGATGTACGGCCGGCTGCTTGCGTGTTGCGTGTTCTAGTTGAGCCTTCCATCTCCTCTACTTGTGGGAATGAAAGGGCACATGGCTTCTCTCCCTCTTCTCGGGAAGCCTATTTCTGGGTGGGCAGGAACACAGCCTGGGCAGAAACTCTTGCTCATCAGTAGTGGGACAGGAGGTGTGGCAGGGCATGCCTGGATTCCCTTTTCTGCGTTTTGGAACCCAGAGTGGAGGAGAGGCCCAAGAGGCCAAGACGGGTGAGGCCAGCAGGAGTAGTGGGCTGGGCCTTTCCTCTCAACCTACCTCTCACATCTGCCACTCCTTTGCAAAATGTTGCCAGTTATTTCTCTAAACAACCCTCTCTGGGTTACCTGGTTTTGTTACGCCCTGTTAATCTGAGAGAAGGCACTCAGATTGGACTGGTTTTAAATGGGGTGCAAGTGTCCTCACTTGCAAGGGACAAAGTGAACAGCTTATCCGTAATGAGATGGGGGAGGGCCATGGGCCAAACTCCAGAGCCCACGGAGGCGGAGGAGTGTCCAGCCCCACTGAGAACACAGAGAGAGGGAGGGAGGGGGGTTATTGCTCTGTCTGACGGCCCTTCCTCCTTGCTGAAAGAGAGCTTTGCCCTGCACGTGGTGGCATTTGCAGGAGGGCCCCCAAAGCACACTTTGGAGCCCTGGGCAGGAAGCTCAGTGGTTGTCCCTGATCTCTTACAGGACAATAAAACCAAAACGTGGCCCCCGAAGGCTCCCTGGCAGCACACCCTGCCCCCGAGTCAGAGCATGTCTTTGTACCAGATGAGCCACCCGGGTGCCAGCCAGTGGAACGACACCATGCAGGTCCTCCAGTCGCCCGTTTGGTCCGTGGCCAACGACTGCACTCCGTCGCCGGCAGGCATCTCTTCCACCTTTGCCTCCTACGGGCAGCAGCCCCAGTCCCAGCCCCAGTCCCCGCCACTGCCGCCACCGCAGCAGCCTCAGCCTCAGCACAAGCAGATGAATAAGGGCTTCAAACCTTTCCCGGTCAAGCACGAGCGCCGGCCCTCCTACATGCACCAGTACTGAGGAGGGGGCGGCAGCCTTTCCTTCCTCGCCGGACCAAAGTCTTCAGCGTGACATGCATCTTCCTTTGTTCTCCCCGTTGTGCAGTGGCGCCTGTCTCCTGGTTGTTCTGTGAAGTGACAGCTTCTAGTGGTGATTCTCCCTTTCCTCCTCTTCCTCCTCTCTCTCCCCCCGCACCCGCCACTCCCTCCCCTTTTTTTCTAACAGTGCTGAGCAAACGGTGCCAAGGTATTAATAGGTGTACACAAAACAGAACGGAAACTGTGATGTTTGCAATGCAAATGGACTTGCCTGCTAACCAAATGGGCTGCATTGCAACCACAGAATACACTGTATTTTATAGCTATTTTTTCATATAGATTTATAGTTGCCATTTCTTGCGGAAACAAATTTTGAGTATTTCAAAGCAAAATCTAGCAGTTTTGCTCAACACTCATTTTGTTGATATTTCTAAGTAACAAACAAGATACAAAGTCTTCACTCGGATTACTTTTTTTCTAAATGGTGCCACACAAGGTCTTTGTCACAGGAGTGGTGTGAAACCAACCGCAAAACTGCTATTTCCAGTTACTTCATTCAAGCAAAAATAGTTGTCTCAATTTTTTTCCTGGCCAAGTCAGGGGCCACGATCCACTGGTAAGCTGTGCTCAAGCTCCATACAGTCATTTTGGGTGGATTGTGCTCACTGATGGCCAACACTACATTTAAATACACAGTTTGATATTTTTACATTTGGCCAAAGGCATTATCCATACAGTGCTCTTTAAATGTATGAAATAATTGTTAAGACTACTTGCAAATATTTAAAAGTCTTATTTCAATGCTAGACTTAGTGTGTAAAAACATGAGCTGGCTCAGAAGAGAGAGAACTTTAAAACACTATTTTTTGTAGTGCTAGGAATTAAAGCAACTCCTTTCAGTCAACATGTGCCATTAAATAAGTGAACCTGTGGAATTAGGAAATATCTTCCAACCAAAGTGGATCTGGGGGAATGACTGGTGCTTAAATCGTTTTAAAAAAAGGTAAATATGTATAGTTATCCCATTGTAAATTAACTGAGCTGAGAGAAGTCTTTATAAAAACCTATTTAAATTTTCATACTTCATCTTTGAAAGAGTAATTATAAACCACAATATTTTCTGGTATAAAGGTTTTTGACAGTATTAATATTATTTTTATATTTTCTTAAATCATATCATTCTAATACATTGACAAGTAAAATGAGTTATTAGTTATAAATGCATATAGTTTTTGATGAAGATTAAAGCACATTTAAGTTCCCATTTTCTACAAACTAAGTACATGTGTATATTAAAGATACCAAATTATATATATGAATACACAACACTAAACGTCGTGGCGGGTGGAGTTCAGGCTGACCTGCTGTCTGCTTGTGTGGCTGTGGGCCGTCTTGGCGGGCCCAGAATGTTACTCTTTTGTGCTGGTTGAAAATGCCAATGTTGCCTGTATTTATGATCTTGTCAACATGCTTCCTGAAAACCCATCCTTACCATGTTTACAGAGTTGTTTGCTGTGCATAACTTTACGGTCACGTGCTTGGCACAATCAGTGTGGCTTCTGTCTGTAAAATGTTAATGTTCTGTACCTTCTCCTAACACTTAGTGAACTTACAATGTGGTTTTGAGTTTACTGAAGTACGCCGTTGAAAACGTCCGCCGGAACCCCCTCCGCCTCACATCTGTCGCAGTTAAGTGTGTCACAGGGATTTAAGGTCCAGGTCCATGTGTTATGTTGAGGTTCCTTGCAGAGCATCGAAACCAGGGGTGGCCCCCGCCAGCCTGGGCTGTTTCTCGGCTCGAGGGAATCGCAGAAAGGCAGGCAAATCTGCCTTGGCCAAGTAGGTGCTACATCGCCCTCTGCTTCCAACTCTACCGAGCACTGGTGGTGGTTCCCCACCACCACCACCACCACCACCACCACCAAGTGGTTTGCACTTGGCGAGCCCAATTTTGCCAGTCCAAGTTTCATGCTGCCAAATGCAAGGCGGTTTGGTGCTTAGTCAACATAAACGTTATTGCAGTACTTCTAGGAACAGCTAATGCTTTGAAACTGGAACTGTACATTTTGTATTTTGATTTTAAAGCACTTGTAAGTAAAAACAACCTTATTTGCTTTATTAAAGATATACCTTTAATAAGAGGTTATATCTTGTTAAAATGAGATTTTTGTTGAAGATAACGAGTGTGGTTGAAGTGTAAGTTAATTTAGGTGGGAACCCCCCCCCCATTTGAAATAATAATAATCTGTTGGATTGAAAACAATATGTTGTAAGCAGCGGTACCTGGGTCTCTTCATTTGGAGTAGGCAGTGATGAGAAGAGGTGCATGTGTGTCATGGCTTTTATTTCAAAATGTCGATCCAGAAATCACCACTGAGAGCTCTGGACACCTAAGGAAATGTCCAACATTTGTCCACCAATTCCTTGGCAAAAAGCTCTTGACAGTTATTCGTCTAATGTCAGGACCTGTTCAAAGGCCTTATTAGATCGGCCAGTTAGACACGTTTTTGGATCCTGGCTTTTAAAATCCACGTAGGCTGTATCCACTTGATCCGGATTTCAATATAAAAAATTGAGCATTTATTGTTGGGATAGAAACTGCCCATAGACTTTGGTGTTGGCCCCTAGCAGTATTTTGAAGTCTGGAGGAACCGAGGCATCTTTTGCCTTATGTAATGACAATGATAATGATGATGATGATGATGATGATGATGATGATGATCTGAGACATGCAGAGCTGAAAGGGAACCTCTGGATCATCCACCCCCCTTTGCCCTTGCCAAGGAGGCCCAGCGGGGAATCAAACTCCCAGCCTCTGGGTCTGTAGCAAGATACCTAAACCACGGAGCTCGAGGGAATCCAGAAATTGCAGTTGGAGAGTTGCCAGGCATAAAACACCTCTTTTGCCAGTGTTGAAGGAGTAAGAGCCATGTTACCTGGATGAAAATCAGAAGTGGGGTGTGAGTGCCAGAACACACGGCCATTCTTCGATCCCGCCTTTTTTTTTCTGTCCAGAGAGACCCCTCCCCCATTTCACCAAAGGGAAAGCCTTCCTCCCCGGCGCTTCAGTTTCTGCCTTGGTTTCTAGGCCTTCAGAAATGGTAGCTAATTGGAAAAGACCACTAAGAACATAAAACTGGTGTGACATTTTTAGATTTCCCGTTCCCCATATTTATTTATTTATTTTTATATCCCACTGTTTGATTTCTCAGACCATCTGCTCTCTGAGCTGCTCTGGGCACAGAGCCTCCACAGGTGTAGCCCAAGGGCATCTCATTATCCGAGGGACTCCTGGGAAACTTCCTACAGGTCTGGTTCCAGAGAGGGTCAAATCATGGCGAAAGGCTTATCTGCTGCACCTAATTTTTTAAAAAACAGATGTTTCTTCCCCACCACACAGTCTCCGTCATGTACAGAAAAATAGTTAACGGCAACAGTAAATGGAATTGCCCAGAGTAAGAAGTGGTGTAGGGGGGTGTTAGCCTGGCAGATGTTCCCTCATTTAGAGAGGTGGGGGGAATGACTGTTTTGCAAAGCCAGCTTCTGATACTTAAGACTGAATTAACATTCAAAGCGAGAACTGCACAGCATATGTGTGGCCACCACAACAGCAGTCCTACCCACCTCCTTGAGAATACCTCAAGGAAAACATTGGTTCAGTAGCTCCTAACCTGTGCTAGTCTCTGGAAAAACGTTTAAATCACTGCTAGGATATCAAAAGAAAAGAATGGAAGTATTAAAGCTTATAAAATCAAATTGAACACATGGATCCTGGAATCCGAAAAAAGGAATACAAAACAGCCAACTGGAATCAGGATTGGTTGTTGCTTTATTTTAATTTCCAACATTTCCCACCTCCACTTATACGGCTGCAACAGGAGCACTAAGGCTTTTGTTAAGGGAAGGAATAGTCTGTCATTAACGTTTAGCACGACCCTCTACTGGCAATAAGGAAGTACAGTTAAAACAAGGAAATGCAACTCACATTGGCCTGTATTAGAATCATCCCAAGTAAGCTAAAAGTGTCCAAGCTCTGTTCAAGTAGCCACAAGCCTGGTGCAATTTCTCCTCCTCCTCCTAGTGCCTTTGAAGAGAAAGACTTCCAGCTCTTTTCAAACTGGGTCATGGTTACCCTAGATTACAATGTACCTCCCATCATTAAGCATTGCTTTGACTGAGGGCAGAAATACAACAATTGCATCTGAGGTGGTAAAATGCTGTTGACTCAAAGAAAAGCAGGAAATGTGATCTCTTCAAGAGCACAATCCAACTGGTTTTGTGCCTAACGGGTGCCCGCAGAGCCCCCCTTGGCCCCTTCCACAGATGCCCCCATGCACCGAGAGCATGGGATCAGTCTGCAGCAGTCTTCTCTGCAGTCGGAGAAGGGGCTGCGTCAGCGATGGTAGCCAAGTAGATGAGATTCCTGTGCAGTGTGTGCTGATGCCTGTAAGATAGAAGGGAAAGCATAGCATGTGCCGGTGAAAATATTGCAAAAGCGAGCAGCCAGAATGGCACCGGCAACCAAAAGGTAAGCGGCGCTACAATCCAAGGCACTTGGGAAGGGGGCAGCTGCTATTGAATGGTAAGAAATTGGGTGTTGTTCTAAATGAAACCTCCTCCTCTTGTCCCTTCTCTGGAAGTTGAGTCATGACTACTGGATTTCTTTTTGAGAGAGAGAAACGTTTCGCTGCTCATCCAAACAGCTTCATCAGTCTGAATACAGCTAGTGCAAGTCCTCCATCTTATAGTCAGCTTTGACCTCTTGTCCCTCTGGTCTGAATTAGACTCATAAGATGAACAATGGCCTGAATAGGCTCATTAGGGAGACAATAGTAACCATAGCCTTAAGGTGCTGAAACTTATCAAGAATGGGTCGTTAGCTATGGCCTTGGTGGTGAAGGCTTTTTGATTTGTCTGGGTACTTTGGAAAGCACAGCCTGATAAGTAGCAGATAGACTATGCCTGAGGCCGCCACCTCTGTTGAGGGAGGGGTTTTCAATGCTCACATGAATGGCTTCCCTTACTCCTCTCTCAAACCACCTATCTTCTTTGTCTAATATGTGTACATCCTCATCTTTGAAAGAGTGCCCTTCGTCCTTCAAATGGAGGTGTACTGCTGATTCTGGTCCTGAGCTGTTACCCCTCCTATGTTGGGCCTTCCTTCTGTTTAATGGCTGTTTAGTTTCTCCAATGTAGAGCTCTGAACACTCACTGCATTGGACTTCATATACTATATTGCTCCTTTTATGTTTTGGTATCGGATCCTTTGGGTGGACAAGTCTCTGCCTTAGTCTGTTTGTCAGTTTGAAATAAACAGGGATGTGGTGTTTGTCAAAAATCCTTTTAAGCTTCTCAGACACTCCAGCCATGAAGGAATGACCAGGTTCTTCCGTCGGGTCTGGATCTCAGACTGATCCCTTGTTCTTGATTTAAAGATAATTAGAACAAGGACACTGATGACAGTTTGGAACAACACACACTATAATGGCAATGAACCATAATGCCAAGGACAACCCGTATGGGAGCATTTTAGATCATCTGACTTGAGTCGAGGTAGTTTAGGCAGGGGCTCAACTACTGAACCACACTTGCACTGACCTTCCCAAGAAGGCAGCTGATTTCAGTGGCTCTCCTCTGCCCTACACAGAGCCAGTAATCCCCAAGGAAGGCCTGTTAGGCAACGGAGGAGGCATCCCACTCGGAGCAGCTGCTCCCTGCGTCCTGGACCCACCAAGGCCGTTCTAACTTTGGCCCTCCAGATGTTTTAGACCACAACTCCCAGAACTCCATGCCTGTATTGCCAATGACAAAGGACTGTGGGAGTTGTGGTCCAAAGCATCTAGAGGGCCAGAGTTTGGGCACCACAGTATTAGTGCAAAATATGAACGGGATGAGGAGGGCATGGGGGGGGGCGTCATACTTACTGCATGCATTCGGCCGCTCTGCCTTTATTCTGGTATTCCACAATACATCGGATCAGCTGGTCGTTTTCTTCCAGCAGCTGAAACGTCAGGAGGAGCCCTGGATTATTACTAAACCCGGAGCTACCGAGATCGGCCTAGCTAGGTGGCTGACAGGCCACTAGCCCAGAGGGGGCGGCTTTATAGCATGACAGGCCTCCAAACGTTCTGGGTGGGGGTGAGGGGAAGGTGAAGCCGACCTCTCCAGGCAGGCACGGGATGCTTGCGTGCGTGCGTGCGTGCGTGCATGGGGTGGGTGGATCCGTGCATGCCCGACTCCCTCGCTTTCCCTGGCGAAGGGGGGGGGGAGAGAAGGGGATTCCATGGGAGGAAAGCGGGCCCTTTCCTCCTTTGCAGGAGCTCCAGCAAGAGGGCGGGGAAGCCGCGGGGGAACCTCTCCCGCCTTCCTGGCCAAAAGGGGCTACTGACGCCCTCAAATGGTCCTCGGAAGCGCACGCTCGCTCGCTCTCCCCTCCCCCTCCCCCACCCCGGTCTTCGGGAGCCTTCTGGGCCAGAGGGGGGGGAGGGGGCGTCGCTTCCTGAACCCCACCCCACCCCCACCGCCCCCGACCTCGCCCTCACCCTCTGGAGCGTCTCTTGGTTCACCTCCGCCTTGCCCCGCACGCGCTCCGGCACGAACACCACCGACATGCCCGCCCGCCCCTCCCCGAAGGGAAGGGAAGGGGAGGGGAGGGACGGGAAGGGCGGCGCAAAGCACGCTGGGGCAGAGGGGCCCCCCATCACTCGCCAGCCCTGCAGAGCAGGCCGGGCAGGAGAGGAGGGGAGGGGAGGGGAGGGGGGGCTTTCCTGAATTGCAAGCCTTTTTTAAGCGAAAAAAGGGACGGCAATGTAAGTGTTTGGCGGCGTAGCCATGTCGGATACACGGCAGCCTCTTCCTAATCGCCAGTTGCAAAGCGGTTTCAGGGAGAGGTCGGTGTCCCACCGGGTGTCCCTGGTGGGCGGGCCGGGGGGCGGGCGGGCGCCAAGGCAGCCAAGGGGCGGCGGGCGGCCCTGCAACGAGAGCATCCCGGTTCCCACCGACGGCTGGAGCCCTGCTGACACATCCGAGTTTCGTGGAAGGAGCCCACTAGTGCCACGCTCTTGCTACTCCCCGCCTGGAGCCACTTCATCGCCTCTTCCGAAGGGCTTTTCACCCCGCGGAAGCCCCTCTGCTGCACAACAAAGATCCCGTTCCTTAACTCGCAAGTTGCACCCGGGAGGCCGATCCCACGGGCAGCCTTTCCCCACGAGCCCGGGCGCAAATCCACCACTCTAACCCGGAAGTGTCTGGCCGTGCGCGCATCTATCTATGTTTTTCTTCTCACTCTCTATGGGCGACCGGAACAGAAGCCCGTCTTCCGGGCAGGCCTTTCGGAACCCTCAGCGGCGATTGGCCAGGGCGGGCGTCGAGGGCGGGAAGGGCAAACCGCGGCCGCGTCCTTTGCGTGCGTGTGGGAGGGGTGAGCGGTTCTTGGGGCAAGAGGGACGGCGCCCCCTGGATCTGATTGGCGGGCGGGGAGGAAGGTGGGATTGGCCGGGCGCGAGCGAGAGGGCGGGAAGCGGCGCGCGGTTCGTTGCCAGGGCTCCGGTTGTCAGGCACGGGCCAATCAGAGGGCGGGATGGGAGCGGGCCCGGGGACGGCGGCGAAGGAGGAGGAGGAGGAGGGAGAGGAAGAAGAGGGGCAGGTGGGCTTATGGGGCCCGGCCCGGGAGGGAGGCAGCCTTCGGGGACTGAACGCCCGCCCAGCAAGGGGTTGGGGGTTGGGGGGGACTGGGAGGCTTCGTCCAAAAGGGCCCCCACCCCGCGCCCAGTCTCCGTGGATCTCCCTCCCTCCCTCCTTCCTCCCCTCCGGGCTGGGGAAGGAGGCGCCCCCCCAACCGCCACCACACCCCCTCAGATGCTGCTCTCCCCCCCCCCCGCGTTGGAGGCCTGTGGGACACTCGACCTCCCCCCCGCCACTGGATACGGACCCTTCCGGGCCAAGGAAGGGCCCCTGTCCCCCCTCTCTCCCCCCACCACCACCAAGGGCAGGGGTCCTGCGGAGGCTCCGGGTGGGCGAGAGGTGACCAGGCAGGCGGGGGTGGGGTGGGGGGCGGCGCTGGGACCTCTCAGCCAGCCCAGGAGGGTGGGAAGGGAACGAGGGGACATCCACTCAACCTGAGGGCTGGAAAAGGTGCAGAAGAGAGCGAGTAAAATGATTACTGGGCTGGGGCGCCTCCCTTATGAGGAAAGGCTAAAACATTTGGGGCTCTTTAGTCTGGAAAAAAAGGCACCTGAGGGGAGATATGATTGAGATGTACAAAATAATGCAGGGCATGAGTCAAGTGGATAGAGGGACACTCTTCTCCCTCTCACAAAATACCAGAACTAGGGGGCATCCACTCAAATTGAGGGTTGGGAGAGTAATAACAGACAAAAGAAAATATTTTTTCACCCAGCACGTTGTTAGTCTGTGGAACTCCCTGTCACAGGATGTGGTGATGGCATCCGGCCTGGTTGCCTTCAAAAGGGGATTGGACAGATTCCTGGAGGAAAAGTCCATCACAGGTTACAAACCATGATGGAGATGTGTAATCTCCAGGCTTAAAACTGGGGTACTTCAAGAGCCAGATGCAGGGGAGTGGTATCAGGAGACAGATATCGAGTCTCATGCACTCCCAGATGCATTTGTTGGGGCCACTGAGATACAGGAAGCTGGACTAGATGGGCCATCGGCCTGATCCAGCAGGGCTCTCTTCTTACATTCTTCATATAAGCTGAAGGAATATTTCCTCTTTTTTCTTTTACTTTCAGAGTTTTCTTCCTGGAAGAAACAGACCATCGGAGAAAGTGTTATACATCTGTGTCATATTTACGGTGACGTAAGACTTTCATCAATTTGGCAGGACTGTCCAGACGTTGGAACCTGGTGTTTGTGTGTGAGAGAGAGAGTGTTTGTTTGAGGCTTGAACCCCATCCAGGCTGATGAGCGTATTGCATTGCAAGAAAAAGCAAGCCTCTTCTCTGTAGCTGTGCTGGAGAGTCCATGATGGCAGCTGCAGTGGCCACTAAGACAGCTTGGAAGCTGCGTGAGTTATATTTCTCCTTGCCACTTGTGTCTCGGCACCTCTCTTTTCTGTCATTGTGGTCTTTGTCTTTTTTTCCTCCGAGGAATCTGAAACAAGCCTCCTGTTTCTTTGCTGCCTCCCCCAATTCTCCTCTTGGGTCCCCCTTGGAGAGTCTCCCTTCCCTCCTCGGCCTGGGGCTGCCTTTCTGGTGACCCTCATGGGTCAGGCCTCAGCCTTCTGGCCGATGCCTGGAACCTCTTTCTGTTTTCTCACTCTCTTTCTCTGGTACTTGACTAGCAGAGGTAAAAGTCCTAGGGAAACCTGTTGCATTTCTGGTATGGATCACAACATGCTTAACGGCGTTGCTCTCCTCCGCCAGTGGCCCCCTGGATGGCCACTCTCCCAAGTCAAGACGTTGTCGCCCTTTGCTGTCAGATGAGGGAGAGCGAGCACTCTGGTGGCAAGCCGTGCACCCTCGTGGCTTTGCCTCTCCCTCTACCCTTTAGGGCAGGCTAGTGTCCCTCCCTGTAAGACAGCACCTGCCAGGAGTTCAGGACTACAACACCCATCTCCTGCAGCCACCATAGCCAGCAGCCAGGGATGATGGGGCAGCCCTGTTGTTGCTCTTGTGGTGGAATGTGATGCCTTGCCATAAGCAAAGGCATTCATACTTCCGTTGGCTTACTTTCTCATGCAGAGGAAATCACAGCGCACAGCAGCAATGTGGCTTCACTGGTGCTGGGGAAAAGTTCTGGCCGGCTTCTCGCAACTGGTGGAGATGACTGTCGGGTTAACATCTGGTCAGTTAACAAGCCCAACTGCATTATGGTAAGACCTGGCTGATTTCCCCTTGCTTTCAGGCATAAGGGGCCTGGAAGACCACTAACCATCTTTTCTGGATATGGAAACCAAAATGGAAAAGGAGCTCCCGTTTCCCTCCACTCTCGTAGTCCTTTGGGTCACAGGCCAATGTGCTCCGTTACTTGGGTAAAACAGTCGCTTCCTTCACCCATTTCCACTACTGGGAAGAGCAGGGATGATGCTGTCTCTGGAACAGGAGGCAAGAGGCTCCTAGAATGGGCTGAGAGATCCACCTCCCTCCCAGTCCAACTGCTTGCACAGGCTCTTTCCCTGCCTCTTTGTCTAAAAAGCCAGAAGCTGCTTTCCAGAGATCTAAATAAAGCGGAGGGGTCCTGCATTAGAGAGATTCAAACCGGGGTAGATTTTTCTTCTCAAAGGAGCCACTAATGTTTATCTTGGCTCTCTGGCACATAACATTCTTCCAGCATTTCAAAGCAAACAGAAATCCAGGTCTCTTTAAAGGCCAGAGCGCTGCCAGAGATTCAGAGACAGGCTGGCCCTGCAGTGCAGGAATGGCGTTCATCGCCGGAGCAGGTAGTCTTTGCTAGGTAGATTATTACTTGGGCCAGAGATGAATCCTGGAGTGAGACTCAAGTGGGGACTCCAGCCCCACGCAGGGCAGATGGATGACCCAGCCTCTGGACCAGCCAACAAGCAGCTCCCTTTTGTTACCACTAGGCCCTCCTTCTGGCTGGATGGTGAGGGTCCTCCATGGGGCTCATGCTGGTTCTTTTGTTTTATCCAGAGTCTGACAGGTCACACAACGCCCGTGGAGAGCGTCAAGATCAATACAAATGAAGAGCTGATTGTTGCAGGGTCCCAGTCGGGCTCCATTCGGATTTGGGATCTGGAAGCTGCCAAAAGTAGGTTCAGAGCTGGTTCCTGTAACTCCTCCTTCCTTGCTTGCCCTCCTCTGCCGCCTTGCTTTGCAGAGAGCACTGGATGGGGGGTGGGGGTGATTTCATCCAAATTTAAATTCAGCAGGTGATTTCGTGCTGGAAAGATTTTTAGACCCAAATCAGAGGCTTTAAAAGTGATTTTTTTGGCAGGGAGCATGCATATATAAAATTGTTTCGCCTTGGCCAGTGGTTCCCATCCTTGGGCAGTCCAAGCGTTTGAGGACTGTGAATCCCAGAAGCCTCCTCCATGAGTTCTGTTGGCCAAGGATTATGGGAATTGCGGTCCCAGAACACCAAGGTTGGGAAGCCCTGGTCAAGATCACAAAGGTGTGGCTTCTGCTTCCAGCAGAACTCCTTTCCCTATTTCTTGCTTAAAAGAGCCTCGTGGCACAGTGGTTAAACCGCTGTCCTGCAGGTAAAACTGTGCTTATGGTCTGGGGTACAATCCCAGGTAGCCGGCTCAAGGTTGACTCAGCCTTCCATCCTTCCGAGGTTGGTAAAATGAGTAACCAGCCTGCTGGGGTGCTCAGTTTGTAGCCTGCAAAATTAAATTGTAAACTGCTCAGACAGTACTTTAAGCAGTATGCGGTGGTATATAAGCAGAACACTTTGCTTTGATTTACCCTCAGCATTCAACGATCTCTCCTGCATGATTTGCCTTCCTACATAAAATTCAATGAAAACTTGATGTTAATAGGTTTTGAGTATAAATGTTAGCATAGTTGTATTAAATTCTGATTTCATTTTAAAACTGGTCTTTAACATAAAAAAAGATATTCACTTAACAAAACCTCAAGACACCTGATGTAAGATGATGCCAGGTCTGTCCTTTCCTGTGGTTGTCATCGATCGTTGGTGAACTCTTCCTAAACCAAGCCGGTTATTCAGTTTTCTATCTCCTGCTTCTCTTATCTAGTTCTCCGTACACTAATGGGGCACAAAGCAAATATTTGCAGCCTTGACTTTCATCCCTTTGGAGGCTTTGTGGCTTCTGGATCTATGGACACCAACATTAAGGTGAGGCCGCTGTCCCTCCTGTACTAAGGATAACAAGCGTTACCTGAGCCTTGTGGCCAGAATGGCATGTTTAACGGCGTTCATGATGCTTCCACATTGGTGCCCGACACGGTTGAAGTTCTCGTTGTTAAATGGAGCTTCTAAAGCCACTTGGCAATACATTCATGGCGACTTTTTGACCCATAGTGGCCCCAGCAGGTATTTTAAAGCTCTTACATTTATTTTATCCCCTTTCATACAGCTTTGGGACGTGAGAAGAAAAGGCTGTGTCTTCAGGTACAAGGTAGGGAAGGAGGCATGTTCTCTCTCAACAGGGGTTCCTTTTGGACCCTCCTTAGTTCTTCCTGGAATTACCACCATGTTTCTCTTTGGGAGTGCTTGGGTGTAGCTCCTGAAGCTCACGGCTGCATTGTTCTTGAGTGTTCTGGAAAAGGACAATGGGTTGCATTTTCATTTTCATTGCAATTGTTTATTTAAGAGGGTTGCCTGTTCTGAAGGACCTGTGCAATTGGCAGCCACGCCTGCGCACAACTAGATACCCACCACTTAGTTTAATCTTGGTGACCAAGCTAAAAATGCCCTTCTCTTGGCAGGCTCCTCCTGGCAGCCTTCAGCGCCCAGCGTGCTTCCCCCTCTACAACAAGAGAGGCCAGTTTGGGTTGAGTGGGTGTCTCCAGGCCCCTCCTTGTTGAGGCTGCCTTCCATCTGTTGCTGCTGCTGGAGTCTCTCTGTGTGGTGGTGGTGGGGGGGGAGGGGGTTATTTTATCTCTTCTGCCCAGCACACGTTCTCTGCCAGTCGGGAGCCGCCCCGCTGGCTAGGTGGCTCCTCTGCCTGTGTCTGATAAGCAGCCTGTGAGGGAGAGACCGGACATCCATTCTAAGTTGTGCCACGTGTCGCCCCTGGCAGGCTGTCCAGCTGTTCTTTGTCTCTGCTTCACATTATAGGCTTTCTGGAAAGAAATGCATTCCAGTTTTTGCCCTGGAGTGTCTTAGATTACTAAGACAGTTGTTTATTCACCCTCTTGCTTCGTTGTAATTCTCTTAACTTTCACTGCGTATAGACTTGAGGAATCAGTGGACCTGCTGGGTTTTGCTCCAGGGACCCATTGATATCCCCCTTCCCCTTCTCTCTGCCTGAAATGTGCCCAGCTGTTCCCAGAAGGTGTGGTCATGACTGTGCCACAAACATCTGCTTTAATTTGCCAGGGTCACACGCAAGCTGTCCGCTGCCTCCGATTCAGTCCGGATGGGAAGTGGCTAGCATCCTCGGCGGATGATCACACCGTAAAGGTACAGGTGGCAGCCACCGTTCTGGCATCCACTCGTCCCTGGCCCCCGTGGCCATTCTCGCCAGTGGCGTTTCCCCCCTCTCTATGATGGGACCCTCATTTGTTCAGCCAAGGAGAATCAGCGGCCTCCTAGGAACTGAGTGGATCTTTCTCTGTCTAGCTGTGGGACCTGGCTGCTGGGAAGATCATGTTTGAGTTCGTGGGACACACAGGCCCAGTCAGCGTGGTTGAATTCCATCCCAACGAATACCTGCTGGCCTCTGGCAGCTCAGACAGGTAAGCCTCGAGCCGGGAGATGGAGGGCTGTGGCCGGCTGCGCTGCCATGCCCGGAAGCAAGGCTAGAGAAGCCTCCTGGCCCGTTGCAAAATGGCCGCGTTCTCTCTCCCTCTGCTGCCCGAGCTAGGTTTATTGGGTGCTCTTTGCTTAGGAATAGGACTCGGAGTGCTCTGTGGATGGCCCTCCATGCTCCCCAGTGAGGGAGGGTCCATTCTGTCCATTCCCTGATCCTCTTCTGGAACTTTGTTGGTAGAAAGAAATGACCATTCACCCCGTAGGAGTTAGCTTTCACATGGCTGAAGCCTCTGCGAAGCTCCTGGGGAGACAGGCAGGCCAGGCGGCTGGTAGTTTGCTGTCCTTATTCCGTTCTCCTTGCTCAAGCACCATGGTGCCTGTGGAAAGTGGCCTGTGGCCGGGCTCCCTCCAGCGGCTGCCCAGAGGATTACAGCCGGCACAGGACGCAGCAGCTGCAAGCTGCCCTGGTTGCAAGGGGGGAATCTCTCACCTCATGTGCTGCAGCCTCCGGAGAGCTTTGCTTTTAAGGCCCACCCTCTGAACGTAAGAACATAAGAAGAGCCCTGCTGGATCAGGCCAAAGGAGACAGATATCTAGTCCAGCTTCCTGTATCTCACAGCGGCCCCACCAGATGCGTTTGGGAGCACATGAGACTAGGTATCTGTCTCCTGATACCACTCCCCTGCATCTGGCCCTTGAAGGACCCTGGTTTAAAGCCTGGAGATTACACATCTCCATCATGGTTTGTAACCCGTGATGGACTTTTCCTCCAGGAATCTGTCCAATCCCCTTTTGAAGGCATCCAGGCCAGATGCCATCACCACATCCTGTGGCAGGGAATTCCATAGACTTACAACGCGCTGGGTGAAAAAATATTTTCTTTTGTCAGTTCTTACTCTCCCAGCCCTCAATTTGAGTGTATGTCCCCTAGTTCTGGTATTTCGGGAGAGAGAGAAGAGCGTCCCTCTATCCACTTTACTCATACCCTGCATTATTTTGTACGTCTCAATCCTATGCCCCCTCAGGTGCCTTTTTTCCAGACTAAAGAGGCCCAAATGTTTTAGCCTTTCCTCATAAGGGAGGTGCCCCAGCCCAGTAATCATTTTAGTCGCTCTCTTCTGCACCTTTTCCAGTTCCACTATGTCTTTTTTGAGATGCGGTGACCAGAATTGTACACAATACTCCAGGTGCGGCCTTACTATTGTTTTGTATAATGGCATTATTATGTTGGCTGTTTTATTTTCAATCCCCTTTTTGATAATCCCTAGCATGGAATTGGCCTTCTTCACAGCTGCCACACATTGGGGAGACACCTTCATGGAGCTGTCCACCAACACACCAAGATCTCTTTCCTGATCCATCACGGATAACTCAGAGCCCATGAGTTGATAGATGAAGTTTGGATTTTTTGCCCCAATATGCATTACTTTACATTTGGTTACATTAAAACACATTTGCCATTTCTCAGCCCATTCCCCCAGTTTGAAGAGATCCTTCTGGAGCTCTTCACAATCTTCTCTGGTTTTCACCACACAGAAAAGTTTTGTGTCATCTGCAAACTTGGCCACCTCACTGTTTATCCCTGTCTCCAGGTCATTTATGAACAGATTGAAAAGCACCGGTCCCAGGACAGAGCCCTGGGGCACATCGCTTTTCACTTCTCTCCATTGTGAAAATTTCCCATTGACACCTACTCTTTGTTTCCGGGATCTCAACCAGTTCTTAATCCATAAGAGGACTTGCCCTCTTATCCCCTGACTGTGCAATTTTCTCAGCAGCCTTTGGTGAGGGACTGTGTCAAAAGCCTTTTGAAAATCCAGATGGACTATATCCACCGGTTCACCCAAATCCACGTGCCTGTTGACCTTTTCAAAAAATGGGTTTATCAGACAAGATTTACCCTTACAGAAGCCATGCTGATTTTCTCTCAGCAAGGTTTGTTCTTTTATGTGTTTTAAGATTTTCTCTTGGATGAGGCTTTCCACCATCTTACCTGGGACAGATGTAAGGCTAACTGGCCTGTAGTTTCCTGGGTCCCCCCTCCTTCCTTTTTTAAAAATTGGTGTGACATCTGCCATCCTCCAGTCCTCCAGCACTGTGGCCGTTTTAAGAGACAAGTTTAGAGTCCTCGTCGGAGATAAGCGGGATATAAATATAAAATAAATAAATAAATAAATAAAAAATATAACCGTTAAGAGATCTGCAATTTCATTTCTCAGTTCCCTAATAACCCTTGGGTGGATGCCATCTGGGCCCGGTGACTTGTTAATCCTCAATTTATCGATTAGTCCTAAAACCTCCTCTCTTTTAACCTGTATTTGATTTAATCTTTTAGTCAAGAGGGGCGGCTCAGGCAGTGGAATCCGCTCAAGGTCTTCTGTCGTGAAGACAGACGCAAAGAAGTCATTCAATTTCTCTGCAATGTCCAAGTCCTCCTTAACCTCCCCTTTTCCTCCCTCACCATCCAGAGGGCCAACTGGTTCTCTGGCAGGTTTTCTACTTCTAACATATTTAAAGAAGCTTTTATTATTACCCTTTATATTGCTAGCCATGCGTTCCCCAAAATCTTTCTTTGCCTCCCTTATCATCTTCTTACATTTCTTTTGCCAGAGTTTGTGTTCCTTTTTATTTTCCTCATTTGGGGAGGATTTCCATTTACAGAAAGACCTCTCCTTGCGCTTTAGAGCCTCTCTAACTCCACTCGTTAACCATGCCAGTGTCCTCTTGGACTTAAATGAGCTCTTCTTTCTTTGTGGTATGCACTTGTGCTGGGTCTCTGTTACCGTTGTTTTAAACAGGCTCCATGCTCTCTGAAGAGATTGGATTCTTCTAACCTTCCCCTTCAATTTCTCTCTAACTAGTTTCCTCATCTGAGGGAAGTTCGCCCTTCGAAAATCAAGGGTTTTTATGTCTGATTTGGTTGACACTCTTCCTCCGACATGCATGGCAAAGGAAATTGCAGCATGGTCACTGTTCCCCAGAGGCTCAGTGACATTCACGTTCCTAACCAGGTCCTGAGTATCACACAGTATTTGGTCCAGAGTTTCCTGTTCTCGGGTGGGCTCCATGACAAGTTGCTCTAAGGCACAGTCATTCAGCAAGTCGAGAAACCCAGTTTCTCTTTCTTGCCCGGAGCTCGCATTGGCCCAGTCAATGTGGGGATAATTGAAGTCCCCCATGATTACTATCCTATCCCTCTTAGCCACCTCCATGATTTCTCTCCTCATTTCAAGGTCCCCCTCAAGTTTTTGATCTGGTGGACGATAGAATACTCCAACTGACACATCACTCATGGGACCTGGTAGTTTAACCCACAGTGATTTTATGGTGGAGTCAGACTCTCTGTCAATCTCCATTCTGCTGGATTTTACCCCTTCTTTGACATAGATGGCCACTCCTTCTCCAACCCGCCCCTCTCTATCCCTTCTATAGAGTTTATAGCCTGGGATTGCTGTATCCCACTGGTTCTCCACATTCCACCAGGTTTCTGTTATGGCTGTTATATCTATGTTATCCCTAGCTGCCAAATGTTCAAGTTCTCCCATCTTTGCTCGGAGGCTTCGAGCATTGGCGTAGAAGCACCTGTACAGTGGGTCCCGCAACAACAGCTGCTGCCTTGTTCTTTTCCCCTCACAGCTTTTATTTTCAGTAGACAAACTGTCACAGTCCATTATTCTCCCAGTGCTAATACCTGCTATGTCATCTCTATGTGATTCTCTACCCTCTCCAACCTCGTTCCCCGAGGATGAGGTGTTCCGAACCGGATGCCACTCAGCTCCTGTCGGCTTTCCCCCAGTTATCAGTTTAAAAGCTGCTCTGCTGCCTTTTTGAGGTTGAGTGCCAGCAATCTGGTCCCATCATGATTCAAGTGCAACCCATCGCTCCTGAACAGGTTTGGCTTGTCCCAAAATGTTCTCCAGTTCCTGACAAATCTAAAGCCCTCCTCTCGACACCATCGCCTCATCCACGCATTGAGGCTTCTGAGTTTTGCCTGCCTGGCGGGTCCTGCACGAGGAACAGGTAGCACTTTTGAGAATGCTACCTTGGAAGCCCGGGACTTCAGTCTTCTACCTAACACCCTGAATTTGGCTTCCAAGACTGACCGCTTGGCCTTCCCGACATCATTGGTACCAACGTGTACCATGACCACTGGCTCCTTCCCAGTTCTGTCTAACAAGCTATCTATATTTCTGGTGATGTCTGCAACCTTTGCACCCGGCAGGCAAGTGACCATACGGTTATCATGTTCCTCACAAATCCATCCCTCTGTATTTCTAATTATAGAATCCCCTAGTACAAGGAGCTTCTCTCCTGCAGCCTGTTCATCTACATGTACCTGATCTTGTATCTCATCAGTAGTGATGAGGGAGAGATCCTCAGGTGGGACCAATTGTTCCTCGGTGTGTGCCTCATGAGGTGTGATGAGGGAAAGAGCCTCAAATTGATTGTGCAATATGAGACTCTCTGAGCGATTTCAGAGGATCTGAGGCAGTATCCAGTTTGACTGCTTTCTCTGTGTTTTGCAGAACGGTTCGTTTTTGGGACTTGGAGAAGTTCCAGGTGGTGAGCTGCATTGAGGAAGAGGCCACTCCTGTCAGGTGGGTGTCTCTGGGGTGGCCAGGCTGTGCACAGTGGTGGCGAGGCGTGCTGTTCCCTTGTCCCCCACTGTCTGCGTCCACAGGATTGTAGAGTGTTGGGGGGTCCCAAGAGTCACCCTCCAATCCTGCCCTCCTGCCAGCGCAGGAATCTAGGGCTCAGGCCTCCCTGGAAGATGACCACTCAGCCTCTCTTTAAAACCACACCCTTGAGCCAGGTTCATCCTGTTCTGGAGCAGCCCGTCCACTGCTCTGGTTGGAGTCAGAATCCCCTTTCTTGGACTTTGACACACTTTTCATGATCTCCCTTCTGGGAAGAGTTTCAGGTCCCTCTTGAGCCACCTCCCACTCTCCCCTTCTCTTGGCTGAGCCTTCCTCACGCCTTCAGCCATTCCTGGGAGGGCCTGGTTTTCAGAGCAGGCGTTGTGCCGGGTGTCCCAATGAGAAGCACTCGTGAGTGGTCCACTTGAAAGGCTGTTGTTGCCGTGGCTGCCGCCAGAGGCGTGGTGCCTTAAAGTGGCCGTAAAGCAGCCTGTCTCAGACCCTCCCAATCCCTGCTCCTCCGCTTTGCCTTCTCTCCCCTTCAGGTGTGTGTTGTTCAATCCAGACGGCTGCTGCTTATATGCTGGCTGCCACGACTCCTTGCGCGTCTTTGGCTGGGAGCCCGAGCGCTGCTTTGACGTGGTCTCCGTGAACTGGGGCAAGGTGGCTGACTTGTCTATTTGCAACAACCAGCTGGTGAGTATCTGAAATGCAGAAGGAGGGTTCCAGATTGGTGACTCCTGCTTCTAAGCTGGTAGCTGTCGCATTGGGCAGTGGCAGCTATGTGATAAGGCCACTCCGGGTGTGGCCCTGCGCCTCGTGGCCTGCAAGGATGGCCTGGTTTCTGCCATCTTTCCCAAACTCAGTGATGGAGTTGGCTTCCATCAAAGGTCACTCTTCCTGTCAGGCAGCTTCCAGTGGGATCCATGGGGATCCCAACTCTGGAAGGAAAACCTAGTGCAAAAGGGCCGTGCACAGAGACACTGAACTGTTTTTTAGGTAATTCCGTAAATGTGCCTCACTGCCATTGCTGTTCTTTGTAGATTGGAGTTTCGTTTGCGCAAAGCACTGTCTCATCATTTGTCGTGGACCTCAACCGAGTCACTAAAAGTGGGACTGGCTTGCATGGACTGCTGAAGAAGGATGAGAACCCCCTTGCCCAGCCTGCGCCTGTGGGCTCCTCCCTCCGACGGATCTACGACCGGCCATCGACAACATGTAGCAAGCCCCAAAGGTATGGAAGGCTGGCTCACCTCCCCCCCCCCAGGCCAGTCCCAGCCACAAAGGCCCTGGGGGCCCCGCCTTCCTGCCTCGAGGCACAGAACAAGTCAGGGAGAGCAGGCAGTGGGCGCTCCAGGAGCAAAGGAGGGAGGGTAGAGAGAGGCCAAGGATGAGCAGCTTCTCTGGTCAGCCAGAAGGAGAACCAGAGGGAGAGAGAGAGATCACCGGTTCAGATCAGAGCAGCAAGCAGGAGAAGGGCTAGAGAGCATTCAAGGGCAGGCTTGTTGGCTGCCCAGGCGGCTCCAAGGCCCAGCGATCCATTTATTAGCAGCCTGGAAGTAGGGCTCATCTGTAACAGAGGGCACCCTAGTCTTAGGAGACTCCCTCTGAACCATGGTCGTCTTCCTGATAGCCTCCAGCCTTTCTCCAGGGTGGCTCTTGCAGGGCAGGGACAGCCCCCCCCCCCCGCATTTAGAGTCTGCATTGCCCGAGGTCTGGTGGCTGATTTGGAGACTGACCAGGAAGTGTTAGGCTTGTGTGTCTCACTCTTGGGCCTTCACGGCAGAATGAAGCACAACTCAGAGAGCGAGAGGCGCAGCCCCAGCAGCGAAGATGACAAGGAAGATAAAGAGTCGACGGCAGAGATTCAGAACCCAGAGGATTACAAAGAGATTTTCCAGCCAAAGAATTCCATCAGTGAGTGTCCCTGGGGGGATCTTCTGGCCCTGGCGGGGCGCCACTCTTTTCTAAGTGGGCTTCTCTAAGGGTGTGCCTTTTGCCTTTTGCAGCTCGGACGCCACCCCACAAGACTGAGCCATTTCCTGCCCCTCCAGAAGACGGTGAGTAGGAAGGTGCCTCTCAAGACATGCCTGAAAAGCAAGCCGGGGGGTGGGATGGGAAAAGGCAGCCCTTTGGGTCTTGCTTCCTACGTGGAGGCAGGTAGGCCTTTGGGTCCTTTGCCACCGAAACACCCACCCCCCACCCCCCGCCACTCTTTTGCTGGCTGGGAACAACAGGAGCCTGGCATCCAGCAGGCCTGTCCAGAAATAAGCTCTCGGGGGCGTGGATATTTGGGGAGGAGCTGGCCACTCCGTCTGCCTGAGCCATCCTGATGTTAAAGGGCCCTGCTTTCCTCTCCCTTTCTCCCTTCCAGAGCCCACCCAGGCCAAGGACGCCTCGAGCCCCAGCCAGGCTCCTGAGACTCCGACCCCTTTGCCAAGCCAAGAGAGTGCTGCGGTAGGTGCTCCCCTGCCCCGTCTGCTCCCTCCCCTGCCTTCTGCCTGCGCCCCTCCCTTCCTCCCTCAAAATGCACCTGGTTCTCGTGGTGCCCCAGAGAGCGAGCGGCGGCTGAGCATTAAGGCCTCCCGCTTTCTCCACTGCACAGCTGGTAACAACTGGGGGAAACCCTCACGGTTGGAGCAGCACCAAGATGAGGCGGCTGGGGCACCAGGGGGAAGGCCCTCTGATGGGGAGAGGAGACTTTTCTCTGCAGTACAGAGACCATGGTCAGCTTTGTCACTGCTGGGTGGAGGTGTGTGCGCGTGGGGGGGGGGGAATTCCCCTCCATCACCCCCCCCTGAGGGACCCCTGTATTTCAGAGCAGAGAGGGACAGGTGATGCCACCCCACTGTTTGTGTGAGTGGATGCGTGCATTGACCCACCACTCCAGGAAAAGCCCCCCCCCCCCCGGTGCAATCTGTCCTGACTCAGTCTCTCCTCCTCCCTGCAGCCTGTCCCCCTCCCGAGGCCACCCCTCGCCTCCTCCACCCCCATGACCAGGACGGAGCCCTCGGTGATTCCTGCAGCCAGGAATGAGCCCATTGGGCTGAAGGCCTCCGACTTCTTGCCAGTAAGTCTCCTTCCTGTGAAGG
>JAHTLZ010000065.1:2892384-2903560 GCA_023846285.1 Phrynocephalus versicolor
CTTTATGAAAGGAGAAAGGTGGGTTACAATATTTTAAATGAATAAAAATAAAACGCAAAGAGTTCTGCTTATATATCACCCCATAGTGTGTAAACCACTCTCTGAGCAGCTTGCAATTTAATTTTGCAGGCTACACATTGGGGGGGGCGGGGGGCGGGGGGGGGGAGTACTCATTTTACTGACTTCGGAAGGATGGAAAACTGAGTGATCCATGAACCTGCTACCTGCAATTGAACCCCAAGTCAGGAGCACAATGTTGGCGGCAGTAAAGCTGTTCAACCACTGTGCCACGAGGCTCCTCTAAATGGGAGAAGTCTTTGTGGACCCATCGGTGTGGGAATTCTGGAGTATGCTGGGAACTGCCAGGCACACACACACACACACACACACACACACGTTCCCAAATTCCATTTTGCAGCTCTGCTCGAACATGAAGGGCAACAAGCCTTCATTCTTGTTCCAGGGAAACCCCCAAAGGCTGGCAATCGGAACCTCTCTAGTGTTCTTCTTGAGCACTGACAGGTGTCTGGCCAGTAGAGATGGGCACGAAATGAATTTTCTATTTGTTTTGTTATCCGTTATTTGTTTCATTGCATAACAAAATAAATAATGAACCATCCCTCAAAGGAAAACGAAATGAAACAAAATAAAAATTTTGATTTCATTCATTTCATTTTTAGTTCCCCGCCGCTGCCGCTGACCAGCTCCAGTCAGCTGTAACGTGGCCAGCTGGTCAGGGCTAGGGGGAAAATAAAAATAAAAATAAAAAGCGCTATGCTCTAAAAAGAAATAAATAAATAAAAATAAAAATAAATTAAAGCACCAACCAGCCCACAGGCCTTGTGCTCTGAAGATGCCGGCCACAGAATCTGGTGAAACATCAGGAAGATAAACTTCCAGAACACAGCCAAACAGCCTGAAAAACTCACAACAGTTATCAGATCCCAGCCGTGAAAGCCTTCGAGAATACAAAAATAAACTTAAAAAAAAAAAAAAAGCACCAGCCAGCCCGCAGGCTAGCTGGTTGGTGTTAGGGGGGGGGGGGAATACAAATTAAAAAAATGAAGCAAAACGAAGAACGAAATGAGATTTTTTAAAAGAGAATCATTTTGTTCCTAATGAAAGAAAACCAAAAACAAAAACAAAAAAAGAAAAATGATACAAAACACCATTACAAGGTGCACTGCTGCCATCACTGTGTTCTCCTTTCATTTTTATTTAACCAGCCCACTTCCCCCTGCCTCATCGTTCCTCAACACTCCACTCCACAAACTTCAAAGAAGCACATTCCTCTTTGACACACGGCTGGAATCCCCACAGGTGACAAACAACTGTGGCCAATCGCCTTCCCTAAGAGCTATTTGCAGCACCACCCCAAATATAAACCCCTGTAAAGTGGAAGAGCAGCTGGGGGTGGGGGGTGACATCTCCTCCCAGGCACCCTGCAGGGCTCCGGCTGTCTGGACAAGCCAGCCTTCTCACCAGCGGAGAGAAGGTTCAAGAAAAGTAGGCACAGAGAAGCCAGGAAGGGAGGCCAGCAGGGACTGGACAGAGGCCCATCTTCCACCTGGTAGTGGACTCAGATCCAGGGAGATGGTCGGTCTTTCACCCAGCCTCTGGGCCATTTCACTGCAGGGCCCTCCCCTGGAGGACTTCCCTGCCCCGCCTGGTGTCCCGAATAGTCACAGTGTTGTCAAGTGCCACACCCACACCCACTGGCACTCTCCAAGGAACTGCCCTGTCCGCCAGCCAGGAATCCCCCCCCCCCCAGGAACAGTACAAGGGATGGCGCCGGTGGAGAAATTGACCCCAACCCTGCCAGAGTGGAAAAGAAACCAAGCCATCCAAGAATTGTTGTGATAGATCCAGTTACTCTCTACACAAGCAGCTGCTCCCAGAAACTGGGAGGGATTTGGGTGGAGGGATCTCACCACCCCCTTCCCTGGTGAGCCTCCAGAAGGTTCAAATAGCTGTGACATCCCATCACCCTGGATTTGATGGCACTTCTTTGTGTCCTTGTGGGAAGCAAATGTTTCCGCAAATGTAGAAAACTGATGGTGGTGTGGTTTCCCCCTAACTCTTACCGATGCCTTTGTAACTCATTTGCTATCAAATATTTTGTAATAAAGATTTAAAGACCAAACAACCCAGATGTCCAAGCCCCCCCCACACACACTTGACAGCCCCCCCTTGTCAAAGAGACCAACCTGTGGTTCTGATCCCAGTGCTGTAATCGACCCCCCTGACGGTAATAATCAGAAGGGCGTGCGACCGGGAGCTGTGCTCGTTCAGGTAGGTGCACTCGGTCGCTCGGTTGATGTGGCCAAATTCAAATACCTAGGAGAAAGGCAGAAAACCAGGTTCATATTCCTGCCTCTGTTTTTGGCAGTCAGCTCTCTTGAAAAATTCCGAATACCACTCCAAATATTTGGCAGTCCGTCACTGGCACAAACGAGGGAGTGATGAGGTGAGGCTTCCTTGCAATTCTTCAGTGAAAGTTCCTTGAAAGGAGCTCAACAAACCCCAAGCAGGAAGGAGCAGGGAAAGCACGCCAGCAACCACTACAGCAAAATCTGGCCACATTTTTTTTTCAGACCGTCCACATACACAGAGGCAGCTGTTGGTGGTTCTGGTGCAACAACGCCTTCATGCACGTGGGTTGGGTTTTTTGTTTTGCTTTTTGGAAAGGCTCTGGAAGTGCATTCATGGAAGCAAGTCTAGGAAAAGAAACCGTGCCTTGGTTGCAGAGGAGGGCGGTTCATCTGCTATCAGTCTGAAAGCCCCCCCCCCAATTTCTAACCTTGTTGATGTCTTCCACGCAGTGCACGGGAAACTCTGTGAGGCCTGGCACATAGAGCTGCCTGCTGCCATCTGGGCATAGCTTGATCTCCAACTTCTCTGGAGGGCCCTTCCCAAGCAAGTCTCTGGAAGGAGAGAGAGCAAGAGAAGCCCAGCAGGCCATTAGCCTCCTCCTCCTCAACAGGAAGGGCATGACCTGATACACACACACACACACACACACCGGGTGCAGAAGGACACCCCTGAGCAGATGCCTGGAGGAGGCTGGACTGCTGGGAAGCTCAGCCGGGTAGCCTCCTCCTCCTCCACGTGACGGGCGAGGCCTGGGAGGGCTCCTGCACCTGAAGCAGAGCTGCCAGAGGTGCCTCCTTACTTACCTGAGGGCTTCGTTGTAGATCTCGGCTGCGCTGACGGTGATCTTGTAATCCCAGTCCGAAGCTTTCGCCTGCACTTCCGAGAAGAGCAGCTGCAGAGCCCGCTGGTTGATCCCGGGATTTTCGGGGGTTCCCTGTAGACAAGGAAGAGGGAAAGACAGCAACGCTTCTTACCTGATGGAACACTTGCAGGGGGGAAAACTGGGAGAAGAGCCTTCAGGGGGTGGGTTGATGGCAGGTAGCCCAGCAGAGGACGGCCGGCTGGTGGACACGGAGGAGGCACCCTCCCCATGACTGGCTAGCCAGCCGGAGCACTTCACACCCGCCAAAACCAACCCAGCCAACCCTCCAGGGCCAGGTGGATTTGGGCTCTGGGATGCTAGCAGAGCAGGCCAAGGACAGGATGCGTCACCTCCATGGTGTAGGTCTTCCCAGCGCCTGTCTGTCCATAGGCAAAAATGCAGACATTGTAACCATCGATGCAAGACGTGACCAAGGCTTGCACTTCCTGGAAGACCTTTGGGAAATAAAGGTCACTTTTAAGGTGGCCACCAAGGGGTTGCCACTCATGATAAGCACGATCCTCCGATGCGTCGTACTCCTGAGACTGACCTGCTCAACTGAGCCGATCAGAGGTGCTTTAATCGGAGATTAGAAAGGAAAAGCAGACAGGTGTTTTGAATTTAGTTTCTCCCCCCCCCCAAAAAAAAAACTGAAAAGCCCCACCAAATGAGGGGAATCTCTCCAAGCTCCCTCCCTGGTCAGAATTTCTGCAGAAACCCAAACCCAGGAGTCAACAGTGGCTGAACTCACGTCTTCCTGCGTTGCTGCTGGAGGGAAAACCTTGTCCAGCTCGAAGGAGACCAGCTTGCCTTTGTGCATCAGATGAAGGATGCCATCATCATGGGGGTCAAAGGTCACTGCGTTTGCTGCTTCTGGCCCTGTCCCGTCCTCCTTAGAGATGGGCCGAACACGGCCGAACACCCGAATGTTGCCTTTAAGGGAAAATGACCGGGGTTGGTCAAACAGAGAAGAAGGGATCCCTCGGTCCTGACGACTTGGAAAGCTGCTGAAGTGGTAGTGGGGGAGGGGGAATGGACCCCCCCACACACACACTTGTGCCATAATGGGAGGCTGGCAACCAGTTGGAGAGATGCCGCCTGCAAAGGGGCAGTAAGAGGCTCCCGCCCCACGGCCTCCCCTCTGCCCCTGCCAGCTCCCGCCAGCCAGGTAAAACGACCGTGGGGTCCAACTCGCCAGGCCAGGAGCGTGAGGCTCCCAGCTGGCCCCCAGGGCCTGCCTCCAAGGGACACCCCAGAGACACACCGACCTTTCAACCGCACCAGCTCGTTGTGGCACTTTTTCCGGAGCTGAAGTTCCCGTCGGTACTTCCGGAGGAGCTCTTGGTTGGTGCTGTTCACTTCCTCAATGGCCTGCCCGATCTTCAACAGAGCACAAGCAACCCATGGTGGCTGAGCTGAGCAAGTAAGGCACCTGCCTGGTGTTCCCTCACCCCCCACCCCAACCCCCATCACAACCACCCGCTACAGCGCAAGGAACGTCCAGGCTGCTTCCAGCGGGGGCTTCCGTTCAGCTGACCTCTGCCTTCGCCGTCTCTAAGGCTTCCTGCAGAAGGACCGGGAAATCTCGGACCTGGCGCTTCAGGCTGTAGTAGTCGTTGGTGAGGGTCCGGAGAGCTGGCTGAAGGGTCAGGAGGTTGGCCCGCACGCCTGCGGAGAAGCACCGAGAGGCATCCTGAGGAGAGGCCACCAGCTCTAGGAGCAAGACGCTGGTGCCTTCATGGCCACAAGGTTTTCCTCCTCCTCCTCCTCCTCCTCCTCCTCCTCCTCCTCCTCCTCCTCCTCTTCAATGACAACAACGCAGGGAGGAGAGAGTGGAGCCCTGGGGTGGCATGTGCCGGAGCGCCTCCCAGGGACCTTTTGAATCTCCCTGGCTTCTCAAGCTCTCCTGGCCAACTGCCCTCCCTCATCTTCCCTGGGGGGGGGGGTGAAAAGGTGCTCCCTCTGGGAGCAGAGATTTACCCATCCAAGAGAATGTGGGGAGGGGGGTCCCCGCACCCCTGGGCAGCCAAAGAGGACATGGGCTTCTGGGCACTTCCTGTCCTGCTTGGATTTGGCGGCGGGTGGAGTCCTTCGTTTCCTTTTTGTTTTGCCTTCTTAGGCATCCGTGCAAGGGTTCAGGGGTAGGAAACGTTGCCCACTGGATCCCAGCTGAAAGGGACAGCCGCTCCCGGGGCCACCTGCTCGGGCTCTCCTGAGAAACACATCTCTAGCTGGGAGCTGGTTACCTGCCAGGTTCTCGTGAACGGCTTTCATTTCCACTTGGGCTCGAGAAAATGCTTCTTCAATGGCCTGGTTCTTGTCCTCCTCCATGTTCTGCATCTCCTCCAGCATCTGCTCGTGGGTCCTCTCCAGCTCCGACTCGTACATCATCACCTAGAAGAGGGTCCAGGCTCAGCAGTGTGGGACACGGGGGAGGGGTCAGGTGGCGTGGGACACTCCTTCTGCTCTTTTCTGTGATCATGGATGCTTCTGGAAGAGACTTTCATGGTGCAACAGAGACCTTCTGGCCACTTCTTCTGTCTCTTTGCTAGCCAAAGGGGGGTGAGAGGGCCACAGGAAACACCAAAGCAGTGCTGGGCACTGCTGCTAGGGGACTCCAGGATGGCCTCCACCAAAGAGGGCATCAAGGCACCAGGGGCTCATTTCCCAAAGAATAAGGAGGCGTCCTGGGGGAAACGCCTCCACTAGCTTTGTTCCTGCACACCCACACACCCCCATCCACGCTGCTCTCTCCCCAGAGGGAGGAAAAGCGTGCCTACCTGCGCTCGGAGCTGAGCTGCCACCTTCTGGGAGCTCTGCAGCTGCTCCTCCATCTCTTTCAGCACCTGCCGCTGCATCCCCACTTGGTCCTGCAAGTACTGGTTCCGGGACTGGGCTTCACACAGAGCCTGCTTGGTCTTGGAGGACTCCACCTCCACCGTCCTGATGATGTACTGACAGAAGGAAGCAAGGCTTCAGCGCTGGCTCTCCCTGATGGGAATGGCCACCTGCCCAGCCCTGGCGAGAGAGAGAGAGAGACACCCTTGCCCCCGCCCCTCACCTTGACCTGCTGAGGCTGGGCTTTGAGGCTGGCGATGGTCTCCTGGCTGTCCCTCAGCCTCCGGCTCAGCCGCTCCTCCTCCTCGGCCTTCTCGGCCAAGGAATCTTTCAGCCGCAGCTCCACCTCGGCCAAGCGGTTGGTCTTCTGCTCCACCTCGAGGTCCAGCTCGGACAGGCGCCCCTTCACCTCTTCCGCTTCTCGTGCGAGCTGTGAAAGTTTCTCCTGCAACCTCGCATTCTCCTGAGCAGAGAAGGAATCACCAGGCTGGTGAGGAGCCCTGCAGCCATGCCCCAGCCAGCAGCCCCCTACCCCACCCCACCCCACCCTCCACACACACACACACACACAACAACAACAACAACAACAGCAGCAGCAGCAGCAGCAGCAGCAGCAGAAGGCGGCTGCTCTTTACCTCCTGGTGCTCACAGTCCACGCACTTGACGGCGGGCTTCTTGAGCTCCTGCAGCCGCGCCTCACACGCCTTCACCTCTCGCTTCAGGCGCACGTTTTCTGCCACCAACAGGTCCCGGTGCTTTTCCAGGTCCGTATCGCCCTGAAGAGAGCAGAGGAGGCAGAGAGAAGGACTAAGAGACCCCGGCACTCACTGAACCCCAGCAGAAGCTTCAGAAAAGTGGGAAGGTTTTTGCAATGCAGACAAATGCAGTCCCAGAGGTGTGCGTTGGGGGGGGGATCTCATTCTGCATCACTGGTTTGGAGAGGAACTTTCAAACAGGTCTGGAGTCAAAAACCTCCTTCTGTGTTAGCAGAACAGGGACAGCCCAACAACCCACCAGCCAGCCAGCCAGCCAGCCAATGAAATGGCTGCACACCCTTCCTTTAAAAACAGCTCCGGTAAAAGGGGGTGGGGGCTCTGCTGTTTTAGATGTTACCAGAGTGCAACCCCCATTAGCCATGACTGTTGGCTATGCTGGTGTGAATGATGCAGGTCCACAAATCCCCTTATCTCTCGATAAAATAACATCACACCCTGTACGCAATGGCTTTGCAATGTCTTCTCATAAATTACAAGCCTGTTTCCACTGACAAAGTGAGAGTCACATCTCCTCTTGATTAGATGTGCTGCTTCCATTGGCACCTGGACCTGACTGGACTTAATGCAGAATATGCCTGCCAGCATGGAAGCTTTACTCTGAATGAAGGAATAATAGGAAACATCATTCGTCTGGCCCAACCTAGATGTCTATCCAGAGGTCATTCAATGCATGCAGTTCCACTGACTTATGGTATTACTAGTGCCTAATTAAAATTAAATCCTTTCCTTACTTGGCCTAATGAGCCAAATGTGCTATCTTTATTTTCGGTCAGGGTGTGGTCAAATTAGTATGCTAATTATGGGGTGCCACTGATGCTCCATATAAACAACACCCAGACACATGAGATGCCATCACCCTATCTTCTAAAGACATCGTGAGAGCCAGCAAATAAAGCCAGACGGTTCTCCGAGTTACCTAGAATACTGAATGTGAATGCTTTGTAAAAAGTTAGCCAATGACACAGGGCCCATGTGTCTATGAATTACGCTGTGGTGTGTGAGATAATTACTGCTTTCCTTTATCCACCCCAGGGAGGTGTGTAACGCCCTTTTAATTCATGTGAATGCCTCATCTACTGAAATGCAGGACAAGGCTTTTTATTTTATTTTTATTTTACATTAATTTTACCCCGCCTTTCTCCTTGGAAAAGGACCCAAGGCGGCTTATAATAATGAGGGACAACATACAGTCCAATACACTTAAGACATATTCAAGTAATTGAGAGCGGGGAATTGAGGGACACCTTACATTACAGCATTAAAAGACAACATTACATTGAGGCTACAAGAGAACAAAAGTTAAAAAAGAGAGTGAAAAATTCCACAAAAAGTTATGAGTGAGGGAAACTAACAATTGAAAACATAGTGTCAATGCAATCACGAAATATATAAACACAATGTCTATGTGATCATGTATGGTAAAAGGTCACATAATAGGTAGTCCATTATTCGGGGAAAGCTTGCCTGAAGAAAAAGGTCTTTGCCTGTTTCCGGAAAGAGCAGAGATGGGGCAGTCCTGGCCTCTAGTGGGAGGGAGTTCCAGAGTCTAGGAGCAGCAACAGAGAAGACCCTTTCATGTGTTCCCATGAGATGCACCTGTGAAGGTGGTGGGATGGAGAGAAGGGCCTCTCCTGATGACCTTAACACCCAAGTCAGTTCATACTGTGAGATTCAATCTTTGAGGCAGCTAGGACCCAGGCTAAATAGTGCTTTGTAGGTCAAGGTGAGCTCTCTGAATTGTGCTCGATAGCTAACTGGCAGCCAGTGGAGCTGCTTTAATAGGGGTATAATGTGTTCTCTGTACCTCACCCCAGTCAGCAATCTAGCTGCTGTATTTCGGACCTGTTGAAGTGTCCAGAGATTTTTCATTGGTAGTTCCACATAGAGTGCATTGCAGTACTCTAACTGGGATGTCACTAGGGCAGTTAGGGCATGTGTCACAGTGGCCAGAGCAGGTTTCTCAAGAAACGGGCATAACTGGCATACTAGTTTTAATTTGCAAATGCACTCCTGGCCACAGCTGTGACCTGGGCATCTGGGCTCAAGGATGAGTCCAAGAGCACCCCCAAACTGTGAACCTCTTATTTTAATTGGAGGGAGAATCCATCCAGAACAGGTTGCATCCTTAACCCTTGTTCTCCCTTTTGGATGATCAGAAGCACCTCTGTCTTGTCTGTTGAGATTGTAACACCCTCAGAATCTGGAGGTGATGAGAGGTAGAGCTGGGTATCATTGGCATACTGGTGGCACTTAACCCCACAGGACCTAATAATCTCCCCCAGTGGTTTCATATAGATGTTAAATAACATAGGAGACAAAACAGAGCCCTGGGGGACTCCACAGGTCAGCGGCCATGGTGTCAAACATGAATCACCTAACACCACTTTCTGCGTTCTTTCCTGCAGGAATGATTGGAGCCACTTTAATGCCGTACCCCCAATTCCCATTTCAGAAAGTTGAGTCAGGAGGATGCTGTGGTCTCTAGAAAGGCTGTTCAACTTTGAACAGGGCGAGGTCTACTTTTTCCGGCCCAAAGTGCCTAAGGGCTACTACACTAAAACCTCTACTTACGAATTTTATCTGTTCCAAGCACATGCTCATAAGTAAAAAAAAAAAAAATGTAAGTAGAGCAGTGGTTTCCCATAGGAATGCATAGAAAATCAATTAACCCATTCTGGAGGGAACATATTTCAATGCATTCCTATGGGAAGGCTGACCATGCACACACTTTCCTTGCACCTGCTCAAACCGGTGTGGGCGGGTGCAAGGGGGGCTCATGCATGCTTGCACAGATCACCCTTTCCAAGGGGCAACCCACATGACCAGGTACATGCCTCCCTTGCACCTGGCTCGAGCAGGGGACTGCGCCATGGCCCTTGAACTGTCCCACTCGGCTGGGACAGTGGGCTGGCAGACTGAGAACTTTGCTGGGGCAGTGGTGGTCCTTGGGATGGGGGAGGGAAGGGTGGAGAATTTATCTCCTCACTTTTTTATTGATGGCCGGCGGGCTACTTTTGAACCCTCTGTGGGCTACCAGTAGCCGGTGGTCTATCTGTTATACAGGCCTGGTCCATCGTGTCAAAAGCAGCTGAGAGGTCTAGGAAAACCAAAAGCGACACCGATCCCCTATCCATTTCCCCGCACAAGTCATCTGCCAATGCAACCAGTGCCGTCTCTGTCCCTTAGCCAGGCCTGAAGCCAGAATGAAATGGATCCTGCTAGTTTATCTCATCCAGGAACCTCTGGAGCTGCAAAGCCACTACGCGTTCCGGGACTTTCCCCAAGAATAGGATATTTGATACCGGTCGGTAATTGTTCAGTGTTGTTGGGTCTATGGAGGGCTTTTTTAGCAGTGGTTTTACTGTTGCCTCCTTTAAGCCTGCTGGAATCCTGCCCTGTTGTAAGGAAGCTTTTGTTGCACAGCAATAATCGTATTTCAATATGAACTAACTAGGCTTATTTCAAGTGCCACTCGCTTTCCTGCATGTACGTATTTTCCAGCTTGAGTTGGGCTGATGAGATTCCTTCTGGTTTTGTTCCCACTCAATTTTCCAATCCCCCCTCTGCATCCATAAGATTTCCCAAGATCTCCTTGTTCTGACCTGGGTCTGAAGATGGAGCTGGCTGCAGCCTTTGCTGGGCTTTTCTCTCAAACATTCAGACTCCTCCTCCTCCTCCTCCTCCTCCATCTTGGGCCAAGGCCTCCAGGCAAACAGGAGGGAGCCTAGGAAGCATCCCAACTGCCCAAAGGCTGCCAAGCTCAGCCCATGGGGGAGGCCTCAAGAAACCCCCCCCCCAAGAGGGTAAAGCAGAGCGGACAGTCTGGAAGGCAACCCCTGGCCAGCAACCGGAGTCATGCGGGAAGCTCAAGGGAAGGAGCTTCGAGTCAAGTCACTCTGTAATGCTGGAACATGTCCCAAACACAGCAAATCCATAAACCAGGAATGATGGTGTCTCTGGTCTTTCAAGGCGCGCCATAGACACAGAAGGAAATTCCACTGCCAGCAGAATCTTGCAGGGAGAGGGGAGGGGAGGTGAAGGCAGGGGAAGCTCACAGGCCCACCACTCTGGAGGGAACACTGAGGGTCCTCTAGTCCAGCCACCCTCTCAGCCACACAAGTCTCGCCGTCGGTGGGACGCAAGGTGCTGCTACAATGTGCCTGAAGCCCATGCATTGGGCCAGCCAGATTGTGTGCGTGAGAGAGAGATGCATTCCCTTTTACTGTAAGCTGCCTAGGGTCCTTTTCCAAGGAGAAAGGCAGGGTAAAAAACTCTAAAATATAAATAAATAAATAAATAAATAAATAAATAAATAAATAAATAAATA
>JAHTLZ010000065.1:2903570-2917089 GCA_023846285.1 Phrynocephalus versicolor
ATAAATAAATAAATAAATAAATAAATAAATAAATAAATAAATAAATAAATAAAGTACAGTGGTGCCTTGAATTATGAAATCAATCTGTTCCAAAGGAATTTTTCACAGTTCAAATTTTTCATCTTTCAAAATGTGGTTTTCCATAGGAATGCACTGAAAATCAATTAATCCATTCTGGAGGTTGGAAAAAAGGCAAAAAGCCAAAAGAGAGAGACAGACAGACAGAGACAGAGAGACAGCGAGAGGCATAGAGAGAGAAAACAGATTATTTGGTTTTCAGTGCATTCATATTGGAAGCCTGCCCCCTTTGCTGGGTTTGGGGGGGGAACCCTCAATCAACCAGTAGCGGAGCTCTCAAAATCTCCTGGCTGGCAGCCAGCTGATTGACAGCCAGGGGATTCTGACAGCTCCACAGCCAGGGTGCTTTTGGCATGCTGCCAGTGGGGGGGGGGCTTGCTGCTTGCCCACCCCCAACCGTGAATTGGAACAGCAAGGATCTGCTTTTTAAGAGACTCCCACACACCATGTAAAGAGCAGGCTGTGTGAATGGGTCTTTTAAAAACAATTAAATGTGATTGTTTTTAAAACACCCGTGCACACAGCCTGCTCTTTGCATGGCATGCATGGGTGCTTTAAAAGTAGATCCTTGCCACTCCAGTCCCAGTCATCAGGCCAGCCAGGATTAGCAGACAGGTAGCGGGGATCCAAAGGTATGAACCCCCGCTGCCTGCCTGCTTTCTAGGTGCGAGAAATCTGAATTACGAAGGGAAATCTGCCAGGCTGCGGAGCTGTCAAAATGACCTGTCTGTCAGTGCGTGTGATAGCCAGGTGATTTTAACAGCTCTGCAGCCTGGCGGATTTTCCTTCATAATTCAAATTTTTCGCAGTTCAGGGCATTCTTAATTCAAGGCATCACTGTACATCTCCATATATAAGTGCATATCTGCTAATTTAGAATAACTTAGTACCAGCCCCCAATTAAGGTTTAAAAAGTGCAAGACTGCTAATTTTAACAGACAGAATTCCACGTGTGCACACCCTGGGAAGGATCTCTACTAACAATCTTGGGTCCCAGCCTTGCGTCCCATGCCTGAATTCAACAGAAAACATTTCTTTGTTGATGCTTGTAGCCTACACATAAATTAAATTGGTTACAGTGTTTGTTTTCATTCTGTCTCATATGGTTTCTTAAACATTTTAGATTTTATGCTACAGAATTAGAACTCACCGAGACAGGATGAAGCCGGTTCATTTCCTGTGCTTGCTCCAGGAGTTTACCCTTCAAACTTTCCGTCTGCCGAAACAGAAAGGAAGATTAAATGTAGCTTCCCAACTGGAAGACAAACAGGAGATGCCCCTGGCAGAGAATTATCTGAGCCTGAAAAAAAAATCAGGTACGATGACTATTGGGAAAAGGCTAGTTAAAAAAAAACCCTGTGAAACTGTCAGGCACCCTGAAAAATCCATGTGCAGCTGCAACAGAGAATACCACGCAGAGCTGACCAACGGCTGAGGTCGCATCACACATGGACACTCCCAATTCTCTAACGCCACCAGGCTTGATCCATCATCATCATCATTTTTCTTTACAACCTTGCGATGGCAAGCCTATCGTAAACGCAGGAGCTGCCGGCTCTCCTGAGCAAGGAGGCTGGACAAAGTTGCTACAAGCTCAGGAAACCTCCAGCCGACCAGGAGACCCCATCGCTACAGGTGTGTGTGACCCCTCCGAGTGGAGGAAACGTGCTGGTAACGTAGCTCTCTGTGCACACAAAAGCTTTTCTTCTGGTGAAATAGAATATTTACTGACAACCTCCCCCTCCCCACAAGCCCCCCCCCCAGACACACAATCCAGAAGTACAGCGGTACCTTGTATAAAGGAATTAATTCATTCCAAATGAAATTATGTTAAGCAAATTTTCCTTTATACAAATTTCCCATAGGAATGCATTGAAAATGGAGTAATCCCATTTTTATGTTGTACAAATTAACCCCATAGGCAATTATGTTAAGCAAATTTTGCCTATCTCCGCAATTTTATGTTGTACAAATTTTATGTTATACAAGTTGTTTGTTCTACAAGGGTCCACTGTATATTGATTTGCCCCGTAGGCGAATCCCCCCTACCTCTGGAATTTTTTATGTTGCACAAATTTTATGTTATACAAACTGTTTGTTATACAAGGGTCCACTCTACTGTGGTTTGAGTATTGCTGCTCCAAGAATGGTGACAGGTAAGAGCTTGTTCTTGTCCAGCATCTGGGCAGGGCCGGCACTTCCATTAAGGTGGACAAGGCAGTTGCCTAGGGCGCCAAAATGGAGAGAGGGCGCTGGACAGCCTGCCTCCCCCCCCCGCCCACCAGCCGCCCGTCGCCGTCCGCCCATCGCTGCCTGCCGTCACCCGCCCCCGCCCCCCGCTCCCATCGCCGCCCACCCCCTGCATCCGTTGCTGTCCCCCGCCATCCGCTGCCCCCCACCCTGCCGCCCACCGCCGCCCCCACCTGCCCCCCCCCACTGCCCGCCCGCCTGCTGCCTGCCCCACCCCCGCCCCTCGCCTAGGGCAAAAAAAACCTAGAACTGGCCCTGCATCTGGGTTATGCTCAGTGGTGGTGGTGCAACTGCCTCACATGGTGACTGGGGAGGGTGATTGGCACCTGATGAATCTCACGGCCTAAAGGAGGCTGCCAAGGCACAGGGCTTGTTTCTCATCCACCTCAACCTCATCTTCGTCACTCAAACAGCCGCCATGCCTGCTGCCACCCTGCTTCGAGAAGGTGCTGCGATGCAACCATCCAACCATCTATCTATCTGTCCATCCGTCCCCCCCATCCAATTTATAGACGCTCATGACTGCGAAAGCACTACCCGGGCAGCAATCTGAGAGAGCCCTTCTACCGCTACACATCGGAATGCTTTAACACGCCTTTTTTGTTTCTTCCCGGTGATGCGTCTGCTTTCCTGGTGCCTGTTGGCCCCTCTTGCGCCTTCTATAGGAACTTCCCTGCCTGTTCCCTTCTTCTCCTTCTTTTTTGTGCCTTTGCGGAGAACTCACTCAGGTGCAGACTCATGAGGAACAAGAAGTGATGACTAAATCCAGCCACAGAGGCACGTGCTGCCTGAGAGCCAGCCAGCCAGCCAGCCAGCCGGTAGGTGACTCAGAAGGCAGCTGCTCCAGCGAGCTCTTTCCACACAGCATGCACAGCGGTGGAAGGAGGAGAAGGAGAAGCCAGTCCAGGGGTCTCTCCAGGCGCCGAGGCTCAGAGAGGACCCCCTGACCTCCCTGAAACAACCCCTGCCTCGGCAGCATTCACTGGGAGGTGCCAATCCCACGAGTGGTTCCAGCAAAAATCACGGGCAGGCGACCTCCCTCTTTTTGGGGGCAGGGGGAATACCTGGTTCTGAAGCTGCGTGGCCTGAGTGGCTTGGCTGTTCTCTTGCACGCTCAGCTTCTCCTGCATCCGAAGCAGTTCCTGCTGCAGCTCCAGCTTTTCCTCCTGGAGTTTGGCCAGCGATTCCACCAGCGTCTGGATCATGGGCAGCTGATGGGCTCCTGGGAGGCTGGGCCGTTTCCCACCCAAGAGTCTTCCCCCTGCAAGAGAAGAGGCGGGAGTGTTTTTAGGTCAAGCCGGCCAAAGGGGAAGGCGGGAGGGCAGATCCATGGATGGAGGGAGGGAGCAGATGAGGAGGAAATGAAGCAGTGGCGGCGTTACACCACGGAAAGCTGTCAAAGCACAGGGCCCCTCAAGGGCGGAGGAAATGCAAGTCCCAGGACTCGGCCACCTGGGGAAGCTGACAGCAATACCTGCTCTGACTTCCTGAGCTATGGGAATGAAAGAACAATCAGGCTGGAGATGAGATGCTTGCACAGGGGAGCCGCCAGAGACAAAGCCCCAGCATGGCCGCCATTTGCATTTTCAAAGGACAGCCTGCGTCCAAATGTCTGTTGCACAGGACAGGAGCTCTCCCAATGTGTGCCAGAGCTCCTGGACCCCACATCCTGAGGTTGTCTCCCTGGACGCCTCAGGGGGTTTCTTCCCTAGAAAGGTCTTTCTCAGCTCCTCAGCCACAGCCTGTGTCCGATCCCACCGGCTCCTTTACTGAAAATCTATTTGCAAAAATATGAGGGGTCCGTAGGTTGCTCACTGCCTCAAGACCTTTCAGCTGCTCTTAATAAAAGGGACCACAATACTATGAGTGCAGCCTTAGATGCCACCCAGAGCACTGGAACAGCCTTCAAAGTGCACCAACACCAGTTAGCATCTTGGAGACAAACATTTGCCCAAAGAAACAGAAGCCTCTGGTTTTATGGACAAAGCGGAGGAAGACTCTCCCTGGGGCAGTGGTTAGATGCCTCTGAGGGATGGAAAAACCACAGAGAGGGACAGAAATGCCACATCACCAACCCCTGCTGTGCCAAACTCTCTGAGGGAGTTGAGCCAGTGGGATGTATTGGAGGGCCATGCCAGTAGGGGAAATTCATAAATACCCCACCTGCCTCCAGACTCCCGGTGGAGGAGATCTTCACCCAAACCATTGCGAATTCCTGCCACCACAAGCAAGGAAGAAGGAAACACAGACAGAACCCGTGCATGGTTGCACCTACTGCCCCATAACCAGATTTTGGGTTGCATTTCTCATTCCTGCCTCGCAACCATATCGTCCTAATTCTGTCTTGGAACCCAAGTGTGTATTTTTGCATTATATGTTATTCACTGTAGTTATAACAGCCAGAAAATTATAGGGGAACATTCTACTGCTCAGATCAGATGCGGCACCTTGGAGATGTCTATGGAAGCCTATAGACCTGCAAACCATGGAACGTTTCAGAAAGTTGAACTTTTGTGTGTGTGTGTGTCTCTCTCTCTCTCTCTCTGGTCCATTTCCCCCCATATTGCAGCTTCCACCTCTTTCTCAGTTGTTGTCCTTGAGCATGCCTAGACCCTCAGGGTGGTGTGGTGGTGAATAAGATGGTGGACTAGGATTTCTGAAGGTCTGGCTTCAAATCCCCAACCCGCCATGGAAACTCACTCAGGGGATGGAACTGAAATCTCCCACTAACCTTGAAATTCCTACTAGGGTTGCTTCAAGTTGGTTCTGACTTGACAGTATATAAGACATGCACACACAGTGCCTTGCCCCTCTGCTACACCCGACGGGACAGGCTGCTTGAGAATGAATTAACTGCAACTAAAAGTTGTGTTGACTGGTGGTGTTTTCTCTGTGCTTCTTGCTCTTACCTGCCACATCCAGTCCTGTACTTCTGAGACCCTCAAGTATCTCCTTGGCTTTTGGATAAACTAATAAGAGCACCCCTTCCACCCAACAAAAAGAAACAAACCTAAACTTTTTGTTTATCAGTACCTAATGCTAATTAACAAGTGTGATGTACCAAGCTGGAAAAAAGAGGGGAGAAAAAAAAAACAACGGTTCTACTTGGGCGAACCTGTGGTCTATGGAGTTGGCTTCAATGCCCTCTGTGGATCAAAACATGTAGTTTATTGAGTAATGGAGTATCTTCCTGGAGGCTAGAATGAATTTCCAACAAAAGTTTAAATTAGCAGCTGTTGCTGGTGGTGGTGGTGGTGGTGGTGGTGTAAATTTGTTTTAAACATATGAGCAGGTTATATACTGTATCCAGTAATAGCTTCTCTGTTGGGGAAGAGATTACTCATATTAATTGTGCACTGGGGCAATGTTTGACTTTTGCAGCCACAGAATTTAAGTTCCCTGACCTAATAGTTCCTTAGAAATTAACCCACAGCCAACAGAAATGAAGGTCCTGCTTCCTTGGCTTGGTTAAGCGGTGGGTGTTGGAACACTGGAAGGACCAGTGACAACCCCCCCCCCACACACACACACACCCTGCCCTGCTCTAATATAAACAAGATCCTTTGGCTGTTATGATTTTTGCTTTCTGGACCATTTTGTCCCTTCCTGTTTTGTGTCATATAATCTCTATATGACAAAAAGCAGATAAATCTTTAACAAAATCCTGCTGATCATCGTTACACATGGCCCAACCTTGCTAATTATTAAGCAATTGCTACTTCAGAAGACCACACCCGCAGACTAGCCTATAAACAAAAAATACGGGTGGCGATGATGGCAAGGGTGTGTGACACAAACAAAACAGCAGGGCTGACTAGTATGCTTGTTCAACGGGGTCTTTCCCTGCACAAAAGGAGCGTCTGGAGGAGACCAGGAGCCACCTCTGTGCTGCTCATCCTGTGAAGGAGGCACCACGCGGGGGTGGGGGAATTGAACTCCCAACCCCCAACTCACTGAGCCATCCTAGAGCAGTTCCTCCTCAGTCTGCTTGGCGTTCAGACTGGCATCTCCTGGACTCCTCATCCCGCAGCCCCATGAAGAGGACTGGGGTTTGAGCCATCAGGGAGGTCTTGGGTCAGGGCTCCCCACCTCGCCCTCCTCCTGGCAGGCAAAAGGCATCCCCCTCTTCCCCGTCCCATTCCCCCCCCCCACTGCCATTGTTTTGCTCTCTGTTTCAGTCCCTGGTGCTGCTCACAAGAGTTCCCCCCCTTCTCATCCAACTGGCTTTTAAGATCCGCTTCTTAAAGGAGACCCTGGTGTTCTTCCACTGAGTCACTTATGGTTAGGAGGCCCCAGAAAGGGAAGAGCTGAGGCACACCGGGCAGCTTCCCAAACATTGCATCTCCTGGAGAGCCTTGCCTACCCCCCCTACCCCCCACCCCGGACATGCCTGGACAAGCTCAGAAGCTTTGGAGAGCAAAGGAGGAGGGGGGGTGCAACCCAGCCTCCTTCACAGCTTTCCACAAGGTCTTCCTGAAGGCGAAAAAAAGTCCCCCTCAAGCTCAGCACCTGGAGCAGAGCAAGGAGAACAGGCAGAAGTGAAAGGATGGGGGGGAGTGAAGGTAGCTGGGTGGGAAAGTGCGGGGGGGGGAGACAAAGTGCACGCTATGCACTCTTTGCTGCTTTCACATGCAAGCTTTTCTGTAGTACACAGTTCAGCAGCCCTCTCCTCCTCCTCCTCCTCCTCCTCTTCTTCCTCCTCCTCTCCCCTAAAAGACACACTGGAGCCTTAATCTGAATCAAGTCCCTCGAGACTGTCCCTATGCCCTGGAAGGAAGGACCCAGCCAATGCCCTTCACAGAGCACAAGAGAACAGCCTTGGCTGTGCCAACAGCTGGCATGGAGCTCCCCCTCCTCCATTGGAAGCAAGAATGCAACAGGAGGAGGGGGTGTCAAGCTCCACAAGAAGCACACACAGCCCCCTCCCGCCTCCAAAGCACAGGATGAATTCCATGCACAGTTTGATCCCAGGGGGCAGGAAGCACACACACACACACACACACACACCACATACCGCTTGTCTTCTGCTGAGCCCCTTCAGATTCAGAGAAGGCCCCCTCTCCCATATACACTAGGAAGGTGGTTTTTAAAAACAGCTGGCATTCTTAGGAATCCACATGTCCGTGGCACCTTTCACCAGGAACACCCACTTCACCCTTTGGCACCTCGGCTTCAGCAAAGGGGCACCTCATTCCCTTACGATGTACAGTGGTACCTCGACTTACGTATTTAATCCGTTCCGAAGGCATGCTCTTAAGTCGAACTACTCTTAAGTCAGGGTACCTATCTAAAAAATGAAAAAGTAAGTTAAAAATAAAAAAAATGAAAAAAACTATTTGTAAGTCGAGCAGACCATATCTAAAATTTGTAAGGCGGCAGTTAAAATGCCAACAGTTTTCCGCTCTTAAGTCGAATTGCTCTTAAGTCGAGCTGCTCTTAAGTCGGGGTACCACTGTACATCTTCCAGTATTATATAGAACATATTTGCTGTCCTTCCACAAGCAGGCACTGGGGAAGGCTTTAACAGTGGTAAGCTGCCTCAGGTCTACTCTAAGGAGGAAAGTGGGCTAAAATAGTTTAAGTGAGTGAGTGAGTACATTTAAAACACAATGCAACACTGTGGAGATGAATAGTGGAATATTTAAAACAGACCTTATTGTTGCTTGCAGATATACTACTTCAAACTCATACCTATGAGATTCCAAGATTATGAGGCACAGGAAGAGAACTCGGGCTCCTCCTGCATCTGGACTCCTGGGCAGAGAATGCAGGGACACCCTATTCGGCCATCTGCCTTGCATTGTGCTCTGGCAACATGGGCTAGGCCTACCTTTGCGCAGCACAGCCTGCAAATACACACTCACGCACACGCTCGCACACACCTCTCCTCTTGCTTCTCGCTTACCTCCCAGTCAATGTCCACTGTCACAAAACAAAGGAATAAACACCAAAAGCCAAAAGCTAAAGGGAGAAAAAGACAATGCCATCTGGAAGATCTTCTCAGTTTATGGATTCTTATTATAGCCAAATGTAAGAACCAGGTCAGTGCCAAGAGCCATAGGAAGGTGTCCCAGAGTTCTTTATCCAATCCTATAAACATCCAAGAATCAGTGGGTCTCTTCTCCCCATGCACATCCTTCAATGCCTCCTTCGTTGTCATGGTGCCGAGTGACTCCCCGATTACAAAGGTTCATCGCAGGGAAGAAAAGGAGGTGGACACATCCACAACCACTACCCTTGCTTGCTGGATCAGCTCCAAGGAGCCCCAGCTGGCCTCCTGGGTCCACATCTCCCTGGAACAAATCTCTGCTCCCATGTAGGAAGTTTCTCCTCCCATCAGGGGGCTTTCTGTGTTCTGCTTTGTTTTGGCATCAAGAAATGGATCTCAAAATTTGGTCTCCATAAAACCTATGTTTTCAAATTCTGCTTGACAACTTATTCTCCTGTCCTCCTCTTGTCTTGTTCTGCATTTCCCTTCACATTTCGTTCTCTGTGGATCTGTTTATTATTTTCATTTTGCAAGGCATCTTGTGGGAAAAGCCAGAACAGGGTGTAGCCAGCTCCAAAATAGCGCACATGTGCACATGCGTGCACATGCGCACATGCACACACTCACATCATGCCAAAAGTCACCTCTGGCAAAAAGACTTGGATTTGCTGAAGGATAACCAGCCCACCTCATTGCCAAGTGGAGATCTCAACCGAGACATCCCTCCTCATTGCTCGTGTGGTTTTCTCAATGGTATTATGGAGAGACCAAGAGTGGTGGGGCTGTACCTGCGTTCTCCATGTTCCTGCCGCCAGCTTCCTTCTCCAGGGTGTCGCTGCTGAAGGCAGCTGCCGGTCTTTGGCCCTCGCCTTCCTTGGTCTTCTTGGTCTGCAGAGCCTGCGGGTGAGACAGAGACGCTGGGTTGGAGCACTTGCGCTCCCTCTTCTGTTGGGCACAGCCAGGAGGAACGCCTGGGAGAGCCCACCTCCACCCCCAAAGGACCACCGGCTGAGCTTCCTCTTCCTCCTGGAGTGCAAAGCTGCTCAGGGCAGACTTCTGCTGGCCGTCCAAGGGTTGGGGCTTTGCCTACCTCTACACAGCAGCCAGAGGTTTCCCTTTGGGCAGGCCGCCATATGGAAAACGTAGGGATGCTGTGGCAAAGAGTTGGGGCTCTGGCTCACTGGGGTGATGCAGGGAGGAGGAGCAAGTGGGCAAACATGCTTGGTGAATTCTGGGCAAAGGACCAGCAGGAGCAGCCTGCCCTGCATCAAATAAGCAGGTGGCTGAAGTGCACCAAGAGGACACCGGATGCACCCCTCTGCAAAGGCCACCTCCAACCCCTCAGTGCTTTCATGAATAGATGCCAAGGTCCCAGGGGAAATGGCACGCCAGATAATTCTCTGTGCTCTGCCGGAGTGCAATCAGGGCGGTGTGTTGGAAATCCACATGGTACCAGGGTCAGGGAATAACGTAGACCCCCCAGCCTTCCTTTCCCCCTCTGCTTGTTTCTCCTGCCGGAACTCCCCACTCCATTAAGAAGACCGGTCAGCCCATGGGACCTTGGCCCCTGCTGTCTCAGGGGGGCCCAGGGCACCAGATGTCTTCCAGAACAAAAGCAACTCTGCTCAGCCCTTCAGCATTTGTGCACTTCCAAAGGGCCCTGAAGCAGCAAGGATCAAGGTTTGGTGACCCGACCTGACCCCTCCCAGAGGATGCCCACCCCCATACCCACCGGTCAATCCCATGCCAACAGAGTGTGCAGGAAGAGAGAGAGAGGACGAACTGTGCTAGCCCTCTATCCTGGTGCAGGTGGCCCTTTTCCAGAAAGAGACAGATCATGAGCCTTGCCCCTGGCTGCTGGCACAGAGCAGCCGCCTTGCTCATAAAGCCGCCTTTGTGGGTCAGGGGAGGAGAGGACGCCCACCCCTTGAATGGGCAAAGGCTGCCAGAGACTCAGCCCAGCTTCTGCCCTTCCAGCTTCCTGCAGGGAGTCCAGAGTGGCTCCTGCTGGGACTGGGGACCACTCTGCCGTGCTCTCAGATGCATTCCCCCACCGCCCTGGGGTGTCCAAGCCTACTGGGGGACCCAACCCCTTGGCCAGCATGGCGACTGCCACCTATTCCTCTCTGGCTGGTGACCGCCAGAACCAATGAGAAAGGCTGCTTACATCGATCAGTGCACATGTTACCTTCCTGAGACTAGGGAGAACCACAAGGCAGCCCTTTTCCTACTTATCTTTTTTTTTTGGGGGGGGGTCACTGAATGCACAAAGCCTTGCTCTGAGGAGCAAAGGCGAGACGGGGCCTGCACGGTCCACTTTCACAGATTCTCTGGGCCTTGGTGATGGAAGACAGTCCCAGCTACTCTGGTTACCATGACAATATCTCAAAAGCAGGTGCCAGGGTTTGCTGGCTTTCAAAGGTGACATATATAATCTATATGTGGGACAAGCAGCAACCGTTAGAACTGGATATGGAACAACTGACTGGTTTAGAATTGGGAAAGGAGTACGACAAGGCTGTATACTGTCACCTTGCCTATTCAACTTATATGCAGAGTACATCATGAGAAAGGCAGGTCTGGATGAATCACAAGCCGGAATTAAGATTGCCCAAAGAAATATCAACAACCTCAGATACGCAGATGATACTACTCTGATAGCAGAGAGTGAGGAGGAATTAAAGAACCTCTTAATGAGGGTGAAAGAGGAGAGTGAAAAAATGGGCTAAAGCTCAACATTAAAAAAACAAAATCATGGCCACCGGTCACATCACCTCCTGACAAATAGAAGGGGAAGAAATGGAGGCAATGTCAGAGTTTATTTTCTTGGGCTCCTTGATCACTGCAGATGGCGACTGCAGCAACGAAATAAAAAGATGCCTGCTTCTTGGGAGGAAAGCAATGGCAAACCTAGATAGCATCCTAAAGAGCAGAGACATCACTTTGCCAACTAAGGTCAGGATAGTCAAAGCTATGGTTTTTCCAGTAGTGATGTATGGAAGTGAGAGCTGGACTATAAAGAAGGCTGATTGCCGCAGAATTGATGCTTTTGAGCTGTGGTGCTGGAGGAGAGTCTTGAGAGCCCCCTGGACTGCAAAGAGATCAAACCTATCCATCCTGAAAGAAATCAACCCCGAATATTCACTGGAAGGACAGATTTTGAAGGCGGCTCCAGGACTTTGGCCACCTCATGAGGAGAGAGGAGTCCTTGGAAAAGTCCCTGATGTTGGGAAAGACGGAAGGGAAAAGTAAAAGGGGACGGAAAAGAATGAGATGGTTGGACGTGTCATCGATGCAACAAACATGGATTTGACAAAACTCCGGGAGGCAGTGGAAGATAGGAAGGCCTGGCGAGCTCTGGTCCATGGAGTCATGAAGAGTCGGACACGACTGAACGACTGAACAACAACAACAAAAGGTGGCCCAACTATTCTCTGTGCTTGTTCTCAGGTCCTAGTTTTTCTTTTCCAATCTCCATAATGAAAAGGATGGCCGAGGCACGGTGGGTTTGCACGGCCAGCGCCCCCCCCCCGGTCTGGGCATTACTGGCTGAAGGGACTCGCTGTGTTTGCAGGGCCAGGCCGGGCAAAGCAGGAGCCCCACGGGGGGGTCAAGGGATGACCAGGGGGGCACCTGATGCTGCCCTGACCCACTCTGTCTCCTGGAAGGAACTGGAGCCTCACACAAGAGAGTCAACGTCTGGGACGCTGACAAAATAAACCCTGTAGGAAATGGGGGGGGGCACTGCACAGTAATCTCTTGCTGAACAGGTGGTTTCAAAGCAAGGGACAGGGTGCTGCCATCATTGCTGACCACTTATCCAGTCCTTTCCGGCCTTCTGCAGAAAAAAAAAGGTGACTAGCATAGCCGTTCTAATATATATGTTAAATATCCAGATAGTAGTGAGGTGAAATCTCAGTTTCAAAGCTGCAAGAAATGGGACAACCTTTGACATCCCCATACTTTCTACTGAGGAAAAACACAGCCTTAACTCGATGCTTAAATGTGCTGTTTAAGCTGAACTTTGTGCCTTGGCTTGGCTTTTTAGTGACACCTAACAATTAAGTATTTTTGGCCCTGCTTTCTCCTCAGGCCAAGTTGCCCTTAATGACTGGCTGTCTGAGGAGGGCTCTTTAATGGACGGTTGTGCCTGACTGCCCTGAACATGGTTTTGGCATCACTTTTGTTTACCATCTTTTATCTGCTTGGTCTTTCTTTAGTATTTGTGCACGTACTCTTTTTAGCTTTAAATACTGGCTTTTAATGAGATGCCTTGGGTTCTTCTGAAGGAGAAATGCTGGATAAACAAATAAACACACAAAATTGTGGGAGGACCCTTTCAGCCAGACCTCTCTGAAGGAAAATGACTACAGGAGCTGGTCTTGACTCAAGGAGGGAAAAGTCATTTTTCAGGACACACAACAACATAACACACACGCCTTCTTTCGCTGCTACCATGAAACACGGGGGCCCTGTTTTTACAGACAGATTTCCAACGAAACTGGTCTTCAAAGAAGAGGGAGGAGGAATTACAGGCCCCAAAGAACTCTCTCTACCACCACCTGTTCCTTAACACCAGATTAAGAATCAATAAAGACCAGTGGATCTGGAAAACAAAATTCACTCTCCACCCTCACCCCCCACCCCCACCCCCCTCAGGGCCACCTGAAACTGAGGCACGAGCCCCTCCCCTCCCCATCTCGTTCTGCTCCCACGCCGACATTATTTTGAACTTTGCAAATCCTGCAGCCCAAAATAGTCCAGCTCATGAGAGGAAGAGCAAGATTCACATTGAAATCCAAGACCCAGGCATCTCCCATAAAACGGGGCATTGCAAGATGCACGCAGGCCTTACAACTTTCTCTCCGGGAGAGAAAGATCTCCGTAACCCTGAAGTCTTGCACCCACGCCTAAAGGCTCCTTTGTTGAATGGGCATCAATTCCAACACAACCTACAGCCTGATCACTTCATAGCCCTGTGGTTTCTGCATTTCTGGAGAGAGAGAGAGAAAACGAAGATCAATGGATTCCATTTCTTAGATCCGCAACTGCTCAACCCGCCACAAGGTTGCTAGCTTGTTTAAAAGGTCCCCTGGCCAAAGAATAAATAATTGGAGGGACGGAGATAGTCTTCCAAGAGAAGAGTTCCCACATTTATGTATGTATGTATGTATGTATGTATGTATGTATGTATGTATGTAT
>JAHTLZ010000065.1:2917099-2932568 GCA_023846285.1 Phrynocephalus versicolor
TATGTATGTATGTATGTATGTATGTATGTATGTATGTATGTATGTATGTATGTATGTATGTATGTATGTATGTATGTATGTACACTTCTAGACCGCGCCGACTTTCCCATAGGGAACTCGGGGTGGTTAACAACAGAAGCCAATAAACACAGCAGATAAAATCAATAATCAACATGAGTTAAAAGACACAAATGTAACCAATGAAGGCAAGAGGGCGGCAAACAACTAAACCAAGGCAACAAAAACAAATGCATTAGCAATCACCAAAATGTTCCCTAAATAGCCAAGTTTTTAAGGCTTGCTCTGCAGTTTATTCCAGAGCGCTGGGCCGGGCCCCGAGAAGGCCTGACTGCTGGTAGAGACCTTGCAGGCTTCCCTGGGGGTGGCCACCCGGATGAAAAGGGCCAGCAAAGCTCTGGTGGGCCAGAACAGAGCTGACCTTTGGGAGACACGCTCCGCCAGATGCTTAGGTCCCATGCCATTTATTTTAGAGTACTTTTACCCCGCCTTTCTCCTTGGAAAAAGGACCCAAGGCGGCTTACAGAATGAGGGATAATATACACTCCAGTACAATTAAGACATGTGCAAGTATCAAGAACAGGGAATTGAGGGACATCTTCTTGCAGCATTAAAGCACATTACATTAAAACTACAAGAGAACGCGAATAGTTAAAAGGGAGTAAAGTTCCAAAGTTATGGAAACTAACATTGAAAACACAGTGTCAACGTAAACCGATAAGGTTATAAGTGGTTATAAACACAAAGTCTATTTGATCCTGTAGATTCAAATAAAATATACATAATAGGTAGTCCCTCATTCAGGGAAAGCTTGCCTGAAGAGGAAGGTCTTTGCCTGTTTCCAGAAAGACATCAGAGATGGGGCAGTCCTGGCCTCGAGTGGGAGGGAGTTCCAGAGTCTGGGCGCAGCAGCCAAGAAGGCCCTTTCATGGTTTCCCACAAGACGTACCTGTGAGGGTGGCGGGATGGAGAGAAGGGCCTCTCTTGATGACCTTAACCCACCACATACGCCTCCAACTGGCAAACTCAAGGCATCAGCCCTTAAACTGAAAATTTTACTCACAGCAGGGCTTAGAATACAAAAGTAGTGCACTTTAAAGCCTGGAGCATGTGAATATTATTAAAATATTTTGATCTTAAAAAAAACACAGACAAATTAAAGTCACGGGGTTGGTTTCAGTACCAAAATTACTTAGCTAAGAGGCAAAAGACAGAAACTAGGGCAGGCTTTTCACAAGGCAGTTGCTAGGTGAATTTCTCAAAGTGGGTAGATTATATATTGGCTTAAAGCTGATTGCAGATTTAAAAATAATATGGATTAATATCACAACGCTGCTACAAATTTACTCTATAAATCCCCACCACCACCAAAAAAGGGATTACTTCTGTCACATTGCTAATCATGACTGACATCAGTCAGATGATACATTTGTACAGCGAAACCAAAAGGACACCTTTCCGAGGGCTGCTGCCCTGCTTCAAATCAGACTAATTTCAAAGTTTATTATTTTATTTTATTTACAAGATTTTTTAGCCGTCCCACTATCAAGAGGTCTCTGGGCAATTTTGCAATGTTGGCTAAAGCCTAACAGTAACAGACCCAGTGAAGCTCTATGAGCTACAAAGGCGTTGACCCACCCAAATCCCCACTGATTCCATGGACCTCCTCTAGTCATGACTTACTACCGGGCCTCAGCTATGGTCTTCCTCCCCAAGGACTGAGACTCCCTGGAAAACAGCCCCACATTTTCCCTCCCTGAACACTTTCAGAAAGTACTTCTGGGGTCTTTATTTTGGAGGAGACAATAACTTGGGGGTTGGGGCCGGGGGGGAAATCCCTCATGGCTCACATGACCCAAAGCGCTGTTGTTTTGGAGGGGGGAGGGTGTTTCTGTGTAAAATACAAACACTTTAAAAAAGTTTCTATGGGATACTCAGGGTGATCTAAAGGGGGTGATGGAAAACCATGCCAAGAGGACAGAGGCAACCTGTGGATTTCACATCTTGGCCACCACCACCCCCTTTCAGATGTATGAAAAAAGAAAGAATGAATTGCCCCATCGTGAAAATATTTCTGAGCCAAACTGGTAGCAAAATCTGTCTCCCTCCTGTATCATAATCCACCGTTTTAACAGCTGTCACTTGGAAGACAAAATTATTCTCGAGAGAGGTCCCAAAGGGTATAGCTTGTCCAGTGGCTTCTCCCGCCACATGCGAACAAGGCATAGTGTGTGGTGTGAAGCCTCAGGATGACACCACGGGACATCTACCAAGTGCCAGAAGGAATACGTTTGCAATATATAGGCAGGGGGCAGGAAGGGTTGAAATGACAGGACACTAAAAGCCCTCCCTGGAGAATGGAGGCTTTCCGGGAGCCTCTGGTCTGGCCATTGGTTGGACGGGGCCAAATCAGAGCTCAAAGTATAATAAAGGGGCAAGGGCATGCTCTCCGGCCACCCTGTCAGAGAAACACCTGCTGTCAAAGAGCAGTACGGTTATATAGCATTGCTGGGTTGAGAATTCAGATGGTCTGCAAAGATTAGTCGATAAAGGCAGCAAAACAAGTAACAAACGTGGTCTAAACTGAATGTTCAAAGGAAAAACAGATTCAAGGTCATCAAGAAGGAACAAGCTAACCAAAAAACACAAAGAAAGATCCAAACTGCAAGTGATTCATGTAAGTATATTGGACTGTTTTCCCCAGTGGGGGCACAGTCCTGCAATAAACCTCAGAAGAGAGGCACTGTAGGGATGTCTCTTTAAGATGATAAAAAGAATGTGCAACAGAAACTTAAGGCTGGCTTTGAGCAAGCTGTACCATGTGACATATTCCTGTCTGGCATGGAAGTGTGGACCTTCACACAGGTTTCAACAGAAAGGACTACAGCATTTGAAATATGAGTCTATGATAGGACACAAACCATTCCCTGGCTCAAGCCAGTGACCAACAAAGGTGAGTCCTGTGGCCCAGTGGTTAAATGCCTGTCCTGCAGGTAAAACTGTGCTCACGGCCTGGGGTTCAATCCCAGGCGGCAGGCTCAAAGTTCACTCAGCCTTCTATCCTTCAGAGGTTGGTAAAATGAGTACCCAGCTGGCTGGGGGGAGGGCAATGTGTAGCCTGCAAACGGTAATTAAACTGTAAACCGCCCAGAGATTACTTGAAGTGGTATGAGGCAGTATATAAGCAGAACACTTTGCTTTGCTTTTTGCTTTGAATGAACAAAGACTGAGGACTCATGCAGAAAGCTTGGCCACATGATAAACACAAAATTGTTACAACTGATCATTCATGGCAAAATATATATTGAGAAAGAAACGAAAGAAAGAACTTCTCTGGATTCAACACAAAGGCTTTAGAGCGACTGCCTGCAAGCTAAAACAAACAGAACAGGGAAACTTAAAATACTAGTCTATGAATAAGAACAACAGAAAGACAAAGGCCCAAATCCGGATGCTTTACAGTTATTTGCGCTAGAGGAGGCCCACTGAACCCATGAGGTGAGTCCGTTCCTCTCTAAGTTCCAGTGATTCCAATGGGACTACTCAAGCTGACTTCTCTGAGTACAGGGGTTGTGCTATCCTAAAGGAAGTCGCTGTCAGAGTAGGCCCATTGTGGACCATTGGAACACAGAGAGGAGTGGATTCACCAAATCCTTGTGGATTCCGTGGGCCTTTTCTAGCATGGCTTCCTCCTGGATTTCAGCCAAGGCATTTTTAAGCATCACGAAGGAAGAACCTTGCTTCCTCCTCCTCCTCCTCCTTGGCTTTCGGTCACCACCAGAAATTCCCGCCACTCAAGTAATAAAAAAAAGACAGGGAACTCCTGAGAAAGAAATCCACAGACAGAAAGAAAGCCAGACTGATTCTTCTTCTCCAAAAAGTGAAAGAGAAAAGTTAATTTCCCAATTGGCTCAGGCCTATCGGCCCCCAAGGGTTGACAACAACAGGAAGTAAATGCTTCCTACCAATTCACAAGCTCACTTATTAGTAAGAGATGCACGGAAATATCAGGCGAAAGGCAAGGCAGAAATGGGAACAGGCGGAGGGCCGTGGGTGGGGTAAGGGGCTCACCCCAAGTCAGGGACCCACCAAGATTTGGAAAGTGTTCTTTGCACTGAAACTGAGGTGAGCCAAGGACTACCAGAGGAGCGGGAAAAGTTGTTATACAAACTGGAAATTTGTTTGTGGCCTTTTGGGCAATACAATTTAAGTAAAATGTTTCAATTTCATTCTTTCACTACTACTGACAGCCAAATCAGTTCATGCAACTATAGTCACAATGTTCTGAAGAAGCACTGAAGAAAACTAGAGGAACCACCTTGGGGAGCCAAGAACTCCCAGCTTTCCTACGGGTAGCCTTCACTCATTGCTGGTTCTCTCATCTCAAGGAAGCAACCGCGGTTCCAAAGAACTGTCTTTTCCAACACTCTGAGTCAATGTGCATGCGGCACGTTCCACCAGGGGAGGATTTCCTGTCAGGACCTCTTCACTCCAACAGGGCAATTAAGTCAAGCTTTCCATGGTTGAGAAACCTGGGAATGCCTTGGGGAACCAACCGGTAAGCCTCCTAGAACTGCTGACGACAGGCCTCCAAACTTCCAAGCGCTCCTCTCAAAGCACCAGCCAGGGAGGGAGGGAAGCCTAGGCAGAAAGCCCTGAAAGGTTTGCTGAAAGCCAGGAGGTAGATCCCATGGAGTGTTTGATTTCACCCGGGGTAGCCCATCAATTCAGAGCTGAGAAAAGAGGAACTCTGGCACATCCTTCTAGGAACACAAGCCAAGTTCCTGGAGTGGGCTGAAAGGGTATCGGTCTGGTCTGGGAGTGCCCTCAGGTTGTTGGAAAACAGGGAACCATGAGAGAGGCATCAGTCATGATGAATGACTAATTGACATTCTTGTGCCTCCATGTCCAGGATGCCTTTTGCAACAAGCAGGCCAAGGAACAGCCTCCTCCTTCCACTGGGAGGTATTTTCATGCCAAGCATGACAGCCTGCCTCACCTCTTCGCGTCTGGGGCAGAAACGCCACGAGATCCAAGCGCATTAAGAAGAGATTTGCAGTTCAGTTCCTCTAGCCAACCTTCTTGTAATTGTGTGGCTCCCTTTTACTACCAATGCACTGAACTCTTGGGGGCAGCCTTGCAAAGGAGGCCTTGTAGCAGCCTAATCTGGAGACGGCCAAGGAGGCATGGACCGCCACAGCCACAGGAGCAGCCCCTGGCTTTCCTGGCCACATTCGGCACTGGGGTCTCTCAGCACCGTTGCCACCGCACAGCTTTAGCAGCTGCCATGAAGCCAGAACTCTCTCTTTCAGGCTTAACTGCTCTCTGGAGACAATCACTGCATCTACGGCCAACAGCTGGAGAAATCTGGGGAGTCTGAGCCTTAATCCCAAACAGAAATGTTCAAATTCCTTTTAATCAAACTTTTGAGGAAACTTAGAGGAAAGGATTGCTCTGCACCCTTGGGGGAGAGACCTGATGCCAGTTTTCCCCCTCAATCACACACACACACACACACACACACAGTGAGTGAGTGAGAGAGAGAGAAAGATAGATAGATAGATAGATAGATAGATAGATAGAGAGAGAGAGAGAGAGAGAGAGAGAGAGAGAGGTTTGCCGTTCTCATTTTGGAATGGTGCTTCACTCACAGACTGTGAGGTTTCAACATCCAGGCAGGGTGATACAGGGACTTCTCTCATCTCACTCCCAGCTCTGGAATGCTTGGCCTGAGAAAAAGTCCAGCAGGACTTGAAAGGTCACCTGCTTCTGATGTTTTAGGAGCCCAATAAAGGTGCTACCCACGCTTGTTTGGGGAGCTGTTGTTAGAGAACCTGTTTGCATATCTTTCTTCTCCTTGTTTCTGACCTCAAGAAGGCTGTCAAGACAGGTGGCTGAAATTGGGACCCCTGCCAAAGGTGGCTGAGGAAACACTGGCAGCCATCCCCTCCCCCCCATCCCTGAACTAGTTCTCCTCAATAGGGAGGGGTCATGTCCTGCCAACTCCCCGGCCATGAAAAAAAACACCACAGGTAGAGGTAGAACAGTGGGGCCTGAAACTTCAGCCGTGACCTCCAAGGGTCAGGCTGGCACCAAATGAAGCAGGGGAAACGGGGGGGGGGGCTAACTGCCATCCGGACACTTCCACTTTATGTCCGCTGCCACTGCTGTGTGGGCGGTGGCTCCATTTTCCAACAGTGCCCAGATCACAGAACCAGGTCTCAAGTCAAGCCCAAGGATCGAAGGAGTGTGTTACCCTCGGCCAACTCGGGATGCTGTCGGAATTCTCTTTAACTGTCAGGCCAGGAGAGATGCCACTTGACCCACAAGGAGCCCGCCTGGGAAGGCAGCTGAGCTGGGTCTCCCTCTTGGCCATGGCAGAGCTGGGTAGCGGGAAGTCCACCCCTGCCCTGGCCATGCATGGATTCTCCCTTCCTGTGACAAGCTGGGTTCGTAATCCGGAACGCCTGCCCTTGCCAGACTCTGGCAGGCCCGCACGCCCGCGCGCGCGCACACACACACACACACACACAAAGAAATAAGTCTCCAGAAACTGGTCACAAGATCTTTTCTATGTACTATAGTTTTGAAAGCTGTACATCTTTGCTACTGCTGGGGGTGGGGCGGGCGGAGGCCCAGCAAACTAAGAACTGCATGGCCGACAATTCTGACGAGAACATCCAAGTCAGTTTCCCAAGCTCTGGCTAAATACTATCCAACAAGTTTCCCAGAAGTAAGCAAATACCTTTTTGACCAGGCAGTAATTTAGCAACTTGCTTTATGTTTAAGAAAGGTGTGTTTAAAATACCAGTGCTGCCCTTTGTTTTGTTTTTATGTTCTTTCACATTGCACCTTCACTCAACAGTGTTTTCATGCTCTCTTTGCTTTAAAGGATTTCCCACAGAATACTGCTTTCCCTCATCCTACCTGCACAGGCTTTTCCCCTGTGCTGTCTGGACCTGTGTTTCATCTTGTTGCGAGTTGCCTGGAGTCTATATGTCACAGCAGAAAGATGGGAAATTAGTCAAGCAAACAAGCAAACATACTAAGTGTTGGCAAGTGGTAGCTGTCTGGCATATTTCATCGGATCAAGACAGAAAAGCAGCAGCCACAGGTGAGTGTAGGCACAGCTGAGCTCAACTTCTTTACATTTCCCTTGGATATATTTATAAGCCACTTGGGTCAGAAGATTTCAAATAAAGACAAGGCTGGAGCAAACTCTATCCATGCTCTTGTGTCCCAGCTCCTGGCATACCTTGTGGGGGGCTGGCAAGGGTTTTGAACACTCAACCCATTCCAAAAGTCAAAGGAACAATCCCAGACTGGCCAAAACAAGTGGCTTGCTTCACCTGAACCCTTTTAGCACTAGCCCCGAGGGAACGCCCATGGGGGCCCAACCTGGATGAACAGGGCCTGCCTGGAAGCTCCATGCCAGAACACAGACGTTCAGAAAGGCTGCGTGGTATCTCTGGCCCGGGGAGTGAAGCCGCTCCCTTTACAGACCGCCTCAAGCCCAGTTCACCTACCTGGCCTGGCCTGCCGCCGTCACGCGATCACAAAACTTCCAAGGGCAAAGAGAGCCACATGCCGTTCTTCGTCTTCTGGAGCGCGGTTAAATTTTAACTTTCACCCCCCACCACCACCCCGGAGGAAAGGAGGGCCCGGCGTCTCTTCTCTTCTTCCCTCGGCAGCTCCGCTCTCCGGCATCGGCGGCACCAACGCCTAATGGCCGCTGTCAGCTGGAGCGTCCCTCGCACCGAAACCCTCCATTCATCTTTGGCATCTGGCGTGGAATGCCAGCAATGCAGCCCTGCCGGTTGCGGCTTCTTCTTCTTCTTCTTCTTCTTCGCCGCCGCCGCCTCCTCCTCCTCTTCCTCCTCCAGCGGCCGAAGCAGCAGCAGCAGCAGCAGCAGCAGCGTGAGAATGGGTGGAGGCCGGTGCGGGGACGCGCATCGGGGCTCTCCTCCTCCCCGGGCCCTCGGCGCAGGTTTCTCACCGAGGGAGGTCCCAGGCGGCGGCAGGAGGGGGCTCCAGGAAGGGCATCTCTGAGAGAGAGAGAGAGCAGGAGGTTCAGGACTTCACAGCAGCCCGGAGTCTGCTGGCGAGCTCGGCCAAGGGCTCTTGTGCCCTGGGTGGAAAGCGCGGCACAAAAAGGAGAAAGCTCCGTAGGCGTTTTGTGCTTTCACAGAAGTATGCCCTGGCTTGCTGTTGTTCTCCCCCACCCCCCAAACACAAAAAGACCCCCCCCACATACCCCTTGAACCCCTCCTGCCTGCCGCCTCCCTTCCCTCCAAGTGAGCAGCAGAGGCGGGAGGCTTGTGGGGCATGGGGAGGGACACCCACCTCGGAGCAGAAGGCATGGCATGGCAGGCCACTGGCATCAGCACCACCACCACCACCACCACCACCACCCCCGGGGCCCAGAAAGGGAGCACCGGCCGTGTCCCCACCCCACCCCCGGACTGAGGTGGGCTCGGGGGCCGCCTTCTTTTGCACGGGCTTGGCACCGGGCCGGAGGCCTCCATGCCAGCTCTGGGGGCCAGGCACCCGAGTTCCCGGGAGCTCGGCAGGTTGGCCTGGAGCGCTTTCGGCAGGGCTGGCACCGCGGATAAGGAGAGGCGGGGATCGGGGGTTCCCTTCGAGATGGCCAGCAGCAGGGTGGGTCCGGCATCGGCGGGCGACCTCGCTGGGGGGCCGGCAGCCAGCAAGCCAGCCAGCCAGCCAGGGCGGCGGGGGTCGAGTCCAGGCGTTTCGGTGTCCCCCCCCCGCACCCCCCCGAAGCCCCCCGTCGCCCGGCTCCAATGGCTGCGCCCCGCAAGGCACGCTCACACCGAGAGAGACGCGCACGGACCGGGCACCCCTTGGGCGGGCAACCCGGGGCGCCCCCAACCCGGCCCCTTCCTTCGCCGCCGGTTGCCTCCCCCCCCCCGAAAAAAAAGCAGGGGCAGAGGCGCTCCCCTCCTCCCCCGTCCGCAGGCAGGCAGGCAGGCAGGCAGGGAGCCTACCTCCGCTCGGCCGGAGGGAACGCAGGGCGGCGTCGGCGTCTCGTGAGAACCCGCCGTCACGTGTCCGCCCTCCCTCCATCTCCGGGGCTCCCGTGGCCTTCTTCTCCCACCCCCGTCTCCTCCTCCTCCTCCCGGGCGGCCCTCCCCCTCCCGCTCCCGCTCTCCCTCCTCCGGCGGGCTAGCCAAGAGGGCGAGTGAGGGAGGCGACCTTGCGCGCCGCCCGCGCGCCCCCGCGCCTCCCGTGGAAAGCGCGCCGCCGCCGTGACCGACTTCGGTTGCCACGGGCAACCTCGCGGGCTTCTCCCGAGCCTTGGCCGGCGAGCCTCCTCCCGAGGAAGGGAATTGTGGAGGGGGGAGGCGGAGGACCAGCCCCCGGGGTAGCCCCAAAGACTCTGCCGCCTGAGGCCTCTCTTGCCTCTTCCCAGGCTCGGGTGCTGAGAAACAGGGGCCAGCGGGCCTCTCTGGGGTGGAGGGACTGACAACTCGCCTTCCTCCTCCCCAGTTTGTGTGTGTGTGTGTGTGTGTGTGGTGCTTGGCCCCTGCGCTGGAAGGAACGCCCCCCCCGCCCCTAGGGGAGCCCCTGGTTTGCCAAATTTCCAAAGCAGGCATGGATGCCATCAAGGTTTCCATAGAAGTAGAACCCCCACCCCCAGCCAGGACCTTGCCAGGCTTTTTTGCACCTCAGGCAAGACTGACTTGGCCTTAGGGTTGCATCCCCCTTACACCCAATGTTCAAAAACAGACAAATTGTAGGAAAGTGTGCCTCTCTCGGGTCAGTTCTGCTCTTGGTGGCCACCTCATTTGCCTAGTGGTGGTGGTAACTCGGGCCCTGCCCACCCCCACCAGGCAGTGGCTCCCAGTTGCCGAGCCCCAACCCTCCTGACAGGGGCTAATAATGCCCCCTCCCCAAACACACCCAATGGATGATCCTAAGGCCAATTGTCAGGGCTCCTAACCCCCTCCCCCCATCCACATGTGGGTGACCTGCTGGCCTCTGGAAGGAGCCACTGCTGGCACCTCAGAAGGGGAAGGGGCCATCTGGACCCTCCCTGTCCTGGGCGGGGCGGGGGGGGGGATACCCGCTAACCAGACCTGGGAGGAAGGCTGATGGGAAGGCAGCCTCCCTCTCCTGCGTGGCCTTTTCCTCCTCAGCTGCTGCTTTGTGAAAAGCCAAGCAGAAGAACAAGGTGGAAGACCCGGGAGGGGCCCCTGCAGGAGGCAATCCAGGGCACAGCCAGGGCCCTGGGTGGAAGCAGCAGCCCACCTGGACCAGGGGCTTGACGGTTTCCTTCCAGCGTGCATGCATTGACCAAGAGCTCCGTAGGAACAGGCCTGTTCTGGAGGACTCAAAACCCCTACCATTTTCCTTAAACCAAACAGCAAAAATCCCGTGTCCTCCTTCCTCACCAATAAGACCCCAGTTTGGCCCTGTCCCACCACAGTCAAACTTGAAATATGACCTGCCTTTTGCTGTTCATCTTTCTGCCAACAAAAGGGCCTTTCTCTACGGCCGCTTGCTGCTTGGAGCGGAGAGTTGGGGGTGTGTGTGTCAATTCCTAGTGTCTGCTAGAGTAGACCCATGATGGGAGCATTGATGTTATGGCGTTCATTGACTGTCCCGCAGTTGACTGGGTGAGCCGACTGTAGTTGAGACTGGGAACTGTATTGAGGCCAATGTTTTCTGCCTCAGTGTGTCCACACAGATATTGTGCAAAGTTCAAACGAGTGCCTGGAGCAGTGACTGGCTACCGCAAAAGGCACACCGCACACAGGCATGTATATATAGATTAGCCCCATTCTACTGGGCCTGAGCAATAAAGATCAATAAATTTGGAAAGGAACACCCCCCTTGGTATGCATTTGAAAGAAGGACCTTTTTGTACACACACACACACACAGAGAGAGAGAGAGACAGACAGACAGACAGACAGACACACACACACACATACACACAGAGAGAGAGAGAGATGGAGAGGTGAATTAAAAGAGTAGGTGGGAGAGAATGAATCAAGCCCTTCTCCTACCGTCGTTTAATTGATGGTTTACATAATTTGCTTTTCCTTCCCAGGGGATTTGCAAAGTGGCTGATAACAAAGCACCCATTATAAACAAGGAAAGCAAAGGAATTTGAAACACAGTCGGGCTGTGCCTCAAAGGAGCTTCTCTTGGCTCCAAACTCTTCCTGGCACGGCTGCCCCATGGGGAGGTAAGCTCAGGGGGCCCAGCACAGTTTCGCCAGCCGGTCCCCGGTCCCCCGTCTCCCTCCCCTTCATCAGTCCCTGGCATGCATGCACCAGGCTCCCCTTGTGAGGCGGCTTCAACAGCTGTCCCTTCCAAGCCCGGGAAGTGCTGGGTGATGGCACGCCCTCTCCATCCTGTGAAATCTGATCGCTCTTATTCGCCAAGGCTGCCGGGCAGGGGGCAGGACCCACAGGGGAGGTGGGTTTTACTCTCATCTGTCCTTGGCGTGGCCCTGCTCACATGAAAACCGTCTCCAGGTCACAGCTCGGAAGTTGAGCCTCCCAAGGTTTTCTATATGAAGCAACCACATTTGTTGGTGGAAGCAAACACAAAGCCAAAAAAAGAAAAGAAACCCAACAGGCAGAAGCATGGTGGCACTTCAGATGCTGCTACCTTGTAAAGTGAGCTTTCATGGGTCACGTCCACTTCCTCAGGCATAAGAGTGAGACCTAGTGACTGTCCTGTGGCCCCACAACTAAGTGGGGAGACACATAATGCGCACAGCGACTGTGGTTCATTTGTAATGGATCAAACAATCAGGCTGTGAATGGTTTCCATGACCAGTCTCCAAGGCAACAGGACTTCCATCTCCCAAATCTTTGGTGGCAGCCCCTGTACTTACTGGCAGAAAATTCCCCCACCTCGTCTCAAGCCACCACTAATGCACAACAGGCCGCAGAACACTTGTATGGAGGTGGGGACTAGAGGCGGGTGCAGGGGCCAGCCGCCACCTCCATCCCCTCATCTATTTGGGCCACATCAGGGGCATGTCTCTGTGATCCACACTACCCTTTACCACCCATCCCTTCTGCACTTTGCATACAGTAAATGAGAGAATTTCTGTGCAAAACAATTAATGGACTTAAATCGGGAGTGGCAAGACAAAACCCCTGCTTTGGAACGTTTAGTCTGTTAGGACACTCTTTGAAAGACCTAGAAGTCACAATTTTGTGGGTGGGTGGGGACACACTACAGGACTAGTTTTGAAAAAGACACACCTGGTATAAGGTATATAGTGACGTCAGGGACCTACGCCAAGCCCCAAGCCATAGGCAAGGCGTGCATGACATCTGAGCCACAAAAACCCACAACAGGGCTTGGCTGCTACAGTTGCTACTTCAGCAACAATCAGCTTAGAGAGGGCAAAAGTGGCAGAGCTGTTTAAAAGCAGTCGATTTGTCCTGCAAAGTAATTCTCCAGCAGATTACCTTGAGCCCTCTGGCTGCCCAGCTGCTTGGGAAAACCTTTCCAAGGCTTGGGACAAAGGACTGCTTTTCCCTGGCCAGCTCCAACAGAGGATAAATAAGCAAGGGAAAGAAACTTGGGATTCACTTCCCCAAGGCAGAAGGGACAACCAGATCTCTCTTGGGATGGTTTACAAAAGGCTCTTATTGGGATTCCTGGCTAGACATTTCAGAGAAGCCAAGGGCTATGCAGAAGCCCCACAAATCGACAGGACAGTGAAAACTCTGAGAAAGCCTCCTGGTGGCGGCGTCAGGTTGGCTCTCTAGAACAAATGGACTGTTGTCGATGTGCATTGTACAGCTGGTCCGTCCAAAGAGTTGTTTCGAATTTGCCTCCCTCTCCCTAAAAATGCTGAATGGAGAGCCAGGAATGGCTCGCCAAGTCAAGAATCGAGAGGGCTCTGTGTGTGTCAGGGGGGCACAGTATTGAGAACATACAGTAGAAAGCGTGGTTGGTCTTTGCTAATTTTTAGGTGAGTCTTGGGGGCGCTGGAGGTGTGTGTGTGTGTGTGTGTGTGTGTGTGTGTGTGTGTCACCCCCAATCTCTTCAGAATATAGACGTTGGTCCAGGCGGGCATGGAAGGTCTAGTGAAGCCTTTACACGGTAGATCCGTCTGACAAAACAAGGTGACCAGAAACTGCTTCTCTTTCAGGGTGGCAGAGAAAATAGCAACACAATCTCATTACCAGGGATTTGTATTGTTCCTTTTAGGAAGCATGGCGACGTACGCTGGAAGTCCATAATTCCTTACGACTAATTGATGCTCTGGCAGAAGAAGGGATTAATGAACCTCTGCTGGCACCAAACTCGAGCCTTAATCCGGCGAGGACCATGCCGTAAGACTATGTGTTGACATTTTCCTTGCATTCTCAAGGCAGACAATGAATGCTAAGCATGGTGTCATTTTTGGGGTGGGTATGGCTCAGCAGACTAGAGTGCTGAAACAGTCAGCTGCAAAGTTAGCAGCTCAGCGGTTTGAATCCCAGGTGCCAGACAGCGGAGAGAGCTACCACTGTTAACCCCAGCTCCTGCCAACCCAGCAGTTTGAAAGCATGTAAAATGCAAGTAGATAAATAGATACTGCCATAAAAAAGCAGGAAGGTAAAACAGTGTTTCCTTGCAGCCATGCCAGCCACATGGCCACAGACTTGCACAACACTGGCTCTCTGGCTTGACAATTGAGAAGAACACCGCCCCTAGAGTTGGACATGACTAGCACGCATGTGCAGGGGGAACCTTTACCTTTACTTTTTATGGGCTATGTAATGCCTGGCTGAGATTGTCTGAGAAGTCAGAGAGGATTGCACTGAAAAGACCGTCCAGAGGGAGGACAGAAGAATTAGATGAGGTTTAAGAATGGAACTCCATTTGTTTCTGCAGTGAAAGCTGCATGCTTGAGTTCAAGTGATATGGTGCTGCATGTCAGTGGATAGTGCACTGCAGTGTAATGGATAGTGATGGTGTAGGACCCTGGAGAACAGGGTTCAAATCCCGCTTGGCCTGGGAAATTCATTGTGGCAGAGGAACTGGTAAGACCACCCCTTAAATGTCTCACTTACCTTGAAAGCCCCGTTGGGGTCACTATGTGTCAAATTGAAGTTGGCAGCACATAACTAAAGGAGGTGTGTCAGAGCCCTTCTCTGTGTCGCCTTCCGGCTGCCCAATTTATTGTCTCGCCTAATCCTGCCAAGCAAGCGACATTCCAGGAAAGGATGTTTCCTTCTCCTTGGCAACACTGAGTTGTTTTTCTAAGCTGGCCAGAGAAAGGATGGTGCCAGTGTGGACCCTGCTTCCTTCTTCAACTGATGAACCCCTCTGGGATGTTCCAAGTCCCTGTAAAGAGGCCCATCAATGCTCACCAACAGAAATAATGACCTTTATTAAGATAGAGTTTCATTCAAAGCAGCAGTGAGCTACTGGGAGGCAGCAACTGATCTTGGAGGTTCAGTGGGTGATAATAAACCAAACGGGTACAGAATCTGACAACCCACAATGTCAGTGGACTGTGAAACCTGACCTTGACATTACAGCATGCCATACCTTATTCTGAATATTTGAAATGCTCGCAACTTCCCAACCTCTAGGCAGCTGATTCCCAGGGAGGCTGTGGCATCACTTTTTATGGTGGAGATGGCTTCACCTGTTGGGTGCCTGCCTAAACCTCTAGTCTCTCCTTTTGAATTTTTGGGAGAAAACCCTTTTGTTCCTTTTGTTAAAACTGCACATAATATTGTAAGAGAGATCTTTGAGGTAGCTTGGATTCAGGTCGTACAGTGCTTCGTAGGTCAAGGTCAGGCACAAGACACTGTATGACCTGGGTCCTAGCTACCTTAAAGATCAAATCTCACAGTGCCGGATGTTAAGGTCCTCAGGAGAGGCCCCTCCCTCCATCCCGCCATCCTCACAGGTACATCTCGTGGGAACTCATGAAAGGGCCTTCTCTGTTCCTGCTCCCAGACTTTGGAACTTCCTCCCACTGGAGGCCAGGACTGCCCCATCTCTGCTGTCTTTCCGGAAACAGGCAAAGACCTTTTCTCTTCAGGCAAGCTTTCCCTGAATGATGGACTACCTGTTATGTGTCTTTCATATGAAACTATAGGATCACATAGACTTTGTGTTTATAACCACTAATAACTTTATGTGATTACATGGACACTACACTTTCAATGTTAGTTTCCATCACTCATAACTTTACATGGAATTTTACTCTCCTTTTAACTATTCACGTTCTCTTGTAGCTTTAATGTAATGTTTGTCTATTAATGCTGTAAGATGTCTCTCAATTCCTTGTTCTCAAATACTTGAATATGTCTTAATTGTACTGAACTGTATATTATCCCCCATTGCTGTAAGTCGCCTGGGATCCTTTTCCAAGGAGAAAGGTGGGGTAAAAATACTCTAAAATAAATAAATAAATAAATAAATAAATAAATAAATAAATAAATAAATAAATAAATAAA
>JAHTLZ010000065.1:2940862-2966112 GCA_023846285.1 Phrynocephalus versicolor
AGTGGAGTCAGCCGGTGGGGAAAACAACACGGCATCTGAGTTTTGCCTCAGTGGGGGGGGGGGGGTCAAAAGGGGCAGGGGACTTTGCCCAGGAGGTGCTCTCTAAAATTAGATTTGTTACCACTTCACCCTCAAATTGGGATTTTTAACCTCTGGAACCCTATTTTAAGTACTGAAATTACTGGGGGTGGGGGGTGAAGGGGTGGCAAATGAGGAAAACCATGCAGACCTTGAAGCGACGAGACCTCAGATAGTTCTTCCTCATGGCCTTTTTGTCAGTCTAGAAGGAAAGAAAAAGGCGAGAGCCTGTTTCAACATGGGATAAAACCAACTGGGTGAGTTAACTCTTGAGTTAGACATCTGATGGAGGAGCGTATCTTGTGTGTTCAACTCCCCACTCTGCCTCCTGTGAGGAAATCCACCTAAGAAATCCAGGTGAGCTGCAGCGTCTCTGAGCCCCCATCTACCCAAAGAAAGGCACGGTGAGCCACTCCAGAGCACACCTAGTAGAAAACCCTGGAAAGCGTCCTCATGAGCCCAAATAAACTTCATGGCAGATTATTATGGGAAACTCAAAGGTGCTTACCTTGATTGTAATTTTTTCTTTTTTGTTGGGGGTGGGGGTGGTTGGGGGACTGTTGTGGTGGGTTTGTTGTTCAGCCCTTGTTGTCCTTATTAGTATCTTGGGTTTGCTTGTCCTGTGTCAGTTTCTTACCCAGGCCATTTGATAAGGGTTGGGACAGTGATCTCGGTGGTGTCGGGCAGGGGGGTCTACGCTATGAGTAGGAGGTTCTATTGGGTTAGGAGGACAGTGACGACGAACCTTTTAGAGACCAAGTGTCCAAACTGCGATTCAAAACCCACCAATTTTTTGCAGTGCCAATACGGCAATTTAAATTGAATACAGTGGTACCCTTGGTTACAAAGTCTTCGGGTGCTACCCTTCAGGAAAGCAAGGATCAAAGAGCAGGATTTTGAATTCCCCACAGACACAGCACCCTGAAGTCACCATTTTGGAACAGAATCATTACAAATCAAGAATACAAAGAGAAACAGCTGAGATAAAATTCATATGCATGATGGACCCACACAAGAATGGATTATACATAAGTCAGGGTTTCTTGAGTCATTATCAAATGTAATACTACTATATTGCCACTTCAGGGAAGTTTATCTCCCACTAGGATTCTAAGGTTAAAAAAATCCCATCTTCTCCCCCCTCTCTTCCAATCTGATCTGATCTGAGGTCTGGTTTCCGTCTCTGGAGGAATTTACCAAAGAGCTATTAAACTGAAACAAGCAACGTAAGACCCTGGGTAATTTCTCCTCCCCATCATCTTTACAACCTCCTCCTCCTCCTCTTCCCCCTCCCCTATCCACTGTCTCTATAGGAACTTACAACCGGGCTGACATGCAAATACTGTACAGATATTCCAGCCAATGAATATTTGGTATGAAATGTATATCCCATCACATATTATATTGCACACCTCATTCTGCTGCTATGTACATGTAGTCCATGAAACATTACATTAAATTATGAAAGTCTTTAAGGTGTCACATGTTTTGTGTCTTTTGTTTTCTTTTGTCTTTCTTTGATTTTGCCTGGAGTCCCTCTCCCTGGAGTCCCAAGTGGTGGCTGTTTCCAAGTTGGCCTTTTACCAGCTTCAGCTTATTGCCCAAATTTGCCTGTTTCTGGATGAGGATTCCCTGAGGGCAGTTGTGCATGCACTGGTGATCTCCAGGACTGACTACTGCAACGGTCTCTACGTGGGGCTTCCCTTGGGCTTGGTTTGGAGATTGCTGTGGGTGCAGAATGCGGCAGCCAGGTTGGTGGTTGCAGCAAGCAGATTTGCCCATGTCACCCCCATTCTGGCTTGCCTCCATTGGTTGCCCGTTGCCTCTTGAATTAGGTACAAGGTACTGGTTTTGGTTTACAAAATCCTCCACGGCTTGGGCCCTGATTATCTGATGGAGTGTATTTCCCTCAGATCAGTAAATGCCCATCCCACAAGTGCTACCCAGGCACTCACAATTTGGGTGGGCTCGCTTAGAGAGGCCCGTAAGGTTTCTACTCAGAACTGAGTCTTCTCTCTGGCTGCCCCACGGTTTTGGAATTCTATTCCAAGTGAGATCTGCCTGGCGTAATCCCTGCCTGCTTTCCGGAAAGCCTTAAAGACTTGGCTTTACCAAGAGGCCTTTGGATAATTGTCTTTGGGACTGTTGTCTTTGTGTGGTTTTGCCCAGATGCCTTTATTTTTGTGTTTATGCTTTACCCATTTTATTGAGTATTTTGTTAAATTGTATTTTATTGCTTATTTGCTACTTTTATGCATGTTTATGGTTGTTTTTTTTTAGTATACCGTCTTGAGTTGTTTTTGTACAAGCTGGCGGTATATAAATGCTAAAGTAAAGTAGAGTAAAAGGTTACTTGTGGTCCAACCCATGACCTACCCATCCAGCTCACCACCTTCAAGTATCTCTCCTTCCTTTATATGTCCCTACACATTCAACACCCAGGGAAACAAAGGAAGGAAGAAGATCTCTGCCTTCCTGTTTTCTTGTGCGGTGTCTATCGTTTCACAGTGAACCTCCCTATAAGCCTTGTTTAAAAATATAGTTTTAAAAAAGTCTATTCCAAAGAAGCCAGGGTTTATCTCTCAAAACAAAGCAAGGTAATATGTAAGCTATGGACACTTGTGAAAAGTGGTTGTGATAATCTTCTCTTGAGATAATCACATACGTTTCAGCACTTCAGGAGTTCTGCCCTCTAATTAGCAAGTTATCTATCAGATATTGTTGGGTGTGGTGGATGAGCAAGGACCGCAGTAACAACCCCCCCCCAAAAAAAAGGGTTCTGTTGGTGGTCAAGTGGGATTGTTTTGCTTGTTTTGTATCACTTACTATGACATCTCCTCTTTCAACAAATTGCAGGCGGGCCTGGAAGACGGCCATGTCCAGGACGTAGATGGCATCGCAGAGGTAGTCCACCACCATCCAGTAGAGAACATTCCTGGGCGTTTGATAGGGGAAAGCCCAGCGAACCGGGATCAGCCAGCAGTTCCAATTCCACGCCAGCACCACAATGAACAGCCAGAACACGTACATCAGATCTAGTAGATTGGGAGGAGAGAAGCCCGAGCAAAGCTTAAGACCTGCCTGGTCTGTCTAGACTATCTCCTGGGATAGTCAAAAGGGAGGGAGAGAACAAGGAGCCCTGAAAGCAGCAGAACAGAGGCATTCTTATGTCACCCGGGAACAGCGTTTCAGCAAGAGGCTTCTAATGGCTGTTGGCGCAGCCCAAACATCACAAAAGGAGTGTTGCTCTCTGGCCATTCATGGAACCAAGACTCAGAGGCCCGTTGGTGCCATTTCATTCTGCTAGCCAGAATGTTTTCTTCATGGGCTCACACCCTGAATCGTCACCCCGTTTGTCAGTGAATGGATTTTACCAGCAATAATATATTATTGCCACACCCTCCAGCTTGACACCACACTTGCTTTGATGATGTATTAGTTATGAATAGACTGCTTGGATGTCGCAAGAGAGCCCCTTCTGCTTACTCACTGGTGAGAGGGTCAATGCTGCTCGGGAACTGCCATTTCTTCAGAGGACACACTAAAGGCCGCTGCTTAAGTTTGCAACAAAACATCACGCAGGACCGTTCCTCTTCCTCTTCCCCCGCATCTTCGTTTTTCTCTTCAGGAGCTTTCTCTTCGGATGGTGCTATGGGAATAAACCAAGTCCATTCAAGGCAAACATCTCTTAACATGTGAGAATCATATGGGCCAAAAATATTACACATTTCATTCTGCTGCTATCGTATGTCTGAAGAAGTGGACATGTCCACAAAACTTTACACTAAAATTTGAAAGTTAGTCTTTAAGGTGCCACGTGTTTTGAGTCTTTTGTTTTGTTTTTCTTTGATTTTGCCTGCCAAATATCTAGATTCACAGAGCTTGCCATAATGAAAAGAAGTGGGGTGGGGAGAGAGAGAGAGAGAGAGAGAGAAAGAAAGAAAGAAAGAGCCTGTCCCTGAGTATTGAGCAAAGTAGAGACTGAGAGCAATCCTCCTTCCAAGGAGGAGTTGATTTAGGAACAGCCCAAAGAGGGTAGGGTGTGTTTCATGCTGCCCTCCCAGGAAGCTCTCCTACTTACTGGCCACCGGAGTCTCTTCATCAGAGGAGAGGTCAGGATCCACCAGCTTCTCTTTGACTTTCTCCGTTCGGTCCTTAAAAAGCCGCACCAGTTCCTGCAGCCGTTCGCTGATCATGTCACTGTTTTGGCTGGCTGTGGACCCGCTGCGTTCTCCCAGCCTAAACGGAAGCGGCCCCAGCCATGTCATGGTCAAAGGAAATGAAAAGAAAAGAAAACCAATGTACGGGGCCAACATTTTGGTCCATGCATGGGGAGAATGTGTTATTTTGTGGAGGGGAGCAATGTATCTTTTCAGGATGCATTTGAATTATCTCCCTTCTCTCCAAACAGGGACCCACCTGTTCTACGCATTGGTGGCTTCTCCGCAGGGTCCTGGCCTAAGTTTGAGGCTTAGCACAACCTGGCTAAGGCGGTTACTTCACGTCCTACCTTCTTCCGCAATTACATTTGTACTGTGACAACGTTGTTTGCGGTCACGTGGTTTTGTCCCTGTTCAGTCCCTGTTTCCATTTACTCACGGTCGTGATAACTTGTCTCGTGACAAGTGTTACTTCACGGCTTTGTTTCATGACAAGATCTACTTTGGGGGGGGGAACACATAAAAATAAAGGGCGCACCCCCCTGTGCTTCGTCTATTCAAAATGTTAATCCACAGCACTCGAAAATACAAGGGAAATGGACAGAAACAAGTTCACGAGTGGAAGATTGCCTTCGTTGCATGACAGTTGTTACCTCACAGGACCTTGTCCCAGAACAGGAACAGAGACAAACGAATTCCCCATCCCAGGGGCAGGTACAGCTTACCATGCTCTGTTCCCGGTTCCGGGGGAGTGGTCGAGACAACTTTTTGCTGTCACGCTATGGACGTGAAGTAAGTTTTTTTTTGTACCAGTCCCAAGTGGGACAGCAGGAAGGGACGAACGGGATGTGAAGTAACTGCCTAAAACATGGAAGAGGAAAGGAACACCAGGGGTTTGCAGGGAGAGAATGCAGAAGGCATCAGGGCTTACGAAAGCTGGTCTTGCTTCAGGGGGCTGGAGGGCTCAAGCCACGCTTTGACCGGAGAGGGAGCTGGAGACGGGATGCTCAGCTCTTCCGCCTTCTCCTCCTCCAAGCCCCGTTTCTCCCTGAGGAAAGGAAACAAGAAGGGGCGTTTATACACGACCCCTAAGCTCCGCGGCAAAGGGCTGCGGGACCTTAAAAATGTTTCCCCACCAGGTCCAGAGTTTGCAGACAATTAAGTGCGACCCCGCCCACCTAAGCGCGACCCAGGGCACTTTTCTTGTACCTGCTTGAAGAGGGTGAAAAATATTTGATGCGGAGAGTGCCTGAGCTCTCCTCGCTTCTTTTTGTTGTTTTTCTTTTGCCTCCGCCCCTTTAAGAGCAACCAGGAAATAAGACCGGGCTTGGAGCAAGCTTCCACGCACAGAGGTAAGGGTTTCTTCTTTTGCCCCTGTTTAAGGCTTGTTTTTCCTCCCTCCCCTCACGCAGACAGAACAAGGAAGTGCGGAGCGGGTGGGGATGGAGGAACAGCAACAAACCCTCAAGATCTCTGGTCCGAATTTAAGGGACCAGCGGATCTGAGGGGTCGTGTAAAAAGGCCCAAGGTGAAGAGATCTTCCTTCTGCTCTTGCTTCTTCCTGGCGCCCCCATTTTCTGTTCTCTGGCATTTTGTTCAGGGTTGAACATCTTTTTATGGCTGAGCGCCTGCTTTAGACACCTAACATTCCTGACATGTGAGCAAACTGCCACCACTTGTACATGCGACCGTCTTTAGAGCCCAGGAAGGAAAAATATGATTAGGTAGCGTTCACCCAGTTATGGGGTGCATGCGTTGCTCTTCAACACCAAAGAATGAATACCTGCACATACAATTGGGCATGCTTAGCCTGGAGAAGAGTGGACTGAGAAGAAGCAAAAGAGCAGCCATCTTCAGATATCTGTAGGGCTGCCACACTGAGGAGGAGGCAGGCTTGTGCTTTTAGAAATGCCAAGGGGAGCACTCAGGCCAATGGACAATACTAACATTTTTCAGCTTAACGATTAAGAACAACCCACCGATGGACACTTAATAAACAAATAAGCCAAACATAACAATTTTAAAAAGCAGTAAACCATGGAGAGATAAAAATGATAAAGCAAAACAAATTGGTAAGCAACACTTCAATTAATCCCAGTCAACAAACTGAAAAGACTGGTGAAACTTCACGAGTTTCGCTTCCAAATAACTCTCCCTCCCCATCTTCTTACTTGGAAGCTAAACTCGCAAAACTATGCCAGTCTTTTCAGTTTGTTGACTGGTATTGGTCCACTTCTGTTTCAGAATGCTCCAAGAAAGGAGACAAAGTTCTTAAAAACGGCAATTGTTCAAAATTATATGCATGTTTGGCGTATCTCCATTGGTGTTCAGAAGGAACTTCTGAGATGTAGGCTCTTCAAAGTTGGCCAGGATTTCTCTTTCACTATCTAAACAACACACACACACACCTCCCCCCCCCCATCTTCTTATAGGGGCAGCCTATATACCCAGTAGAGCAATTCTGAGTCTCACAGGAAATGAGGAAGCTTCAGACTCTCTGTTCAGGGCTATTTCCCGAGTGTTTCCTGATTGCCTTGGTGGCAAAAAGCAGTTTTGCTTTCCAGAGGGAAGCCCCTGCTGGCCCTCTCCTTGGCCATGTGGCCTGTCTAAGAGGCTGAAAGAATGAACATAAATCTTAAGAAAGAGTAGCAAGTAGCTGAGTGTAAGAAAGAAATAGGAATTTTAAAAAAGAAAGAAAGAAAGACGTTTGCTCCAGAAGAACACCTGAAATGGAGATGGGGTGATGGATGAGGAAGGGGAGAGTCTGTAACACAACTTCTGGTTCCCTTTTTAAGTCCCACTCGATACCTCTTGGGATCCACCGGCCTCACTGGTACCGGGAGGGTTTGGAATCTGGTTTGTGTCGAAGGCAGGGCATGGCGGTCGGGGATGGGCAGCCGTGGGGAGCTGCTCCCGGGATCCACCAACTGGGCACTCCTCGCAGGAGCCAACGGCTGTCCTTGGGGAGGAAAGCATTCCAATGAACCAGAAAAGAAAAGGACAACCGTCGGATAATGTGAAATAACAGGATGCCTGTTTTGACCCTCGCTCAGGCCTCACTGGGGAAGGGCCGTTGGTTATGGCCCCTTTACTGTATCCATAAATATTCATTATTATGGAGATATCCTCTTGGAGGAGATTAAAAAGCACCCCCAGCCGGCTTCCTGGACAAGGCCTTTTGGGAAGCATTGAACCCCCATCTGTGCGGGGGAACCCCGGATGAAGGGACAATGGATTCCATGGGGCCTCATGCACAGGAAACCAGGCTTGTTCTTATCTCTTCCCCCCAGATTAAGCCAGCAAGGCCATGAGATGGTACATAGGAAAAAAACAAGCTGTCTGTAGTCATTCATCAATACCTTGCTAGTGACCAGCCCAACGACACTGCTACGTCAGATAAGCCCTTCCCAGGAATTCATCAGCCTACACCTTCCACACGTAGACCCTTGTTCCACCTCTGATGCCCTGCCTTTGCAACTAATAAAAGAGCCTTGGACTCATCCTTGCAGGAGAAGCTGCTACATGAGGCCTGGCTTTGTTGAACCCAATATGTGTCTACGTGAAATTATTCCTACATATTATTTCATTTATATTTATTTTATTAACCCAGACACGTGTCTTTGTTTCATTTCATTTTATCATCCCAATTTAGAATAAATGTCTGGGCAGTGGCACTTTTTCCTTTCTTTTCTTCTCTGCTTTCAAGTCCCACAGCAGTCAGCGAACCAAATGCACATTGCAGTAGCAAGAGGAGCCAGCAGTGGGCCTTCTCCTCTTTCAGCAGAACAGCCCCGCTGCCCAGGGATGCCCTACAGCTTTCTGCGGGGGCGGGGAGGGGACTTTGCAGAAGTTGAGAATTTCAAGGCCCCGGAGGAGGCTGGATTCTCTGGAAAGGTTGGGGGCTCAAAGAGGCAAGCAGCAGGGGTTCAGGATCCTGTCCTTTCCTACTGCTGCTGCCGTGGGAGTGGCTGGACAGTTTATTCTGAGCTTGCACAAGAAGACGTTGCAGGAGATCCGCCATGCACAAGCTTAGCTGTGCTCCCGTGCTTCAGCCATGGACCGCTGGACAGGGCAAGGAAGGAAAGAGGCTGGATCCACAGGAAAGCCTGGTTGCAACTACAATGGAGTCCACTTCCTCACGTGGACAGCATCTTCGATTGACAGTGAGAAGGCAATGGCAGTATGACAAAAATCAGCATAGCATCCCCTCCCAACTGCCTTCAGTGACAGCGAGACAATCTGCTTGGCACCGTTAAGTAAATCAAGGCCTAACAAGGAGGTCATCTTGATTCCAGTCCAGATGAGCCTATAATAATGCCCATCAGTTAAGGAGGAGCACCAACATGTGATGAACTGAACACCAGCTAACATATTGCAGTGAAATGCTCACTGGGAGTTTTTAAGATGTGTTTTAAAAACACAGGCAGGACTTCCCAGAGCCCATAATATCAAAACACGATGGGCGCTCAGCTTAACATACCACCTTCTGCCATTTTACTTTTCTAAATGAGCATAATTTCTTATATCTATGTTCTTTACTTAAAATGGGTTATTTAATTCAAATTGTGTCTTATTGTTTGCCTGCGCTTTATTGGTTAATTGGGGGGGGGTTGGGGGGTGCTGTCAACTGCCCGGCGTGGCCTCTGCTGGCAGATGGGAAGAAAACAAACAAGCAAGCAAGCAAACAAACAAACTGAAACTGGGAGTGTCAGTTACGGGATGCAGTGCTTTACCAACACACTGAGAAGCCATGAAGGCAGGCAGTGAAAGATGCCCAAGCAGGGCTAGAGGTACAAAGCCCCAGCAGATGCTATGTTACCCCGGGTATAAGAGTAGGACATGCACTCCTTCGTGTAAGTGGGGTTCGTCACGCCCGCCTTTGCCTTTCTGGAGACAAGGACGGGGATGCGGGAGGCGGCAGCGGTGGTGCAGTGGTAGCTGGGCACGTTGGGCAGTTGCTCGGCTGCGCCAAGAGGGCAAGGAGAGGCCTTCGGAGGGCCGAGCGGCTGGTCATGTACCAAGCGAGCTAACTCGACATCCCGGCTTCGTTGGGCCATGGCGGGAGCAGGCTGGGCGCGTTGGCACAAAGCTGGCGAGAATCCAAAGCTGCAATGAAAACATAGGCTGTGTGAGAGAGGCTGCCATTTCAAAGCCACTGTTGCTCCACAGGGGTGGTGGTGGGCTTGGCTGCGTGGGGGACACTCAACTTTGGGGCCAGTTTTAATAAAGGGAAATGGCTACCCTCACCCAAAAGCAATCATTAACCCACCTGTCAAAATTATCTGCCCCGTGTGACCATTGCTGCTATGCTTGGTGTGTTCATTTTTATCTTGTTTTGTTCTTATCTTTAAAAAATTTTCATTGATGATTATTGTTATTAAATTTATATGTACAGTAGTACCTCATAAGCCGAATGCCCCCCGAATGAAATTTCTGGGAACCAGTAGCATAGCTTGGGGGGTGGGGTGGGGGCAAAATCCCTGGGGTACAGGGGTCTGAGGGAACTTGAGGAGCTCGTGCCTCCTGCTGCCGCCCATGGCAGTAGTGAACGAGGCTGGGCTGTGCACGTTTGCCGTCAGGGAAGCCGTGCACACTTCTGCCAGTGGAGATTGCCCTGGTGGCACCTGGAGAGGCAGTCCCGCTACCCGAGTGAAGCAGCTCCCAGGCAGCTCCCAGGGGGAACAGCGCTTGTGCCCTTGGGAGCCATCGGGAGGGAGGGAGGCAGAGCCCAGGTGAGGCTGGGCTGGGCTGGGATGCTGGGAAACTGCAACAGCAGCACCAGCAAGGTGTGTCCCTTGGGGTTAGGAAGCGCCGTCCGTCATGCTGGGGGAGTTGACTGGCCGGTGCACGGGGGTGCACCACTTGCCTCTCGCTGCTGAAAGGGCTTGCCTCAGTGATCTGTCTAGGCTGCGGAAGGCTCCCCCACTCCCTCCCCCTTGAGGTGGGACTCTTCCTTGCCTCTGCTGTCTCTGTATTGTGCGGTTTCCATCAGAGAGCCTTGTTCGGGAGGGAGACCCCCCGAAGAGGGTGGGAGAAACAGGGAGCCTTCTCTGCCTCCCGCTGCTGTTCCCCCAGGATCAGCCCCCCCCCTTGCTGGGTGGGTGAGATGTGGTTTGCGGGGGCAGGAGGGGGCGCAAAAACTGACTTTGTCCCCAGGCGCTCCAAACCCTAGCTACACCTCTGCCAGGAATAGGAAAACCTCGTAAGATGTTTCGTAGGATGAATTTTTCATAAAACAAATTGACCCATAGAATGAATTAAATTCATCTTAAGAGGTACCACTGTACTTGATTTGTTTGTTAACAGCCAAGAACAGTGCCTTGCACTAATTGGGTGATATGAAAATGGAAGACATAAGTAGCAGATTATCCCTCAAATTTTTACAGAATAATAAATTCCCTGTGGTCAGCAACATCTGATTTGGAGACATTCTTTGAATTAAACTTGGCAGTATATAAATCCAAAAATAAATAAATAAAAAATAAATAAATAGATAGATGTGAGAAATGGGAAGGTGTTATTTTCACACGTACTCTGGGCATAAACAAACTGCTTATGCTTGATGCAAAGACAAAGAAATAGGCTTGCTAAGAGCTGGAGTGTATAGGAAGCTCCCCCACTTGACACTTTGGTGGACGAAGGGATGAAGACAGTCTAAGACCAGATATAGAGTAAAATTGTAGGTGGGGAATAAAGGCAAGGGGCGTTAAGCTTAAATGGTTAAAAATTCAAATAAGGTGAATTGGGAAAGTTTTTACACCTCTTTCTTCTGTCCAAAGAGAGCTTGGAGGGAGGGAGAGACTTTTGCGGCCGCAGAGGGGGAGGTGGGGGCTAGAACATAAAAACTCTTGGAATGCTATGCTGGTTGTGTGCCTATCTTTAGCACAGACACCTGTTATAATGTAATAAATATTGCTGCTTCACAGAGTAACTTCTCCAATCCATATCATTTTATTGTCGACTACAAAGCCCATCTTCCACACTAGAGAGAAACAAAGGAAGAGTTCAGGTTGAAGCACATGGCCCTTACACAACCTGAAGACAATGGTGGGCAATACCTTTATTCAAACACAAATGTAAATTCACATTTGGCTCTTCCCAAGCCTTCCTCCAGCCAGGCAATGCAGAGATGGAGTGGTGCAGAAGAGACCTAAATATGATAAAATCTGTTGCTCGATGGCACACTCCAAGGTGAGGCCTGCCCAAGCCACTTCTGGGTCCCAAACAGATCTCTAATTGTCAGGGTGGCCATAAGTCAGAATCCACTTGGCAGCAGGAAAACAAACACCCTCACATGAAAAATGTTTTCATTTTTAAAATACAATTTAAAAGTACAGTCGTCCCCCACCATTTCGCGGTTCATATACTGCAGTCCTGGTATATTACAGGACCATAGTATATGAAATGCAAGGCCCCCTGGGGCAAACTGCTTGGGCCTACTTGAGGCCTCTTGCACTTACCCCATGCCTGGCGCTGCCCCAAATGGGCCTCTGACAGGCTTCCCAGGCCTGTTAGAGGCCCCAGAAGTGGTTTCCGGTGAATCAGAAGTCACTTCCAGAAAACCAGAAGTGACTTCCAGATCACCCAAAACCAATTCTGGGGACTCCAACAGACAAAGGAAGCCCACTGGAGGCCCATTCAGGGCAGCACAAGGCCTCAGGTAAGTGTAGGAGGCCCCAGATAGCCCCTCCCCCCAGTCCCAACCTGACCCAGTATCCACATATCGTGGATTTTCCATTATTGTGGATCAGGTCAGGTCCCTAACCCCTGCAATAGGTGGGGGATTACTGTAGCATATAAAATGGTTTTTCTGGGGCTGTTAGGTAGATCTATGCAGTCCGGGACTACAACATCATCATCCCAGTTGTGGTTGATTAGAATTCATCTTGACGGATGAGGTATCGAACCGCTGTCTTGGAAAAAGAGGAGGCGGGCTTTCCCAAAGGACGGGCCTTCCAAAGGAGCCCATGAGGTCCTGCGATGAGTGGTCTCCCTCTGGGGCAGCCACGGTCACCTGCCTACCCAAGGGCAGAGGGACTGTTTAGAAAGAAATTGATAAATTCAGACAGATGCTGGAGATGCAATAGTATAAACGCTTCCTTAATACATATGCTTTGGAAATGTCCAGTAATAGACCTATTGTGGATGGAAGTTCTTGCCTATATTAATAAAGTTTTGGGGAAATCTCTCTTATTTGAGGATATTCATGTTATCTTAAATTATATCTTCACTGGATGGGGTCTAACTAAAGGTCAACGAAATTGGATTTTGAGAGCTCTCATGGTGGCAAAAAGACTTGCCCATCCTCCACCCTTCACACAATGGTCAGAAGATCTGCGACAACTAGCCTCATTTGAATGAATATCATATAGAAAGCAACTACAAGAAGATATCTACAAAGATATATGGAAGCCCTTTATTGACTCATTGTAAATATATAAGGCAATTTATAGTGGATGTATTATATGATCTTATGATGTATTGATCTTTGGTTTTTGTCTGCTTGTTTTTGTTTCTTTAAATGTTTTTCTTTAATGTAGTTTATGTTATAGTATTATGTTACATTTTCAAAAAGCCAAAAATAAAAAGTATTTAAAAAAGGGCAGAGGGAATCAGTTGGTCAGGAAAAGCGATGTGCAGCTCCTTGAACCCAGCAAGGGTGCCGGCGCTCCCTGCCTACCCATGTCGTGTTTCCAGCACCTGGGAAATCATCTCTGCCAGGCCTGACCTTGCCTTGTGTAAATTCCCCCCCCCCCCAGCCGCCAAGTTCTTTTGTTACCTTCAGGCGCAGCTGAAACTATTTCTTCCTCTTCTTCTGCCTTGAAAATGAAAACAAAAATGTAGTTTCTGAACATTGCCAAAAATGTATTTTTAAAATAATTCCCATGGGTGGGAAATTAGTCCAAAGTTGCCTCCTTCAGAACAGAAAGAGAACAACGAAACGCCCAACAACAGCAGTATGCAGGGTCTCCTTAAACCAAAGCAGCGTTAACTTAAGACTTCTCTGCACACAAACCACTTGTTCTATCTCATGAGTTAAAATCACCAGCACATTCCCCTGAGTGACAACAAGTGAGAGAATCTGATCTAAATTCTGGAGAGCCTATTGCAAGCAAGAGAAGGCAGAAAGGAAGGAAGGAGCTGATGATGGATAGAAGGAAGGAAGGAAGGAAGGAAGAATCATAGAACAGGAATAAATAAACAACCAACCTGTGGAGAAGGAACTAAGATGGCCTTTGTTGCAATGGCTTTTTCTGAAGTAGATCCCACAGTGACACATTGGCTATCAGAAACATTTCTATCAATGAATGGAGAGAGATACAAATAAGAGAGCAACCGTGGGCAGCATGGGAAAAGTCTACTGGCCTATTACTGGCTTTAGTGCTCAGTCCTCACACTGATTCATGTCCTTCACAAGCTCACCCAGCTGAGGAGATGAATCAGGGCAGAGTGGGGTGAGAGCACAGCCAACGAAGATCAAGGTGTGGACTAAAGCAAAATCAGAGAAGAGGACCCATCTTCCTGCCTCCAAGCCCTCTGCTCTGAAAGCGTAATCCTCAAGACTGATGCCACAACTGGAAACATTAGGAATGAGATGAAGGAGAATCAGTGGGGCTACACAACCCTACCCCCCCCTCTCTCACTCACTCACTCACTCGCTCACTCATATATGGGATCAAGAGTAGCTCTGTTGTTCAAGGGTGTTCTCATCCCATCTGAAGGTGGAGTGAAATGCATCCACATCATTTCACACCCTTGAGGGACTCAGCAGTGTCCTCTGTTCCCAACAGTAGCTGCTTAAGGAGTGACCATAGCAGAGTCTCTGTCAGGAAGTCTTGGGGAACTTAATCCCCTCACAGAAACAAAAAAAATCATCCCTTCGCCTCCAACTACTACATTGTCTGTATCCACACAACCCATACACAGAGGTCCGTCCCATCAAAATTAGACAATGAAGTCTAAAATCTCTTGCATTTTGAGTATGGTGACAACAAGGTTTTTAGTGAATCATTTGCCTGGTGTATTATCACCTATGTTCGCTTTTTCGTATATGTCCTCAGCTGTTTTCTTTTGTTTCATGTGGGTTTCAAACAGCATCTGGAAGATTTTTCCTATTTGCTTCTTTCTAACATGTTTTCAGTTCCCTAAAACCTTGGCCATGTCTTCTTTCATTTTCAATCCCACTTGGCTTTCAAAATAATGATTAAAATAATAATAATAAAAAATCTTATCCCAAAGAAACATCACTGCAGAATTTCTGAAATACGGCAATTTAAATGGCATTTCTTCCCCTTGTCCTAAATGAAAACATAAACTCATTAGCAATGGTGCAACACCTCCTTCTGCTAAATCCAGCACACCTGAGTAAGCAAAATCATTATCGCTCCAGAGCAGATGCAGAGAGTGCCCATGTAAACACACTGTCACTGAACCTTGCTATTCCAATACAGTACAAATGCCAAAAAAATCTTCCTAGCAGCCTGTGTGTCAGCCTTCTTAAGAACTAACAGAACCTTAATGCTTTTTCTTAAAAACAAAACAAAACTAGATTAGGTTTTCCCTTTGGGGGCCAGGGAAAACAGAACCACTAATACAGCTCTTGAAGGTGTAGGGAACTCCTCCTGTCCCCAGCTGACTATTTGCTATTTCTGCATGTACCACACATTCTCACTTTCTCGAAAGCTGGATTCAGGGCAGCTCCAGTTGCTTGTCATTACTTGAGTTTTCATCCAGTGCATCAAGATGGCACCAACTGTGGTTTAATACAATAGTCCCAAATTGGATGTCCAGTTAGAAATTCATATACAACACTAATCCCATCCCATGCACACTGTGTTATATACACCTGCAGCTTGAATCTTGCACCCCATGAATTTGCAAAAAGTCAATTTTAATCCAAAAAAAACCCTCACATTTGGATGAATTTGCTGGTCATAAAGGTGCTACCACAGCCTTTGGGGCTTTTTTTTGTATATTTGCTGTTTAGCTTTTGATATTGGTGGTGGTGGTGGGAGGGAATTGCACTATGTGAACGGGAATATACAAGGTTTGGTACAACTGCGACCACAACGGACAGTTGGTTTTGTCACTGCCTATGTGGCTCCTTACATGGAGTGATCCAGAACCCACACATTGAGAAGTAATCCCAAAGATTAGACTTTTCCCATTAAAATGTGAGATCATTTGTTCCTCCACATACAAACAAAAGGTTCAGGGTGTTGTTGTTGTTGTTGTTTTCATTCTATCTGGTGAAGCTGGCACCACCCTCCACCTGGTGGCTCAGTTTTCATGGATGAGGCCCCAAATGAAGGAGCTGCCCCGTGCAGGGAAAGGGGGCCTTAAGAAGCTCAGGCATGCCACCATGTACAACCTCTCTCTCTCTCTCTCTCTCTCTCTCTCTCTCACACACACACACACACACACACACACACACACACACACACACACACAGGAGGGCATCTCAGGATCCTGCTAAAGTCAGAGCCAGGCCCTCCAGGGTAGGCAGAGACTGCTTGCGACCCACAGTTTCCATGGCATCCTTTAAAAGGATAGCCTTGGGTGAGCACGGTCGTGTTGAATTCCAGCCATTCCCTAGCTTCAATTTAAAACTCCCTCACTGGTCTATCCCCAAAATACTGGTATAGCAGAAAAGAAGGGAGAAACACTCACCCACTCCTGCCAGGCTTCCTATGAAAACACACCCTGCTCACAGCCGGCCGCACTGTGGTTTGTCCGTTCACCTGGAAAGCCTCCCCTTGTGGTGCCTTTTTCAAAGCATCCAGAGCTGCTTCAAGGCTTCCTCTCACCCCTTCCTGAGTTTTTGACGCTTTTGGATGAGCTGAAGATCCCAGCTCCTCTTAATCGGATTGATGAAGCTGCCTACCCCCACCCCCCAGCCACCCTGGGCTCGCCAGCAGCACAGAAGCCGCTTTGGAACCCAAGAGGGGCCATTGCCGGGGAAGCAGAGCAGTCGCTAGGGAGGCACATCGGTCACTAGGAGACTGGAGCCAGTTACTAAGCATCCCTGATCGCAGACAGGCTCTCTCTTGCATATATTCTGCCCCAGGCTGGCTCCTCTGGAGGGATGGCAGAAACAATCCCCGCAGCCCAGTGGCTTTGCTGTTCCAGCCTTGGGCCACCAGATGCCACTCGTTTGGGGCCCGGGGCTCAGCTGGCTGCTGATAGTGAGCAGCGCATCCAATGGATTTGGAGGGCACTAGCTCAGGGGAACAATTATTCCTCTCTCCCGCCCCACACCCCCTGTGCTGCTTCCCCATTTACTAATTCCTCTTCGTTAGCATCTCAGCACAGTAACTTCCTAATGATCTGGAATTGTTGCATCTGCTTTAAAAAGCAATTCCTCCTCTTAGCACTAAGAGCAGTCATCAGTCCAGCAGGAAACGGGGTCTCTTTCTAGCAGCTCTGAATCTTCGGTGGAGGCTCCCTTTCTTTCTCCCTCCTTTGCCTCACCATCACTTCATGGGTGGTCTCCCCGTGAGAGCAGCATTTCTGGCTGCTGACTCTGGAAGCGCGAGAGGCTTTTGAGCCGGGCCTCTAGCTACTCCGCTGTAAAAGGCTGGCTCCCCTTTCTGTTGTGGTGGCCCACTTTGGCACAGAATGCAGCCCTGTGTCCTGCACTAGTCCATTTGGCATGGGTGCTCCTCCCAAGAGGATCTCTTCCCTGGCACAGCTGGTGCATGAATCCCACCCAGTGCTCCTCGCTGGAATGCCAGCACTGCTCTTGCTCTTCTCATGCTAGTGACACACACACACCCCAACACACACACCTCTCCGGCCTTCCTACCTCTCTCCTTCTTCCCTGGTTCCGCGTTGCCTTTGTGGCCCGGGGGGAGAGCCCAGAAGACTCTCAGTTGTGCTGTGCCAACTCATCCATCCCTCTTGGATCTCATGGTCTCCTTCCATTAAGACTTGCACCTTTGCTTTTCCATTGGGAAAGATGCAACCTGAAATGCAAGGAAGTACAGTAGCTTTCTAGATGTAATGAGAGGAAGGATTTAGAAAACAAAAAATCAATCTTCAAAATACTGTGCCACTTCCCTTATAAAAGGGAAACCCTGTTCTATTGGCCAGGCTGTTGCACTGAGTGGAATCTTTCTGCTTAAAAACCTCCAAAGAAGGAGACTCCACCACCCTCCTTTGTGGCAGCATCTTCCACTGTCGAACAGCTCTAACTGTCATGAAGTTCTTCCTAATGTTCAAATGGAATCTCTTTTCCTGTAGTTTGAAACCATTGCCCCGAGTCCTAGTCTCTGGAGCCATGGAAAACAAACCTGTCCCCTCTTCTATATGATATCTTTTCAAATTTTAAACATAGTTATCTTCTTCTTCATCTTCAAGTGCCATGTCCTTGTAGAATATTGGCAATCAGTAGCCTGAACTGCTTTCTAAGGCTATTCTAAACAGAACAGCTGTTCTCAATGCAGACCATTGGCTTAAGTTATTTAGCCAGAATGTTCTTCTACCGCCCAGGCCAGGCTTCCCATCTATTTATCCTTGAAGGATAACTTGCAACAGATGGTATTTCTTATCGCACATTATGTGCCCAAAATATTGCAATTTTCTTCTCTTTACAGTATTGAGGATTTCTAACGTTTTATTCATGTGCCGTAGTACAGCCACATTAGTGACTCTTGCTGTCCAAGGTTTCTTCAGAATTCTTCTGTACATCCACATTTCGAATGCTTCCAGCTTCCTGCATAGAGAAGTAAACTGAATACATAGGATCAAAGTTTTTTAATACGAAGTCTGATAGATAAGTCCCATTTTGTCAAGAATTTCCTCATTTTCTGGAAGGAATTTGTAGCTTGTTCAATTCTACAACAAATTTCACATGAATGATCCGTTATCTTTGGCAAAGATATAATTATTGCAACACTTACTATGTGGGGTTGCCCTTGACCCTTAATCGGAGACTACAGCGGGTACAAAATGCAGCGGCCAGACTGGTCATTGGTGCGGGCAGATATGACCGCTTCACCCCAGTTCTGGCTTGTTTGCATTGGCTGCCCATTGCATCCTAAATAACATTCAAGGTACTGGTTTTGACCTCATGAGGAGAGAGGAGTCATTGGAAAAGTCCCTGATGTTGGGAAAGATGGAAGGCAAAAGGAAAAGGGGACAGCAGAGAATGAGATGGTTGGACGGTGTTATCCATGCAGCCAACATGGAATAAAATAAAATAAAAACATAAAAACAAACAAACAAACATTGATTTGATCAAATTCTGGGAGGCAGTGGAAGATAGGAAGGCCTGGTGCGCTCTGGTCCATGGGGTCACAAAGAGTCAGACATGGCTTAATGACTCAACAACTACACAAATATTGTGTCTATTTGAAAAAAAAATTCAGGGAAAGTTTTCAGTGACTGTTCTAAATTGGTCTGCCTAAAAGGTAATTATACACATAGATAAAGGCACACAACAAGAACAGAGAGAGATGCATTGCTGATTTTTTGTAACCTGGGTGAGTTTGCAGAAGCTCAAGATCAAGATCAGGGGTCCTCAACCTAAGGCCCCGGGGCCGGATGTGGCCCCCCCAAGGTCCTGAATCCGGCCCTTGGAACCAATTGCAATCCCCCACCTACCCCCTGTTTTGTGAGCAAGCAAGCCTATGCAGCTGCTTTTGGACTGTAATCTGCCCCCCAATGGTGTCTGGGTGGTGGTGGACCGGCCCGCTGTTTGAAAACTTTGAGGACCCCTGATCAAGATCAACAAAAGGTTGCAGCACCCTGGACAGCTCCTGGTGGGAGACCTTGCCCTGAGGGTAGCAGGGCAGCAGCTGCCTTGGGGCCTCCTATAGTAGGGCTCAGGAGTCAGGACTGCTCTTTCCAGGCTCACCTCTCTTCCCTCCAAGCAATGCATCCTTAATGGGCCACCCAGTTCATTCCAATTTGCGATGATCTCTGCTGAGGTTTCCTTGGTGTTCTGCAAGTTCCTTCCTTTGCGTTGCAGCTTCCTAAGGCGATGCAGGCTGACACTCTTCTTCCAGGAAGCCCGGTGAGAAAACAACCAGGTATTCCAATGCCCAGAGAAATCCAAGCACCTTTCCCTACAAGCAGGCAGGCTGAAAGTGTTGCCTAATTTGGCTACTGGTGTATGAGATGTCTTAAATATAAAAATGAACTGGCAAGATTGGAGTGCGAACATGTCGTTACCCAGGCAGAAGAGGCTGCAGAAGGGCTGCCTGAGCCAAAACAGATCTGGCCGTCTAAAACTGCAGGCCAGCATTCGGATGCCTTCCCTCTGCGCAGACTGTCCCTCCCGGGCAGCAAGGTCGGCTGGTGCCACTTGCACGGACAAGCGGGGCGGATCGAGGGGAAGAAGCCCCACCCTCCACTTGCACCACAAGCACCCCCTTTCCTCCCCATGGAGGCAGGAACGACCACTCGCCAGGAACTCACCACGGCCGCTGCCACGAATGCCACGCCAGGCGGTGAAACAGGAAGGGTGGTGGAGGAGGCAGGCATTCCCGTTTGCAGTGCCAGGAGCAGGGCAGCCTCCCTGGGTTCCTGCCACGGGCATCAGGGGCTCCCTGGGAGCTGTCCCGGGTGCTGGGCCATCTTGCGCAGCTTGCCCCCATGGCTGAATGGCCAGCCAGCAGGAAGGGGAGCACCTTGTACAGCTCCTGGAGAGCTCCGTGCTGCCGCCGCCCTCGTGACAGCACAGAGCTGAGCCCAGGTCTTATAAGGTTGGCCTTGGGGTTCTTCCCTCCGGGTGCTCTACCCAGCTCTATCCCTGTCCTGGCAGGTGCTGGAAGCCTGAGACATTACATCATGATACAGAAAAAAACCACACAAACCAGTATGTTGTGCCTTTTTAAAAGTTAATTTGTGGCTATTTTTTGTTATTTGTAACTTTTAATCCAAACCAATGCTCCTTTGTTATTCCCACTGCAGATAGGAGATGTCAACCAAAGGAGGTTGTTCTGACTTGAATGGTTAGAAGATCTCAGAAATGAAGATGGCCAAGAATGTTAGGGAGTGTCCTTACTGTGTGGAGACAGATCCAACTTTTTGGTCATACTTATTATGATTACCATTATTGAGAGTATTTATTTTTACCCCCGCCTTTCTCCTTGGAAAAGGACCCAAGGCGGCTTACAGTAATGTGGGACAATATACAGTCCAGTACAATTAAGACATATTCAAGTTTGAGAACAGGGAATTGAGAGACAACATTAAAGCTACAAGATAATGTGAGCAGGTAAAAGTTACCTGACTACTCTGTTGGACACCCGATCATCTCCTTGTTCTGGGCAGTCTTCATACCGCATTTCCATGATTCTGCTGTCTTCTCTTCCTGCTTCTCTAATCAATCTGTCAAACTTCCCACAACTAGAGGGTCTTCTTTCACCATATCTCCACCCCCTGGGGAGCCTCAGGTGGATCTATTCCCTACCATCGGCTATTCACTGCCCTCATATATTCTCAGATCCTATGGCACCTGAAAATGTGCGCCTGGAAGTATTGAATCTGGTCTTAGAAGCTCTTTGGATAAACGTTATGCATGGATAGGGTCCCCTTTATAAGGGTGGGCTCGGTGCCACTGAAGCCTTGAGGTTCCACTCAAGGTTGCTGTTGTCAGCCCAATATAAATTGTCTTTCCTTAAAAAATTTTAAGCTCCTTAGACTGATGCAAAAACACTCCAATTATCTATAGAAAAACGCTTATGTTCTTTAAAAAGCTCAGCAATAAAACTCTCCCCATCTCAGGTTTAGAATGTAATTTTATTTAATTAACTCCCCCATCAACACACACACACACACACACACACACACACACACAAAATAAAAGTGCAATGTCTTTTCTTCCTGTTTAGACATTCACCCCCAGTTTGCAAAAAGAGGCCTCCAAATCTTCTTTGCAAAAAGAGGCCTCCAAATCTTCAGTGCCCATTTGTTTCAGAGACACTAAGCCCCTTTGCACCCTGAAAAAGAAGGAGACAGGATGTTAAGGAAGAGCTCACCCTTTTTCTTGACAGAAGAGAGGGAGGATGACTTGGCCAATCCTTAGCTTGAAGTGTATGGTGCTTCTCTGGAATCCCAACAGAGCTTCTCTCTCTCTCTCTCTCTGTGTGTGTGTGTGTGTGCACGTGTGTGTGTGTGTCTGTCTGTCTGTGCCTGCGCGCGCGCTGCGGGTCTGATGCATGAAGGGGCTCAAGGAAGAACCCAAAGGGCCTCCTTGGGGTTTGTGGATTGGGCTCTGGATGCCAAACCACTGAGATCTGGTGTAATCAATTCTGAGTACCCAGCTTGCTGGTGTGGGGGGCAATGTGTAGCCTGCATACTGTAATTAAAAAACTGTAAACCGACCAGAGACTACTTGAAGTGGTATGGGGCGGTATAGAAGTAGAACACTTTGCTTTCAGCACAAAGGAAGTTTCAAGGGTGCACCGAATGTCTTTTGAACAAGGCTTTCCTGAGACGTCTGAAGAGGGGGAAAGTACATTATGGTCAAAGAGGGTAATTAAGTTCTCTGTTTTGCTGACTTAGGGTGCAACTATATAACAAAGGGAATGTGGATGTGAATTTAGTTGTGTTCGCTTGCTGGGAAGACACTCCTCTCTTTGTGGCTGTCAGCCAGACACAGGTTTCTGAATTTCTGGATTATAGTTTTTAAATTTTGTTAATAGTTCAATGTCTATGATAAAATGTGTGGGAGGTCTCAAAGGAATGACCTACTTTGTTCCTTTACCTGGATAAATAGCAGACATGTCTGTTGCAAACGAACACTGTGAATCTCTGATCCATTTTGCTTATTCTACAAACTGATTTCCATTGCCTGGTGCTTTGAGGTGCTAAAAAAGGCAGGGCTACTCTATGCAGTCAAAAGCCTTCAAGGCATCCAGTAACAATTGTGCAAGCGGCTGTTCCTTTTTATTAGCCATAATGATTGATATTCTTCTTAGTGAGCTGGTATTTGGCAGCTGGCCATAAGTGCCATTTGGTACTGGTCTAATGAAGCTTGATGACACACCAAGTCAAGGAGGTTATGAGAATAAGTTGGGTGGAAGGACAATGGTGTAAGCCAGGGGTGGGGAGCCTTCTGTTTTCACTTTTGCACCAGCCAGATAAAGATATTAAGTTTCTAAATGACCCCTGCCATCCTCCATCCACACAGGCAAGACCCACCCTGACACTTTTTGTGACTGATATGAGCTGGCATCCACCAATACCACTAGAAAGAGTGGAGAGACTGAGAGATCAACATTAAAGGTGTAAAGGAACACTGTCCCTCTAGCTGGCCACACACATGCATTGGGATAGAGAGGGGGTTCGGCATAGGTTTGGTCCAGACGAGACCTTTGGGTAGTGGGTGGCATATAAGTTGTATAAATAAATAAAATAAATAAATAGGTTGGGGTGTTTATGAGACATCAAGAATCACACATAAAATCCTCCTAAGCTCCTGGGATGCGAGCATCCCACCGCCTTCAAATCGGTTTCCTTTCATGTAAACATCGTAAAAATGACATGCCTGGTGACTGCATCCTTTACTTTCATCATCTGTTGAACTGCGAGCCTAACTGATGTCACCTTCTCTTCCTGGTGTAAATCCAGGATTGTAGGATATCTGTTTTATACATCAAGTTGCTGCTGCAGGTTCATCAGCATCAGTCATCACCATCCCAACAACAAAGGCAGTAGAATAAAAAAGGTATAGCAGAAACAATGTGGTACTTACTTTCTTGTCCTGTGCCCATGTCTGCAGTCTGGTGGTGGTGGTGGTAGTAGTAGTAGTAGTAGTAGTAGTAGTAGTAGTAGTAGTAGTAGTAGTAGAAGAAGAAGAAGAAGAAGAAGAAGAAGAAGAAGAAGAAGAAGAAGAAATAAAGTATAACATACAATTATTGTTTTTCCCTTTCAGCTGTTAACATTATGGGCCCCAATAATACTGATTGCTCAGATTTCAGACCTATTCCTGTTAAAAAGTCTCCAAGCCCTAAGAGGAAAAATTAGAAGAACTGGTTGTGTCTAGTCCTGAGAAGGGAAGACTGAGGGAAGGTAGGATAGTGCTTTGAAAGACTTGAAAGTAAAGATGGGCACAAAACAAAAATGAAGTGCCATTAAAAAAATGAAATGAAACGAAATGGAAATTTTCGTTTCGTTCTGTTTTGCTTTTCATTTTTTTAAAAAAATATTATTTATTTTAACAAGTGCAGATCTCGGCACTTGTCAAAATAAATAATAGAAATAAGAGTTGATCAGCTGGCGAGTGGGGCCATGCATCAGCTGATTGGTGTTTTTTTTTTAAAGTGCTGATCGCTGGCAGGCCCTCCCCTGCACCAGCTGATCAACGCTTGTAAAAAAAAAGTGCCGATTGGCCGGCAGGGCTCCAACTAGTTGTCAAAAAAAGAGGAAATAAATAAAAAACAAAAAAATGAAACATTTTTTTAAAAAATAATTCATTTCAAATGAAACAAAATGGGAAAAAATGAAATGAAACACCATTACAGTATTGCCTTTCATGCCCATCTCTACTTGAATGGCTATTTATAGAGGAAGGGCAGCATGTGTTCTCTGTCATCCCTGAGTGCAGGATATGCGACCATGGACTCAAGTTACAGGGAGCCAGATTTAGGGCTGAATATCAGGGAACGTTTCTTAACTGCTAGAATAGTGCGACGGTGCAACACCTGACCTTGGGAGATGATGATCGCTCCACCACTGGAGGCTTTCAAGGGGAAATTGGATGACTATCAGATATCTTTTGATGTCTATCCCGGTATAGAACTAAACTTTTTAGCAAAGGAGACCCTTGGATAAAACGCACGCAACCCTCCTCACCTGCCGGGCCTGCTTGGCTGGGGTCACCGGCTGTGGCATCATTTTCCCCAGTCCGTGAACAAACCACTCAAAGAGGCTGTTGATCAAACAGAAGAGATTGGTGGGCATCTCCTCCACAGGGAGCAAAACAGCTGAAGCAACGCAGAATAAATCCCATGCCTTGAGGACCCTAACACGATAGCCCTCCTAGACCACTCCTCTAGCTGAATCTCTCTCGTCTATCTGTCTAAACCTGTGGCTCAAATGTGGCAACTCCATGTGTCCTCTTTGCCTTATGCATATAAAGCTAGAAACATCTTAGTCATTTACCACCCTTTGCTGGAAGGTCTTCTGACTTGGCCTTCTGTTATAACCATGGAGAAGAAAGGAACTTTGACAAATACTGTTTGTCCATCACCTAGAGCAGTGGTTCTCAACCTTCCACTCTCCTTGGCAGACAACATATCACACACACACACACACACACACACACACACAAACAAACAAACAAACTGATGACACAGTTCATGGTTCTGTGTCATAAGTTTTTTTAAAGTCATGTTCCCTTTTTGTTATTTATATTTTTAAAATGCACTTTAAAGAAAAAGAGAAAAAAAACAGATTATAAATCAAAGACCTCACCATTTTCTAATTTTCCATAACCCACCCTGCCCAACTGTAGTGCTGACCCAGGATTATCCCCAATTAGAGGGTGAATTATTCCCATCTATGCTCTGGACTAGCAAAAGGAGCCATGTGTTTGAGCCACAACATTAATGGTGGCGGGACGTGTGTTCACAGCAGAAGGCATTTCAGTGTCTGACCGAATTGCAGAAGCACTTTCGTGAACGGCGGCGTGTTTTTACCTGCCGCCATCACCACCGAGCGTCCGGGGAAAAAGATAGAGGCTGAGGCTGGACAAGCTGACGGCTGAGTCCCAGTGCTTGGATCCAGAGGGGCTGGGAGGACTGGGCAGCAGGCTGGCCTTCCGTGGCGTCCTTTGCGTGTTCTCTTTGGGGCGTGTTGGAAATTGTGGAAGGTGGAAAGAGAAAAGGGAAATCAGAACCCGTTCCAAAACCAGATTATTATCCCATGGCTATTCTTTTTAAAATGGCTTACAGTTATAGATCACAAATGATGGACATGTATTTGCTCATAAAAACATTTAACAACAAATTAGCCCGAGAGAGAGAGAGAGAGAGAGAGAGAGAGAGAGAGAGAGAGAGAGAG
>JAHTLZ010000065.1:2966122-2988760 GCA_023846285.1 Phrynocephalus versicolor
GAGAGAGAGAGAGAGAGAGAGAGAGAGAGAGAGAGAGAGAGAGAGAGAGAGTTGAAATTATGTTTCAGAACTAAAACACTATGAAATTATCCTGCTTGCCCTCCTAAAAATGGTGGGGGACCCTCCCCCCCAACCTCTAGCTTCCCCTCAAGCCCTTTCCAGCAACTTACCCTGCTCTGATGTCTGCTCTGCCATCTCTCCCTGGTGCAGAAATGGACAAATAATAATAATAAAATGAGAAGCTGAGCCCCAAAGCCACCCTTGGCCCTCACAAAACTCTGTGAGGAAGAGAAAATCATTAACACAACCACCACCACCCTTCAGTGCCAGGCAGTTTGGTACTTTGGGGCAGGCAACAAACAGATCCTGAGTTTGTTGTTAAGGAGACCAAGAGGCCGAAAAGCCAGTCGGGTGCAGGGTCAACCCAAAGGGACACCTTGAGGTCCTTAGGTTGAAACAAAGCCTTCCCACCTGCCACAGAAAGTTATTTGTTCATGATTGTGATGTCATCTCAATTAATTACTGTCAGTAACAAAACACTTTATCTACTGTAATTTTTTGTGCACTTACCTCCATTCTTTTCAAGTTCTCTGGTTTAGGAATCATTTTTCCAAATCCCTCTTTCAGCCATGACAGCATTTGCTTGCCACCCCTTGAAAGAAATTGGGAGAAGGGGGATGATGATGATGATGATAATGATGTCCAGAGGGCACCATAGCAGGACACTGCAGCTCCCTTTACCTCTGCCCATCCAGCATCACAGGCTGTGCTTCCTGCTCTTAATGACCCTTCCATGGCCCTGTTTATAGCCCCCCAGGGCCAGTCTGCTTCTGATGGGTGGTGGTTCTGCTCAGAGAAGCTTCTGATGCAACTCACTATCTTGAAACGGAGTTTCCCCTCAAAAAAACCCTCTCCCCGTTGTGACATGGATACAAGGTCTTCTGCAGCTGAGGTCCTTCCTTCCATGTTTACATTTCCTTCCATGACCTTGAGAAACACTGTGTGGTTTTTTTTTTTGGGGGGGGGGGCTTACGTTTTATCTGGAGCATTATTATCTGAGCTGGATTGCAGTTCGCTGAAGTCCTCTTCGTCGGGTTCCAGCACCGTGACCTCTGGAAAGGAAAGGTTTTCAAGATGTGTCTGGAGAGATGGTCGCCTGCCCAAAACCTGGTCACGGAGGAGGTGATGTACAAGGTTTACCCCACCCTTGGTCTTTGCCCTCGGCTGGTTCATCGTCCCACCTTCCAGACACAGAAGGAAAACCATTGTCTGCAGCAATCGTCTGGTATCTGTAGGGTCCATCTCCTGGCTGAATAGCATGGCTGCTTCTGGGCCTCTGGAATCCCTGTGTTGTTGGACAGGCAGATGCATGCTCTCCCTTTTCAGCAGCCCAGAGTGCAGAGGTGGGGGGGGGGTTATCAGCCTGAGAGCAAGGCCCAGCCCTGTTCCCTGGGCAGCTCTGCCCCACAAGACCCAAAGGAAAAGAAACCAGCATGCAGCAGTGAGGCCCTTAGGGAAACAAGGCAGGATAGCGGGACAGGGAGAAAGCCACAGCCTGGATTGGGTGGCTCACCACTCGTGCGTTTTGCGAAGAGGTCTGATCCAGCCCTTCCTGGAGAGGCCAGGATTGAATCTGGGGCTGTTCTGGGCCAGCCACGTGTTCTTCCACCAAGCTCCAGTGCTGGGCACCCGCACAGCATGCCCGCTTCCTCCTACGTCTCACCTGACTAACCCATGATGGAGGAGACACCACTGGCATCTGAACTAACCACACCCTATCAATGGTGTTTTCTCTCTGTTTTGAGGGCAGCTGTCTCTATCGCTATCCCATAATGACAGATCTTTCTGAAACCTATACTACTACTGGTGAATGTTGCAATTAGAAACAGAAATGACAAGCAGTAAATGGCATCTGATTGTCTTTTAATATCCTTCACCACTTCAAAAATAGCAACTTCTCGTGCTTTTTTTGGCTGATTGGTAATTTGGAGCAAACAAAGTGTGCATGTCAAGAGCCTTTTCACACTTCTAAGATCCGCTGGCCACTTAAATTCGGACCAGAGATCTTGGGGGTTCGTTGCTCTTCCTGTGTTCCCACCCCCTCCGCACTTCCTTGCTCCTGTCTGCGTGAGGGGAGGGAGAAAAAAAGAGAGGAAAAAATGCAGGCTCACCTCCGCCGGTCGAAGCCGCCCCGAACCCCATTGTCGTCCTGATTCCTGTCTCTTAAAGGGGCGACGGGGACAAAAAAAACAAACACAAGGCGAGGAGAGCCAGGCACTCACTACTTTACATCTGCATCAGGAATTTTTCAGCTCCGGAGACCAGGTACTTGAAAAGTGCGCTAGGACGCGCTTAGGTGGGTGTGGTTGCACTTAATTTTCTGTAAACTCTGGAGCTGGTGGGGAAACAATTTTAAGCTCCGGAGCTGGGAGCCATTTGCCGCGGAGTGAAAAGGCCTGCAGCTTTGAAGAACTTTGGAGAAGGGATAGTCCAGCTGGGAAGCTGCCCATCTCATCTCCTCCAGCATCACCGGCAAGGAAGGAAGGAAGGAAGGAAGGAAGGAAGGAAGGGAGGGAGGAAGGCATGGATTCTTGTCTGGTGACAGCTTTCTCTGTAGAACTTCAGGATATTTTAATGAGCCAAGAAGATGAACACTGGAGTATGGAGTATAATAGATGTCTATAGCTAGAACAGATCTCAAGGCATCCTAAAAAGGAGCTGTTCCCAGCTAGGCCGTACAAAATGTACATGATTTCAGAGGAAAGGCACAAGAATATTACCTAAATCATCATCATCATCACCATCCAGTTTTATACTCTGAACTTCTGTCTGGAAAGAGAAAGAGAGAGAGAGTTACTGTTCATTTTGTTTTGTTTTAAAAGAAAAAATATCATAATCAAGATGGAGAAGCCAAAACAAAAGTTTTTATGGCCCGTATTTTCCATGTATAAGACTATATTTATATCTTAAATATTTAGACTAAAAATTGAGAATTGTTTTATAGACAGAAGTAAGCCAAGGAAAGAACCACATGACTGCAAAACTGTAATTTTAGGTTGGAAGTATGGAGGTCACCTTATATATGGGGTGTGCTATAGATGGAAAAATACAGGTACATATAGCAAAAGGAAAAAAAAGAGGAAAGGAATGAAGTCATGTAAGGGGAGAGAAGTGTCTTGCTACGAGACTTCATGGATAGCAACCTGCACCTTCAGAGGCACAGGGTCTAGTACTCAAGGCACAACCTTACCTGCCAGCACCACACAAAGCCCCAAAACTGAGTCTGCATCTCTGCAGGGGTTGAGGAAGCTGTTGCCGAGGTCCCGGCCGCAAGATACAGGCTGGCATTTACAAAGGCACCCCAGCTTTCCGCAGTCCCTTTGGGATCAAATTCTAGAACCACTCACCACGTCCGGGATGTCGAAGCTGGTCTCAAAGCTCTTGGCGGCTGCCGGCAGCGTGACAAGGGCATGGCGTGCGGGCTGGGGGATCACCTTCCCCAGGCCCTGGGACAGCCAGCCGAGGACGGCCTGACCAGCGCTGCAAAGAAATTGGGGAGGAGAGGATGTGGCAAGAGGGCGAGGTGTCGTCTGCTTGCCCGGCCAGCGCCTTGGCTAAAAGGAAAGGCCCATTTGGGACCGTTCCTCAGCCAGCAGGCAGCTCCAAAAGCATAGATATTCCCTCCTCAGAGGGTCTCGCGGGATCCTTTAAAGATCAAAGCCATGGTACTTCTCTGGTCAAAATCTAAAGGTTGCCTCGGTCCTCCACTGAACTGCAGAAAACAGACCTCCTGAATATGTACCCCCCCCCCCGGGGAAACGGATGGTCAGAAGGGCCAGAGCCTGGGAAATGTTTATTTTTTTTTCCAGTTCTGTAAAGTCAACTGAACGGGCGGCTGTGAGTTCTCCAGACTTTCTTGACTGCACCCGGTCTGCCTGTAAGCATGAGGATTTTTCCAAGAGCTGCTCCGCAACCGCTGGGATGGCCCATTGTTCCAAGAGCATCCCCGAGGCCTCCATCAAGCCCAGGGACACGAGCCATGAGACGCACCAAACCTCTCTGGACCCCACATTCGAGCTCTCTGCACGACCAAGGCCAGGCCCTGCTGTGTTCCTCGTGCAAATCGAAAACTCCTTCTTTTCTTTCTCTTCCACCCCCTGGTTCGCATTAATCGTCTCTGCCAAGGTTCAAGGAGTGACTGGTTTTGTACTCTTCCCTCAAGGTGAGAAGCGGGAGACCTACCTTAGAAGACTTGCCAGCCTCCCCGAAAGGCCAGAGGCCAGGCACGGAGGAAGGGGGCATCTTTCCAGCCTCAACATCGTTGCCTCCTTAGGTGCTCGGCATGACTCCAGAACCAGGCATGCGCAAGAGACAAACAATACCTCCCACTCTCCAGATAATCCTGGAAACGAACACGCTTCTCCGGAATGGGCATTTACAATTGTATATGTACATATTGTAATTAATTGCCTCTTAAAGAGGGAGCACACCTAGGAACAGGCTTCTGTGGGATGCCATGCATTCCCCCTGAGGCAGCAAGAGAAGGGATGCCTTGGTTATAGCTCTCAGCCCTTTAGGGAGAACGGAAGAGCCTTCCTCCAATGGTAGAAAGAAGCTGAAACAAGGGACCCACGTAGAGACAAGAGCACGTACCTTTCTGTTGTTGATGCAGCATCATGGGAGTTGAGGGCTACTTTGTGGGACCCTTAAAAAAAAAGCAAAATCAAAATCAAGGTACAGTAAACCCTCACCTATTGCAGGGGTTAGGGACCTGGGCTGACCCGCCATAATTGAAAATCCGCAATATGCAGATGCTGGTTCAGGTTGGGACTGGGCAGGTTCTCTGGGGGCTCTTGTACTTACCCCAGGCCTGGTGCTGCCCCAAATGGACCTGCAAGGGGCTTTCCAGTCCCCCAGAGGCCCCAAAAGTGCTTTCTAGTGATCTGGAGGTTACTTATGGTTTACAGGAAGTCACTTCCGGTTTGCGGGGAAGCACTTTTGGGGCCTCCGATGGGCCTGGGAAGGCCTTTCCTCCTTACCCCAGGGGGCCTTTTTTCATATACTGCGGATCTGCGATATACCAGGACCGCACTATATGAACCGCGAAAGGGTGGGGGACAACTGTAAAAACTTCACAGTACCACTCAAAACATGACATTCCTCTCTTTCCACAAGACAGCCTGAAGCTATGAAAGTGGAGTGGATTGGTGGGTCTTGTCCAGGATACTATTACTGCTGCTGCTGCTGCTGCTACTACTACTACTACTACCACCCCCACCCCCACCACTACCACCACCATCCTCATCCTCATCAGTGGTGGTGGTGGTTCATGGGCTGCACCCATTTTACTGAAACTTGTAACGCTCTATGAGCAGCTAGACCTGGTGATTAATTAAGATGGGCATCTCCTACTAGGCCCCAGAGAAATGAAGGGTGGCTTGATTGCATGTCCTGATTTGAGGAGACCCGCTGGACCCATGGGTTTTGGACAAGGGTTGGCTGGCCAGGGGGCTTCAAGGGGTCTCACCGGAGCTACTGGACTGGGAGGTACAAGCGCCCCCTGTTCTTTGCCATTCATGGCCGCCCTCTCACAAAGGGGCATTGGGTTGGAACAGGCTCCAGGAACAGTTCGAAGCCCAGGAGCTCCCAAGTTCCTGCAACTCTTCCAAGCAAGCAGAGAGGTTTGGAAATAAAATTAATCTTAGCATGGGTGAGCTGGGAGGGGCCCTGTGGATCATGGGGTCCAGCAGCCTAACCCTAACCCTAACCCTGTCCAGGAGGGAAGGGCATCATTGAACTCCCTAGCCCAGGCCATGAGAACTCAAAACCACTGAGCTACCCAGGAAATCCACGTAGTGTCACCCCACTCACCCCTCCCTCCCTCCCTCTGGTGTGTCACAGGTGCTTCCCACCCCTCCTGCGCAGTGAAGGGGCTTTTCCTCGGCACCAGCAGAATGGCCAAAAGAGGGCCGAACGACAGGAAAGGGGGTGGCGAGGGAGGAGGCACAGAGGGGCAAAGAGGGCCAGAATGGGCTGAGGAAGGGGATGGAGCCTGAGCCGAGCGACCTTGCAAAGGGTGGCCTCATGGGCCCAGCGGGCAGCCTTTGATGCAAACACCTGCCCCATGGGGGGTCGGGAAGGGATGGGGTCAGGGGCTCTGGGGCCTGAGCTGTCTTTCCGAAAACCCGTACCTGCTGCCGGACTGTGGGTACTCCCATCGGGCAGCTTGGAGGGAACACAAGAGCAGGAAGCAAAGCGTCAAGTGAGAACGATCTACTTGGCCCTTCCACCCTGCCGGAGTCCAGACCCCCCAGGGAAGATGATGGCAGGTCTTGATGAGCACTGCCTTTGGGGAGCTCCAGGTGACCCCCCCAGGTAGGGCATGCCTCATCCGGGATGTATCCTCAAAAGGAGGCAGGCCAGAGAGAGCAGGAGCAAGTGGGGATTTGAACCCAGGTGCCCTCCTGACTCCTAGCGCACCACCCTAACCACTGCACCAGCCTGCCGCTTCTACCTTCGAGAGGATTGTGGCACTCACCTTGGGGTCCATCGTGGCTAGGCGTTGTTCTTCTTCCATGATCCTGCGGATGGGGGAGCCGTCAGGGGGCTGGGGCATCACCCTGTCCACCCACCTCAGCATCCTGCCGCCCGTGGAAGGCAGAAGAAGAGCCACCGCCCCCTGCTGGAGGGACCCAGGAATTCAGTCACCGGGGGTGGGGGGGAGGTGGGGGGGAGATCTGGAAACTACAGAGAGAAAAGGTCACCCGGCTGATTCAACAGCACCCAGACTCTTCTGGAGGGGAGTTGGAGGCAGCCTTTGCATCAGGGACCAGATGGGGAGGAGTCGTTGTCACATCTGCTGTTTGCAGTGCATGGGTCAGTCCCCATCCCCACCCCCCAAAGCAAGGGTGGGGGCATCACTAGGAATCCCTGGCCTTTGCATGGATTCCCAGACTGGGGGCGGGGGTGAATCCCAGAATGAGTGATGTTGCCAGAGAAGGAGGTCTCCCCATCTCACGTGGCTTTCAGGCCACTTCCAGCCAGCAGCAGCACGGCAGGGGGTCCACGTAAAGGTGCCTCTTTTCCTTCCAACCTTTGCCTGTCCTGCAAAGGTCAATATCCCGAGAAGCACCCCTGAGAAATCCTGGGGGGGGGGCACCTGAGACAAACCCCTCTTACTTCACTGCCCGGCAAGCCACGTCTTTGGCAACGAAGAGACCACCTCCCCTCTTTTCCCTGGGCTTTGCCAGGAAGCTGCTTTCTGAGGCCCTGGACCCTGAAATCATGCTCTCGGCCACCGCTGGCCACCGCTCTTCTGAGCATCGGGACAGCCATCCAAAAGAAGAAGCTCTTCAGAGGACCTCCCCCCCCCCCTCCATCAGATCCTGTGGGAGACACCCTTCCTGCCATGAGCCAGGCCGTGTGTGGCGCAGGGACGAGAGAAGGCGGCAGGCCTTTCGTACACTCACACACACCCAGAATGCGCCGCTGAGCCTGGGCTGCCCTGCACGCTGAACCAAAGAGGAAACTCACCAGCAGCAGGGACGGAGCGGGTCTACGGGGGGGTTCTTCTCTCTTGAGGAGGGACACCTTCTCCCCCCAAAGAAGGCCTAGGGCAACCGAAATACAGGTGCGTTTCTCCGGGAGACTGGTTTCCCTTGCCTGCAAACAAGGCCTTTGATGGGGAAGCTGGGAGAGGGATTAGCTCATTACACAAATTGGATTAAGGAAAAGGCTGTCGCTCCACAGTGTGCCCAACTCGGCAGCACCCGGGACAGCGGACAGCGGTGCCGGTGCAGGAGCCAAACACTGACCCTCCGGGGTGCGAGTGAGGGGACAATGTCGGTCGGCAAACAGGGAGCAGGGAGCGGAGGGGACCCCAAATGGTCTGCGGCAAATCCTCTCCCTTGCTGAGGCAGCGGGGCAGGAGGCCAGGGGCCTTAACTGGGCCGTTTGCAGAGATGCTGTTCTTGATTAAAGGATGATCCCTTTCTCCCTGCCTCGCAAGGGCTGGCGAGATTTGCCTGCCCCTAATAACCTGAGGCAGCGGGAGACCATCCAAAGGGTCTCCCTCCAGGGCAGCTCTGAGGGTTGCTGCCAGAATGGAATCAAACCGGAATAACCAGCCCTTCTGCTGGCCACCCTCCACCTACCTCTCCTCCCCCCCCCAAGCCTTTTGAATGCAGACCCTGGGGGCAAAACGGCTACAACACATCTAGGCATGATTCCTTGGAGGTTCACCTGCCTGCCCGGATCCTTCACGTTGCGTGACATTGAGAAGTCTCCCAACAGGTCCAGAGCATGGCTCCGTTGAGCATTCAGGCAGGAGATAAAAAGCATTCCTGAATTCCAAGAAAGGCCGAAATGGAAATGGTTTTTGGATGCCAGGGTGGAGTGGAAGCCCCCCCCCCCCCGACAGCTATGTAGAGGCATTCTAGGTCAGCGCTGGAAGTTTATAGGGGTGCCTGGAATGCTCCTTTTCCTTTTAATGTTGTCACCGGCCATTTTGGAATGAGGCATCATCAGAGACAATTGAACAGGACTTACACTTTGAGTGGGCCATTGACAGCTATGGTGCTTGTGGCCTGACACATCTCCTTCACCGGCAGGGTGGACGTGAGGTGCCTCCTTTCAAGGGAGGAAGCAGATCCATGCTTGCTGGGGGTGGGCCAAGAGCATCTGGGAGAGGGACCTTCGTCCCACCTGCCCCTCAGAGAAGACTGCAGTGCTGGGTGTTTTTGTGGGTAAAAACAGTGGCATAGCTAAGGCAAGGGAGGGACATCTGTCCCCAGGCGCAGCATCTGGAGGTGCCAAACGGTTCCCCTCCAAGGAGCTGTGGGAAGGTACATTGTGCGTGACCTGCCAGGGCTGCCGCCTTCTTCGTGGTGCCTTAGCCCCTCTCCACCCTCCCGGGGGGGGGGGGGGCGACAAAAACTGACTTTGTCCCCAGGGCACTGAAAACCCTAGCTACACCTCCGGGTATGAACCGTGCCCTAGAGAGGAAGCAGGGCAGCTTTCGTGTCACCGCCAGGGCCACCTAGAAATGCACTAGGATAGTGGTGGCTTTCCTTGCAGCTGTGGGAGCGGCATTTGCTCCGGCAGAGAGGCCTCCTCCCGCCAGCCTCCCCCCCCCTTGGCTCTGCTCAGCCCTGACAGATGGGCAGGTTGCCATTGTTCCAGTTACCTGGCAACCTGGCCCTCCATCATCACCCAATGCCTCCTTGGGATGTTGGCTCCCTGTTGCCGAGGAGAAAAGGGGGGAATCCGTGCACACAAGGAGCGTCTGTCAGACTGGCTTCGCCTTGCAGTATAAAGCTGAGCAGAGAGCAGCTTTCAAGGGGAGTGAGGTATTCCAGTTTTCTCTTTTGTTGCAAGCCCTGCGGGCAGCGGGCACACGAAGGGAAGCCTGCTTGGCCCAGGTGCCCCTTGGGAGGAGTCCCCTGGGGTTTGCAAGGCAGGAGGGATGCTCCTGAGACCAGCTGGGCCTTTGGGGCATGGGGGGTCCCGAGAGGGCACGGCGGGAGAGGACGGAAAGAAGGGGAGGGCAGGAACCCCCTGGGAACCTGTTTCAGAGGCTCCTCCATCGGAGGGTGAGGAAAGAAAGGGTGCAGGGTAGGAGGTCAATTCAATTCAAGCTCCAGAAAGAAGTGCTCAAAGGCAGTGCTTGAGTTCTCTTTAAGATGACGCAGAGACAAGATGGGAGAACAGAGAGAAACTCTTTGTGGTGTCACAAAAGCAGGGCAGACTTTTAAGGACTGAGCCCACCTAGCCTAAAACTTTGCCACTTGTTTACTGGTTTAACATGTCCTTCTTTTTCTTCTTCTCTATCCTAGTTTTTCTTTTTCTTAGCGCTTGTCTCACTTGGTGGCGTGATCTGCTATTCTTCTTTTGTCCCTCCACTTGGTGTGATCATGGGCCAGGACAACTCCCTGTCATTCTCAAGGGTGTTTGTCCAGCCCTGTTTTGGACGACTCCCTCAGTCGGGATATGTTGACCTGCAGGATGAGACCCTTTTTGGCCAGAGTTCCCTCCTTGGCACACAGGACATGACCAAACCAGCACTGATGGGCTTGTTTGCGCAATGGATCTGTCCTACTGGTTTAATATGTTCTTCAGAGTAATTTTTAATGCAACATATGCCAAGTATAACACATAAATGCTAAACATGTGTAAACATTAAACAGGTTACATTTTTAATCTTTTAAATACTGTTTTAATGATGTAAGCCACATTTGGACCTTTTGAGGGAGAAAGGTGAGACAGAAGGATTTTAAATAAGCAAGTCAAACAGTACAGAAAAAACAGCTGCAGAAGAGATGGAAAAGCCGTTGGTAGCTTCACCACTTTTGCTGGTAGCAGGTTGCCACATTTTCTGGTGTTTTTTTAAGGCATATTTTTGAGTTCGTGGGAGGCCCCCAAATATCAGCTCGAGGCTGGGGGGGGGCAGACCCACATATGAAGCTAAAATGAACCTGTTTGGTAGGGGAAATGCCACAAGGCTTTTGTGTTTGTTACTAATGCAGAAGCAGACTAATCTTGCAGCTCAGTTGCCCTTTGGTTTGGTGGGTGCAGCGATCATGGCTCAGACGCTCGATCTGGTGCCGTGGCCTCAAGATGCCAACCCTGTTCATGCGTCTCCGGCCATCCTGATCCCGCTGGAGCCCAGGAAGGTCATGCTAGCCGGCGTGAAGGACCACCTCTACCACCCCTTCTTGCCCACCCTGAGGCGGATGGACATGGACACCGTGGCCAACAGGCTGACTGATGAGCATTCCAGAACCACCACCCACTGCTCCAAAGGTAACGCCAGGCCACAGGGAAGGGAAGGCTGGTTTGGGCTGCAGTGCCGTGGGAGCAGGGCCAGAGTTCAAGTCAGGGCAGGGACTGGCTTCAAGAGACCCTGGGAACTGAGCAAGGCCTAGGTGGGCTCACCCCATGGCAACAGGAACACACTGAGTCGCACAAGAACTTTTCCATTTGGGGCCTCCCACACCTGGTTTTCTCCTGGAACAGCATCCCTTCTTGACACCACAAGTAGAATGGCAAAGGCCACATTGTGGGATAGATCTATATCAATGGTTCTCAACCTGTGGGTCTCCAGATGTTCCTGGACTGCAACTCCCAGAAACCCCTACCAACACAGGAAGTGGTGGAGCCTTCTGGGAGTTGCAGTCCAGGAACATCTGGGGACCCACAGGTTGAGAACCACTTGCTCTATATCATCAGCCAGCACGCAGGACCCCACTGCTATGTGCCTCCTGGACAAGCGCTCTCCACAGGGAAGGAAAAGCCGGCAGAGTCCTTCCACATGCCACCTGGGATGAAGAGACACAACACTCAGCCTGCCCAGTAGAGTGCAGTGTTGCTAAGTGGTTTGAGCTGGGAGGCTCCCCAGATACCTTAGCACCCAGACTGGTTAGCAGCACTGCCCTGGCTGGGGATATGGGAGCATCTCGTGGCTCTGCTTTCAGAGCAAGTGTGCAAATTTTTTAAAAAGCATACTGAGGCGTCTATGCAATACCGGCTGAGGTTTCTGCTTTATAGGCCCTATTCTACACTTCACTTTCATAAGACATGCATTAGCTGCAGAGCCTTAGAAAACAAGGTGGAGCTCTTTGTGTTTTTGTTCTAATCTTTCCGGCTTGTGTTTTTCCGAAGAGGATTTTGAAAATGCGACCTTCACCTTGGCGGGAGTGCCTAACCAGCGCCTTCCATCCCTGGTGAGTCATTGCCCCCCCACCCACAGTTGGTGCACCCCGCCGTTCTTTGTCTGATTGCCCCTTCTTTGCCCTGCAAGTCCACTACTGCTGTCGTGTCCAGGTGGGCAGGAACGTTCATTGCATTAGCTTTTGAATGCTGAACAGGCCAGACCCCAGGGAGACTATCCCGCTGTTGGGTTTTTTTCTTAAGGAAGCAAGAGGTGCAACCGTGGGTGGGGAAGGAGGTTCTTCTGCTGCCGGAAGAAGCCAATGCCTTCTGCCCCTGCCGTTCTCAGCAGAAAGAACAGGTGCCTTCCACGGCTCAGGGGCATCCCCTACTGCGCCATCCTGAAGGCACACCTGCACCAGGCACGCCCACCTGGCAGGGTGGACAGTTGAGCACCTCACAGCCCATTTTTGCCACAAGTCAGCGGAATTTACAAAGCAGGTGTTTTGCAAATACGGTGCTTGAAGCAACTGTTTCGGCGCCTAGACATGTGCCTTTTAAAAAACAACAACAGGGAGATTTCTATGAGATTTCTTTTCCTTTGGGAAAATCGGTGCGGTATAGAAATGTAAACATAAATAAATAAATAGAAGGTGACAGAACAGAGACAAAATTGCCTCAACAAGGGTACAGTATCTTTTTCTGGGATGCAACAGGACTCCGATGTCATCGTTTTGGCATACAGCGGCTGACATTCTGTGGCCACAACGGGAACAGGCGGGATTGGGTGAGACTGTGGCTCCATCCATGTGGTCTGTGGATGCTAGCGCTGCCCCGGCCACGCCACCAGGCTCTTCCTCAACCAGGGGGGTTGGTAGGCCCCAAGGCATGCAAAAACATGCCATGCTTGCCACAGGGGTCACCTTGCCATAACCACATCCTTGTTCAGGGCATGACGGAGCTGGGCAAGTCCCTAACAGCAACATACCGAGCTGGGAAGATGGCACCCCTCATGCCCAGCACAAACCAAGAGGAATGGCCCAGCTACACAAAAGCCATGGATGACTGGTCCCACTTTGTCTCTACAGCAGGGGAGTTCAAGCTGCCACGTTCCAGCAAAAAAAGTAAGTGGACCCTCCGTGCCTGGGCCCCACGTTCACCTGTGCTTGCCTTGATGGATGGCAGTCCCTCTTTTCAGGTGCAGCCCACGTGGGCTCCAGTCCACTGATGCTCACACCAACTTCCCCTCCCCCCACCCACAAATGGTTTGTCCTTGAGGAGCCCCAAGACCCTTTGTCGTCTTGTCTGAGCCACGAGGGTCCCCGTACGGAAAGGCAATCCGGGTTGACCCGAACAGTCCTGCCGCCGTGTCCTTCCATGAATGTTCAAGAAGGAAGGTAGGGCTGCTCTCCTGTTCCAGACGGCCCTACGCTTCTTGAACAACAGACATGGGGAGAACAAGAGTGGTTTCAGGAGGAAGAGGGCAGAAACCTACACAGGAGGCTCCCTGTCCTGATGTGCCCATCAGCGATTAGATGTAGAAACTTGCAAGGAACCCTCTCCTGGGTTTGCAAGCCACATGGCACAGTGGGGTGGGGGGGCGAGCTGGACCTTTGGTGCTCTCCTTGAGCCACGGGAGCACCAGCGGCCCAACTCTTTCCCCACCTCACCCCACCCTCACCCTGGGCATCGCTAGCTTTCTCTTAGAGCCAAGGGTCAAAGTGGAAGCACCACAGAGGACTTGTGGCTGGCCGGCCAGCCGGCCACTACTGGGAGGATGGAGCAACCCAGACTTTCTGTGCTTGCTTCGCAGTTCTTGGGTTCAGCTGCTATGCGGTGAGGTACCTGAAACCTGACGTCACACAGACATGGCGGGTAAGCATGCCCCCTCGGTCAGGAGCAGCCAAGGTCGCTTTGGGCAGGGCACGATGGGCAGAACCTGTTGGGTGTGTGGCTGCAGGCGCACGTCAGCAGCAGCTCCTGCTGGGGTGCAACTCCTGTGCTGCTGCACACCCACGGCCTTCCCTTTTTATTTGCTGGGCAAAACCAACCAGCCATCTGCAGTGGTTCCCCCTGGTGACGCGTTTCTTTCAGTCTCCAAATAACCGCCCCCACTTTAATGCTCCTCCCTTGTGTGTGTGTGTGTGTGTGTGTGTGTGTGTGTGTGTGTGTGTGTCAAGCTGTTTTGTAATCCTGGGGAATCCCCTGGGTTACTCCACATCAATGGCCACCTTTTGCCAAATGATCACAGGCCAGGGAATGCGGGCCATGGGCCGGTGATGACTGGACACTGTAACCCTGGGACACAGCATGGCCGGAGATAAGGGCCACCAGGAAGACCACACTCAGTAGCACAAGCATCTATTACTGACCTTATGTACACGTAAGGCTGACTCGGAAACTTATGGTGTCCTCTCTTGTGTTTGGTGCTAGTACTGCCTCAATCAAAACCCCAGCCTGGACATATATGGACCCAAGCCTATCCCTTACAATACTGTGTAAGTATCGGGACGCCCCACCCTCTTACCACCTCCTCATGGAACTCTTTTGACCACCCTCTGCCATGTTTCTCTCCCCCCCCCCTTCAGCAATACCTACCGGAGCTTTGGATCAGCACACAGGTAAGCAGCCCTCTCGGCTCCAAAACCCAACTGAGGGAGAGAACAGGAATGGCTAGCTGGAAATAACAGTCCACACATGGCCACGATGCCTTGTGCTGAAATGCCTCCACCAGTGTGAAATTGCAGGCTTACACACAGCAAGCAGTTGAGACCACTTGGTTATCCTGGGACCACGTTAAAGGTCACAGCAAAATGCATCAGGATGGGAAAGGTGGGTTTATCCGTGTCCCAGTTAACAGAAGGGATGGGAAAGGTTTGGAGGAAAAAGGAGGCACCTCAGATGCTCATTCCGAGGACCTTGGAGGCAGGATGAACGGCAGATCCAGCTCAGCTTCCAAAATGCACCCCAGCTCCTTCTGATGGGCTTGGCAATTATCTGCCCCCCACCACCACCACCACTGCAGCAGAGCCCATGTTTCGGGCTCTGCCATCCTTGGTCCAGAGGGTTTCGTGTGTGAGCATCTGAGGTCTGCCCAGAAAGGGACTGCTGACGTGATGGCGCCGTGTCTTCTTTCCTTCTCTAGCCGCTCTCATTACCTCCAGCCCTGGCGCTAGGAAGCAGTTCCAGGAGCCACACCAGTGAGGCTCTTCTCCTGCAGAGTGGTTCGGTGGCCAGAAAGAATAAAGGCTGTTCCCGTCCTCAGCAGAGGAGGAGGAGGAGAGAAGGCATTTCCTGCTTGACATATGCGTGAAGGGTGGGGTGGGGTGGGGGAGAGTGGACAGAACAGGAAGTGCCATTTCCCAACCTAAGGGAAAACAGCCATGCCTCAAGGCCACCAGGAGTGCACGACCAGGTGGGCTGGGCAGGATCCTTCACAGGCTGAGCCACAAAGCAGACTTAAGCGCTTTGCTGCATGCAAGGATACAGGGGGCGGGCTGGCCTGTGGGGGCTCTGGCAGGTGCCCGAGGGCCTGCTTTGGGCTTAAAGGGGGTCTCCTTCTTCCTGACTTGTGTTCTTGCAGGGGGGGGAAGGGGGGAGTCAAGGAACAGAGGTTTTGATAAAGAAAATGAACTGACACACACTTCAAAACAGGCCTCATCACTGGGGTGGTGGTGGTGGTGGGGAGAGTTAAAGGCATTTGGGAATCTGGGCAGATGTGGCTAGAATCCCAGGAGGCGAGGCCTCCAGTTCCGAGTGTTTACATGCCCGAAAAGCAAGAAGCCCGTCTCAGAAGTTGGTATCACACAGATGAAGGTTAGCCTTCCCTGAAAAAGGAAACCCCTTTTAGCTCCCAATGGCTCTTCCTCAGATTCACACTTAAAAGGTCTGGGCATCTGACCAAGCAAGGGGGTCCCCTTCATGGTGGAATCAGAAGAGCCGCAGAGGTTGTTCTTATTCTGCCAGGAGGCGGCTTGCTCTCCAGGGCACAAGAAGGGGCTTCAAGGCCCACAGCAGCCCACTGGAGGCCAGGCTCCAAAACGGCCGTGCAGCCTCAAGGACCACCCAGCACAGCCTTCCACTGGGCCCTAAAGTGGCTTGGTGGTGGTGGTGGCCCCATCCTGTACAGCAGGCCACATGGCCCCTGAAGTCTCCCCCAGCCACAAAGCCCATGCTGAGCCACGTGAGAGATGGGGTGCTATCCTGAAGCCTTCTGGGCCAAGAGCACCAGGCCAAACAGCAGTGAGGAAGATGATACATAACCTACTGCCCTTTTAGTAGCAGCCTTGCTTCATAGCTGCTCGTCTGTTTTCGCGACTGGTGTGCAGCTCATCGCCACCTGCTGTTCTTAGGACAGGACTGCTTCTCAGGCGCCTTGGCCATCCTTTTGGCTGCCTGGTTCAATGCCCATCCCTAGTGTTTGCAGACTTAGCCCAGGGACAAAACCTCCCCCTCACCCCCAGTTCATGCAGCTTAGGTGGATCATCTGGACGCCTTCAGCCAACCCAACCTCCACAGGTGGAGGCCACGAGGGAGCCCGGGCCTTTGGTGGTGGTGGGAGGAAGGGCCAAACAGGAACTGAGGCTGGGGCAGGTCAACAGGGATCCTTTTCTCTCTTGATTGTGCCTCGCTTCTCCAGTAAGCCCTGTTCCCAAGGTAGAAAACATGCCTGCTTCCATCACGTCACCAACTAACGGAACAGGACAAGCGCGTGTGTTTCCTCTCATTGTTTAAGGAATCAAGCCGACCCAAAGGACGATTTCTACCCCGCCCCATCCCTCTCCTTGCAGTGAGCAGGTCCTGACCAGCTCCCTTTCTGCAGGGCAGGAATGTGGCCCAGCCCCCAAACACACTGCCATTCATCCCTTGCCCCTACCCCTCCCCGACCTTAATAGGGGAGTGGGTGGGGACGGGATCGTGCCCTTCCCTCCAGGATGCAATCAAGGATGGCCTGCAGGATCTTCCCGAGGGCAGCTCCTCTTGCCAAACAGGCCCAGAAACCCACAGTTCCAGCTGCCACCAGGGTGACCTTGATATTATCAGGAAGTCTGTTTTAATGTCCCTCACAACCTGTCCGGGTCACCTTCTATTCACTTTTTTCCTTTTTGTAAAATGCGGCCACACGGCTGCTACTTGAGTAGCCTCTTTAAAAACAAATTGTCCCACAACTTGGGCCAATTCCACAGGAAGAAAAATGAACTGAGGCCCGCCAGGAGCCAAATACCATCTCTAACCACTACAAGCAGCTGTCCAGTGGAGTTTTGGGATCACAAGCACAAGGGGCTTCCTTAGTCTCTGCCCACCGGGTCAGGCTCATGATGCCCAGGCAATCTGCCTCCTCAGACAGGCTGGACTCTTTTTCTCTCTGCTGCTGCTGCTTCTGACAAGGGTCCCCAGTAAAAACACCTTCCACCTTTAAGACTTGCCACCTTCCTTGGCCTGGCTTCTCCTACCCAAGCCCACACAGGAGCCATTTCCTTTTGCAAAAACAACAAAACTAAAGGCAGTGGGAAATCCACTGAGGGACTGGCAGGCTTATTGGTTACCAGAGCTGAGGGCAAGAGATGAATAATAATTCTACAAAGGCAAAGAAGAGACCTGCTACCCACACACAGAAGCTGCACCTTCAAACCCGCAGTTCTTGGAATTCAGAAATGCAGATCCTGTTGCTTCAGCATTTAGCTGGGATGCTGATCTCTGAGCTGCTCTGTCCCACTCCCACCCCACCCTGGTCAGCTAAGGAAAATTATAGCTCTACCAAGATCCTTCCAGTCTGACAATCGTGGTAGGACTCCACATGCCAAATGCAGCTGTCTTCTTCAAAAGGTTGCCACTAGCACAGAGACTGGCTTACCTCAGAGGGGGCTGAGCACCCAGTGTCTCTAACTTCTCTCCTTACTCCAGGCAGTCAGGGTGTATCTTGCAGCCATGGCACACTTTCCACGCTCCATTCTGGGGACCAAGAATCCAAACTCAGAACCAAGTGACCTGGGGACCCAGGTTGAACTGGTCGGGGGGCGCAGCACAGACACAAGAGGCAGGGAAAGGGGTTCTCAGCAGGCAAGCATCCAGGTGGGCAAGGACTGCCCCGCTGCCTCTGAGAGGGTGCCTGCCCGGGGGGTGGGGGGGCTGGGAACTGCTGAACACTTGTTTGGATCTTTAATGAAGTAGCACAGACCTGTGGTCCATGTCCATCTCTGCTGGGTAGGTGAATTATTAGAGAACATCGCTTGATTGGGGAGGCAGCAAGGAAAAAGTAGGGAAGTTCACAGCCAGAAGAAAGGGAGTGCATAAGGTTGGAGAGCAAGAGACTAAAAATGAGAAGAGCCTCCCCCAGCAAAATCCCCACCCCTTTCAAGAAAAATACTTTCCCCACTGTGCTACTTCTGTCCAGGAAGCCCTGCTCCACGGGAGCTGACCCAGTCGCTCTCCCATCAGCCCATCTGGTCTGGAGCAAAACCAGCTTCTGCCTATCACGAGCTTCCTTCCCAGAAAAGAGAACTGAGAACAACAGTCAAGAACTACAGGAACGAAAACAACGCCTCAAGTGAAAATGGACCTATCACATCTGATGCTTGTAAGGAATCCACGTGACATCCAACTCAGCTACAGACTTTTTAATAAGTAGTAAACAGGCTTTTGAAAAGTGGTAAGAAAAACGACCACATGTGCCGCAGAAGTCAGTTCTATACATGTGAGCTGGCGTAAAAGCCCAAGTCAACAAGTCCCATATGGGGGCAGAGGGGCAACCCACCTGGCCCTCTCGCTCTCAATGGGGAAGACCTGAAGTCACCTTTAGTCAGCAACACCCCAACCCACCGCCGCCAGCATCAAGAGAAGTCCCATCCTCTGTGGAGCACCAAGGAGCTACGAACAGGATGGCGTTGGGCTAGACAGTGACTCCGACAGCTACGAGCAAGCAAAAACTACAAGGTTTGGTTGGGTGATTCCTGAGACCTTTCCAACTGCACCTGTTCCACCCATCTCCTCATTTAACGCTCTTTAGGGGAGGAAAGAAACGTCCTTGTGCCTACACACCAGTCCTGCAGAAGGATCGCAGGGAAAGGCATTTTGCAGGGGAGCGCCGTCTTCCCAGGACATCCGGTTCCCCTCACTGGAAACCCCACATTTTGAGCACCCAGGGCCATCCAAAGAGTACAGTTCCATGGCAGAGCCAGTATTGCAGTTTTAATTCTCTTTTCCACCATTATCCCTTAAGTTGCATGTAAACACAAAGCATTCTCCAAACTTGTTGTATTTCCTAAAATGACAAAGAGATGCCTATTTCATATTGAGGGTGGAAAGGGAGGGGGAGGAATCAGGGCACATCTCGGCTCCCACCAGCTTTTACAAGAAGGACCCGGAAGCTCTGCATGAGCCCTCTGCTGAGGTTTTCTCCTGGCCTCCACTCCAGTGGAGGTGGCAACCCCAGGAGAGGATCAGGAGAGGCCAGAGGGCGGGTGATGGTGGGCAACTGAAGGCAGTGAGGGGCTCATGATGGAGGACACATGCGCGCGCACCCTAATCCTCTTCCCAGCGACACACTGCTGCCGCACACAGAAAATGTCCCCCCCCCGCCCCTTGAGTCTTGGGTAAGGGGCTTGCCCTGGGACACCCATGGAAGGGGGAGGGGCGAGTCCACCAAGTCCAGTCATTCCGGCCACTCCTCCAGTCTCTTGCGCTCTCCTTGGCAGCTAGCAAAGATGCCCCAAACATCAAGGCCAAGTGTTTTGGGAGGCAACCGAGGCCAGGGGAACTGTGACCAGGAAGGGTCAGGATGTTCCTTCTGATCCGGCCCGGCCTGCAAGAACGAAGCAGGCCTAGATCAGCGCAAGCACCCTCCCACTCTCCCTCCTGGAAAAAGGCAGGTGCCTGAGAGTGCTCTCCGTGCTGGGGATGCACCGGCACGCATCCAGGGGCACCCCCTGCTCTGGCTGCACATTTTCCTTCTCCCTCCCCACTGCCCTTCTGGTCCTTTGCCTATCAAAGCCTGGGGAAGAAAGCTCCCTCTCAGGGCTGCTGGCCCGGTCTCAGCAAAGGCTAGCAGGCAGGTGTGGGGTTTGAGGGGGGGGCACTGTGGGGCAGTGGTGGTTGTGGGGAGGGCCGCTCAGGGCAGGCAAGGGGCCACTGGGTAAGCCGTCTCAGTGGAGGTGGTGTGCTGGGCGCTGTGCTCCTGGAGCAGGCCCAGGTCCAGGAAGCGCTCCCCGCACCACAGGCACTTGTAGTGCTGCTCCCGGGTGTGGACCCCGTGGTGCTTGTTGAGGTGCTCGCGCTGCTTGAAGGCCTTCTCGCAGGAGGGGCACTTGTAGGGCTTCTCCCCCGTGTGCACGCGGCGGTGGCGCTGCAAGTCCGAGGCGTACTTGAAGCGCTTCTGGCAGTCCGGGCACTTGAGGGGCCGCTCGCGGGCTGGGTCGCAGCGGTGCTGCACGAACTCCGAGGAGGAGAAGAAGCGCCGCTCGCACAGGGTGCAGCGCAGGGGCTTCTCGGCACAGTGGGAGGCCAGCTGGTGCTTCTGCAGGGCCGAGGCCCGCTTGTAGGCCTTGCTGCAGGCCGTGCACTTGAAGGGCCTCTCGGCACTCTGGACGCAGCGGTGCCGCAGCAGCTCCGAGGACTGGCTGAAGCCCTTCTGGCAGGCGTTGCACTTGAAGAGGTTCTCGATCCCGTGCACGTGCTGGTGGTAGAGGAGGTGAGCCGGCTGCACAAAGCCCTTCTCGCACAGGGAGCACTTGAAGGGCCCCGCCTGGGGCTCCTGCTCAGCCGAGGAGGAGGAGGGCCCACTGCCGCCACTGGCACTGCCGCCTCCGCTGCTGGCACCGCTGCCAGAGGCTCCTCCCACCGCCACCTTGTGGGTCCGGCGGTGGCGCATGAGGGCGTACTGCTGCTTGAAGCTCATCTGGCAGAGGTCGCACTGGAAGGGACGCTCGGTGCTGTGGGTGCGCTCGTGCTGCCGGAGGTCGGAGGGGCGCCGGAAGCCCTTGTGGCAGGCCCCGCAGCGGAAGGGGCGCTCCCCGCTGGGGGTGCAGGGGTGCTGCAGCAGCTCCGAGGACTCCTTGAAGTGGAGCTCGCAGACGTTGCAGCGGAAGAGGTGGGCCTCCCCCGAGTGGGCGTACATGTGGCGCACCAGGTGGGAGCGGTGCTTGAAGGCCTTCTCGCAGACGGTGCACTTGTAGGGCCGCTCGGCGCTGTGGGTGCGCTTGTGGTGCACCAGGTGGGAGGACTGGCTGAAGCTCTTGTCGCAGAGGCTGCACTTGTACGGCTTCTCCCCCGTGTGCACCCGCTCGTGGCGCGACAGCTCCGAGAGGTGCTTGAAGGGCTTCTGGCAGATGGAGCAGCTGTAGGGCTTCTCCACGGAGGCCCGGTTGAGCGCCGCCGGCTGCTGAGGGGGCGCCGGCTCCTCGGGGCCCGCCGCCACCGCCGCGGCCGCCTTGTAGGTCTTCTCGCAGATGGAGCACTTGACGGCCGCGCTGCTGTTGTGGACGCTGTGGTGCTGGGCCAGGGAGGTGAGCAAGGAGAAGCCCATCTTGCAGACCCCACAGACGAAGGGCTTCTGCTCCACCTGCAGGCACTGGTGCTCCAGCAGGTCGGTGGCCTGGTGGAAGATCTTCAGGCACTGTGTGCACTGGAAGGAGCGGTCGTGGCCCCCTGGCAGGCACTGGTGCTCCTGGGGGTTGGAGAGGTGGGCCAGGTCGTGCCCGCACACGCCGCACTTGGGAGAGGCCTCGCCGCCCCCGGCCCCGCCGCCACCGCCAGGGACAGGCAGGTGGTGCTGCAGCCCGCTGGGCTCGGGCTGGAGCAGGATCCCGTAGACGGCGCAGCCCAGAGGGTTCTCAGTCACCGCCCCAGAAGGCATGGGGTGCTCGGGGAGGGCAGCTGGCCCGGCGTGGTGTGGGGGCTGCTGCGGGGGAGGGGGCTGCTGGGGCCAGCTCTCCGACATGCTGGGGAAGAGGAAACGGGGTTTCCACAGCAAGGGCTTCAGCTTCTCAACGGGGACCGTGCTTCACCAGGGCTGGGTTCTCAGCAGGCGATATCCCGCACGTCACGGACAGGAACCGGTCGTCCACCGCCCATCAAGGACCCCAGGCAGGCTATTGTTGGGCAGGCACGGGCAGACGGGAGACCCGGGACGTTTGCCTTGTCCTGGAAGGCGCTCGAGGAAAAGGAACCTGCAAGGAAGAACGGCCTCTGGGTTAGGCCCCACTTGTTTGGCCGGCACCGGCAAGAGGCAGCTGCCTTCCGTAACCCCCTCTTGTAAACATTTTGTGATGCTGCATCTCTGCCACTGTTCAGAGCTAGTGCAGCAGAGGAAGGATCCCAGGGCAATTTCTGCACACACACCCCATCTGACCCCACTGGGCTACAGCCACCCCATGTGGGAGGAGAATGTTGCCCTGGTGGGTGGCAGCAGTGGGGCTGCCCCCCTCCACCTTCCTCCATGGCTGAGGTCACTGGCTGCATAGCCTGAGGTGTGACTGTGTGTGTGTGTGGGGGGGTCTGATTCCCCCCACTGGGCCTCCTTGAGAGGGGCTGGACTGGGTGACCCCTAGGGGATCCTGCCTTTCCTTCTGAGAGGGTTCTAAGCGGGGGGGGGGTGCAGGGGCAGGGCAGCCAAAAGGAGAAAAGCAGGGCTGGCCAGAACCGGGTCTGGGAAGAGTCACTTTGGAGGGAAGCCGGAAAGGCTGGGGGGGGGACTTCTAGGGGCCACCAGCCACCTGAACCGCAGGACAAGGCAGGGCCAAGAGGGTAAGTGGTGAATCTGGAAGTAGGGAAGGGAAAGGCAGGCAGAAAGGGAGGGGGGCCGAGGGAGTCAAGGGGCAGCCAGGAATGGTTTGGGCTTTTTTTCTTCATGGGTGTGTGTGTGTGTGTTAAGAATGTGGGTCCAGGGCCCTCCTTGCCCAGATCTTAAGGCAGGCTTAGTGGGCAGAAGCAACCGGTCAAAACGGCGAGGAGGGGGCAACAGAACCAGGACCGGAAGGCTGTCCTTCTCGCCCCCCC
>JAHTLZ010000065.1:2988770-3123233 GCA_023846285.1 Phrynocephalus versicolor
CCCCCCCTTCCGGGGAGGCCCGATCGGGCAGGGAAGGAAGTGCCGGCGCCCGGGCGGAGGGGAGTGTGTGTGTGTATGTGTATGAGTGTCTGAGTGAGTGTGTGTGTGTGCGTGCGCGCGCGCGGGGGGGGTGTTCGGTCCCGGAGGCTTTGTGTGTCCTCCGCCGCCCCGCCCCCGCGAGAAGCCAGGAGGGGGGCCCTCTTCTCCTTCCTACCTGGCGCTTGAGCGAAGGGCGGGCGGCCTGGTCGCCCCCTCCGATCCCCGGCCTCGCGTAGTACCGCGCCTTCCTTCCCCCGAATGGAGCGCCGGGAAGGCAGGAAAGGAGGAGGAGGAGGAGGAAGGACGGAGGGGGCGGAGGGAGGGGAGGGGCCCAAAGGGAAGAGGAGGAGGATGCGCCGGCGCCCCCTGCCGGGCCGAGAGGGAACTGCAGGCTCGAGAGAGGGGCGGGAGGGAGGGGGCGGGGCCTGACCGGAGGGGGCGTGTTCCAGGCAGCAGGCTGAAGCCCGCCCGGTCGAGAGCCCCTCCCGCCCTCCTCACAGAGCCCGGACCCTCCGCCCCCGACCCAGGCCCTTCCCAGGCAGGCAGGCAGGAAGGCAGACAGACAGGCCGGCGGGCAACCGCCTCCACCCCCCACCCCCACCCCTCAGCGCGAGGGCTCCCGGCGGGGCCGCAGGCGAGGAGGGAGCCCCCCTCCCCCTCGGCCACGCGCCTCCCGGGGCTGCCTAGTCCGCCGCCCTCCCGCCCTCCCTTTCTCCCGTCCCGTCCCGTCCCGTCCCGTCCCGTCCCGTCCCGTCCCGTCACCTCACCGGCCCGACGGCAGCGCATGCGCACGAAGCCCTTTACCCGCCCAGGGTTCCCCAAGAGGCGCGTCGCCGGTCACGGCGGTTCTGCGCAGGCGCGGGCTCCCCTTTTCCGGCTTGGTGCGCAGGCGCCCTCCCCGCTTCCGGATCTCCTTGCTTCCGGGAATGAGCCGGGAAGCGGCGGCGGCGGCGCTGGTCGGTTACAGCAGCAGCAGCAGCAGCGGCGCCAGTTCCGGCTCGGAGGAGGAGGCGTCGGCTGCTCCTCCGCGATGCAGGTGGGTGGCCCGGCGGCCTTCCCCCTCCCCCTCCCCCTTTTGGGCTCCCCGGGAGGCGGCGAGGGGACTGACCGCTCCCGCTCCTTCACCGTCCGAAGCGGGGCGGGGCGGGGCGGGGGTGGGGAAAGTGCCCGCCTGGCAGACCCTCCCCGCGCGCAAACCAGCCCCGGGGGTCGGGTGGGGGTGGGGGTGGGGGTCGAATGCGCCGTCCGGGAAAGGGGGGGGCACGCGGGTGCCACCCTCCTCCTCCTCCTCCTCCTCCTCTCTTGGCCCGAGGGCTTTTCGGCCGCGGGAGGGCCTGGGAGAAGCCTTGGGAAGGCGCTAGAAGGGAGGGAGGGCGCCCGCTCGCTCGCTCGCTCTTCCTCCGCCATCCGTTTTGCATCCCTTCTTCTCGGGCGCTGCCGGGCGAGACCGCCTGTGCGAGGCAGAATGGCTGGACCGGGTGGGCTGCGGCCTGTCCCACCAAGACCGTTCTTATCTGCCCCCCTCTCTCCCCCCCCGCCCCCGTCCCGTGCCTCGCAGCGAGCCGGCTCCTCGCCTTCAGGTCCCGGGCAGCGTGCTGAGCATGTTCCGAGAGCAAGAGGAGGAGGACGTGGCGGCCGATGACAGCAGCAAACACGGGGGCCGCCTGAGGACCTTCCCCCACGAACGGGGCAACTGGGCCACCTATGTCTATGTCCCCTGTGAGTCGTTCCAGCCCCTCTGCCATGTCCTGTCCCCAACAAATGTCGATAGCAGGCCAAATCTGTAGGGAATAGGCTTTATGAAAAGTCTTTTGGAAGCAGCTTCTTAATCTTTTTGGCTGATAACTGCTCCTCCAAATTGTTTGTTAAACGTGGTCATGGCTAACAGCAGCAATGCCATTGCTGTCGTTCTTCTCCTATTTGACTATGGGCTGTGCCAGGAGTGTTCATACTTTGGATGCTGTATGTCTAAACAAGAGTGCACTTGCATCTACATTCGGTTTGAATGCTTTTCAGCTTCCTGGCTAGGTTCACAACTACTAATAATAATAAACTTTATTTCTATGCCACCTTTCTCCCCAAAGTCACCTGCCTTAACTTCTGTTTTGCTGAAACAGTAGCGTTTGGCTTCCAGCACTGAAAACTACAGCCTGCAAGAGATCTAAGTTCAGTGATTCCTACCCTGCCACAAGCACCAGTGATCAGTTCACACAATAGAACAGCTAATGACACTCATCAACCACAGAGAAGGATTGACACACCCCCACCCCTGATCACAGTGAAACTTCTTAATCCCTCCACATCACAATATAATGACTAACACCTATTCTCCTGAATAGGACAAGTTTCCCCTTTTCCACAACTTTCTATACCCCAGAGCACAGAGAGAACTAGTTTTCTGAGCTCTTTGCCCTCTGAAGATGCTTATCACAGAGACTGGCAAAATTTCAGGAACAAAAATTTCCAGAACACGGCCAAACAGCCTGAAAAACTCACAACAGCTAACTAGGTTTTGTTTTCCATGAGCTTTTATCTCCCCAAGCATGCTTCTTCTGATGAACGGAGTGCTTGTTTGTCCAGAAATGTGACTGCTCCATTCCTCTGAAGAAGCATGATTTGCCACACAAAAGCTGATGAAGGAAAATAAGTTAATTTCATAGATCAGGGGTCTGCAACCTTTAAGACATAAAGAGCCACTTGGACCCGTTTCCGATGGAAAAAAAAAAACTGGGAGCCGCAAAACCATTGCAACATTTAAAACAAATATAACACTGCAAATATATTTTCCCCGCATGCGGCTCCAGAGCCGCGGGTTGCAGACCCCCGTCATAGATGCTGTGCAATTATTTGTTTTCTTGTTGGCTGCAAAACAGGTGAACATGGCTACCTACTACATTACCTTGGCTAAGTTCACTTTGTCTTATTTGTATGTTTTCCCAGGGAAGCTCAAGGAGACAAATTCCACTCCCTTCCCCATTTCAACCTTCCAGTAACTCTGTGAGGCAAGTCACACTGAAAGGGTGATCAGCCCATGATCACTTGGTAGGTTGTATGGTCCACAACTTAGTCTGACATTCTGCCTGCTCCGTCCTACTGACTACTGTTTGGGTACCTGGGCTCAGCAGAGGTTCAAGGCCAGCTCTCCTCTCCATTCCTTCCTTAGCTGCTCTTCTGCTTTTCTTCCTAGATGAACCAGAGGAGGAGGACTTCCTGGATCTGCTGCAGCTCCTCCTCTTGCAGGCTCGCGTTTATGTGCCATCACTGACGGCAATGACCGAGTTCCACGTCAGCCTTTCTCAGAGTGTCATCCTGCGCTATCACTGGATCAGTCCTTTTGTCCAATCCCTCAAAGAACGCCTGGCTTCCTTCCACAGGTAAAATGGTGAGGCGTCCTCAGTGCCATCTTTTTTGCAGTGTCTATGGTGGATTGTGCCTGTTTATTTGCCCATGAGATTTGTGAGTACAAACCTTGACCTCAGAGCTTTGCTCCCAAGGAAAATCTGGAACCTCAAAGATAAATGAAGTTGGGGGTCGTCACAGACAAGGTCCTCGTGAGCTTTCATTTTCATTGAACATGTTTTTCATTTGTGCATTACTCTTCATGCAATGAACAGTGAATTATTTAAACAAGATTATCACCTTCCCAGATGGATTCCATTCTGTTTTATTTGTTTATTTAGTTTTTATCTCACTCTTCACTCCTCTATTTCAGATTCATCTGCAGAGCCGACCAAGTGAAAGTTTACACCAACCAGACCAAAACCAGGTGGGTGACGGGAGATGTGACCATCACATACTTGGAAAGGAAACACTAGCATTTTTAATAAATTAGCATAGTGCTGCTTTTGCATGAGCACATGGTTGGCAGGAAAAAAATAGGAGAGTTAGAGAGAACATCGTAGTATCCAGGGGGAGGTGGTGGTGGTAAGTACCAGGAACATGGACAAACCTTTCCTAATCCCCCTCTAGTCTCTAGGGAACACAGCTCATACTTCCAAAACAAAGTATTTGATGGTCACTAAGCTCTTTCCACAGTACTCCTTCAGTGATTATGTATATTTTCCATAATTTGAAATGCAAGCCCTTGATTTCATGAAGGTTGTCGTCTTGGGCAGAGGAGGCTTTCGGAGTGGGCGTTGAAGAGATGCTTGAAGATTTGTTTTTTACCTCTTCCTTCCTATAGAACATTCATTGGCTTGGAGGTCTCTTCTGGGCATTCTAACCTTTTGGAGTTGGTCTCTGAAGTGGACCGAGTCATGGAAGAATTTAACCTGCCAACATTTTACCAGGTGGGCCTTTCTGGGGTGATTGGGTTGCAGAGGATTGCTCCTTAGTGAGGAAAGCTCACCTTATACAGTAAAAGAAAAAGTGGGAACCAGTGCATTTTAAAAGAACCAGGTGAAATAAGTTCGCCTTCTGGTTTCCAGCAAAGAAAGGGTGCACTGCTGCCATTCCAAAGGTGAATATCAATGCTAACGAAGGGCCCTGAAGGACTCCGTTTGCCTGGCACCCACCACGGTGCCTGGCGGACTTGGTATAATGCTTTCTGATGGTTGGCAGCTGGTTCTTCCTTGCCTTTTGTACAGAATCCCTCATTCCACCTCAGCCTCGCATGGTGTGTTGGAAACCATGCTGAAGCACTAGGAGGCCAATGTCTTCGGGAACTGCAGGTAATCAATTTGAATGGAAGGAGAACTGGCTGGTTTTAGGAACTGGTTTAACAACCTCCCTTTAGATCCTATTTTAAAACAGTGCAAGTGCAGAAGATTGCAGCTGGCGACCAGTGTTTTACCCTTTCTCATCAGGGGATGCCAGAGAGGGTACCTACAGCTGTTAACAGCCCCGTCTGCACATTTTAAGTCTTTGAAAGAGTGTTAGACTGGGGTCACAAGTACTAGCGCTAGAGGAGATATTCCTTGATGGATCTCTCTCTCTCTCTCTCACCTCGGTCTTTTCCAGGAGACTGTGGATGGCTTTGAAGACTCCTCCTATCTCCTGAGAATTCCTGGGAGTGAAGTCCGTTGTAAGACTGGCAAGAAGTTCTTCTCTTTCCCTCTGCGATAGCACCAGCAAGCCAAGAGGCGATTATGGGTCTTGCTACTTTTTTCTTATGCAAGCCATAGCCCCAGACCCACGGTTGGGCTTTTGTGCGACAACAGTAATGCAGTATAAACCTCCTCTGTGGGCGAACGCATCACTTGCACCTGGCAGCCCATGGACTGTATTAGCAATTTCTGTCTCCATCTGTTGGATGAGTGCCTGAGCTGAGGCTCGTGGAGCACAGGGGCTCAACTGAAAAGTGTTCTGCCAGTTTGGAAGGCAGCAAAGCCTTTTGATACACTTTGGGACCTGGTTGTGGAGAAATTCCCCAGGTGAACTCTGGACAGCCAGCAGCCTCCCCACAAAAGGGATGATCTTTGTAAGAGATTTCAGGGTCCCAAAAGGGCAGTATTGGGGGGCAGTAAGCTTGCTGATTGTCAGGCTGATCTGTTAACTAAAAATGGATACATTGAAGAATAAAGTTAGATTTTTTCTATGAACAGGCTAAAAAGCCGCAAAAGTATGACCTGGAAGTGGGTAGGATGGGGAGCAGTGCTAATTTTTAACTCTCACACACAGAGGGGTCTGCGAAGATGGGATGAGGACTTTAAGCAGCATTTGTTCCCTCAGACTTGCCGGCGGTCACTGGCACGCATTGACTTCCTTCCTCTCATGCTGTTGCAAGCCAACTGGAAACACAATAGATCCTTCTAAGGCAACAGGTTACATCTGGGAGAGCAAGGCCCTGACGTTGGCCTCACAAGGCTGTTCTCAGTTAATCTGACATGTTCTGAAACACAGGCGTACCTTGGTTTACGAATGCCTGCGTTAACGTAATTTCCAGTTTACAAAAGGAAATCTATTGAAAATAATACCACGGTTTACAAAATTTGGGGGAAGCAAACTTCCACAGGATGCTCCGGTTTACGATTTTTTTTTTTGCAATACAAAACATCTCGGAGAACATATTAAATTCTTAAATTGAGGTAATTCAACTGAGCACTCCATTTTTTAGACAGAAATAAACACTGCCAGACGATGGCACTGCTGTAGAACCTTTGACTTCTGAATTTAAAACTGAGCACACGGGGAGGCACTGCTGCTGTTCTTAGTGATAATTTGGTCCTAAGAAACCTACAAACCTATTCTACAAGGAATAGGTACATTTTCTTTGATGCTGGCTGGAGATTGATCAGAACATAGCTCACATCTGATCTCCCACAGGAATGGGAGATAGAGGTTGCTGTCTGGTAAGGGGCCAAGAGGTGTTGAGCAAGCAAGATCCTCTACCTGGTGGAGGAAACACATTACCCCAGACGCTCCATCCCCATACGTCTTGTTGACTTGCAGCTGTTTCTCCCAGCCATGCACCTCACCCCAGCAGGAGAAAGCCATGGTGTTCAAGACCAGAGTTACAAAGAAAACCAAGAGTTTAATAGCAGCTTCCAGGATGGGAATCGTCCCCACGTATTTGGAGCATACACCAAAACAGGTTGTGAAGAGCACAGAAGGAAAGCCATTGGCATCTGCAAGGGCATGGGAGCCTGGAGCTGGTATTCCAAAGCCTTCCACAGGGACTTGGGCCCCCACAATTCATGCTCTCTCTCTCTCTGGACGATCTTACACCGCAAACTTCATTGTGGGCCATCTCTCAAGCAGAACAATGACCTTGGAGGTGGTGTCCAGACCCAGCATGACAGATGCCAACCTTTATTAAATATAGCTATCTTACGTAAATCAACATCTATACTTTGTTAATTATAAAACAATTCTTCTGCCCGTCTTCACAGTGCATCTCTCAGAGGGCTTCCCAAGGCGTCGTCATTGCTGTGCAGGGAGAGATGGACAAAGAGGCCTTGATTCAAAAGCCATTCGGGTGGCTGACTCGTATCTGAGCAGAACAATACTTCTCTTTGTGCACAACGTCTCTCCTAAGCAGGCTCTGTGTGCGTAAGGCTGTCTACACGTACAGGAGACCTTTGAAGGCTAGGCTGCAACTGAAATGCCACTGGAAATGTGGTTTAAAAGTAGGCCCACCTCCTCTGGGCTACATAGAAGCCCTGGAGGGTGTCTCTTTTGTGTCTTCACAGCAGCCCCACTGTGGGCCCAAAAACTTCTCAGTGCAAGCTGTTTTGCCAGCTTAAGAGGCAGCAGATCAAACCCCCTCTCAGCTATGGCATTCACCTACTTGGTTTTAAACCAATGAATTTGATCGACAAGTTCAGATGTTCCCACAGCTCTTGGCAAGCATCTGATGACAGCTCTAATAATTGCTCAACAGAATCCCTGTACATCTCAGGGCAAGCTGGGCTGGCAGGTTGAGCTGGCACTCTGAGTACTACTGTGACTGCTCATCATGCCAACGCACTCCACAGCAGAGAAGTGTTCGTGCAGAGACGGCCCTTTTCTCACTAATAGCTGATGGCTTCCAGAAGGAAGTCAAATGTAACTAAGGAAGGAGGTTCACACTTGTGCCATGGGAACAAATTGCTTTCCCCCTCCCCAGCATGACAGCCATTTCAGAATGAGCAAGATGCCAATTCCTCCGCTGGACAGTTTTCCAGAGCAAGGACCAAGGCTGATCAGCACCCTCTCTGAGCTACAGGATGCTGCTAAGCTGTAGGATGGGTGGTAACTGACCTGCTCTTGGATTCAGGTTAGATAATACTGACTCAACATGCTAAATCTCCCTCACTGCATCTCCTTCCCCAGCTGCTCACCTTGGCCTTGTTTTGAACTGGGATGTAAAGCTTGAATTCAGCAGGAAGCTCGTCCTCTGAGTAGAGTCTATCAGAGAAGTAAATTCTACGGATGCGACAGTTTGCGTGGATCTAAAAAGTTAAGAAAGCTGAGAGAGGAAGCAGCTCGGAAACCAGCCTTTTCGTCCACTGCCAACTCCTTCCAAAGCCCCGTTTGTTGTGAGCAGGCCCAGAGAGACAAACAGGGACTCTCAGATCTGGGTTTCCGCAGAAAAAAGCAGCACCATCCAAGCTGCTCAGTGATGCAACGCACACAAGGGTAGGATGAGGCTCTGTGCATGTCTCTCTTCACCCATCTCCTACTTCATGGCCTTTGGAACATGCGCCAGGAGCTGAAAATCCATTAACATACTGGCAGCACACGAGGCAGTACTACTTTATTCTGTGTTTTGTTCTGATTTTTGTTTTGTTTTGGAAATGTATATCCAAAATTTCAGGAAGGAATTGGGATATGGAGTTTGCAAAACCTACTCAATGTACCACATCTGTAAAATTCCAGGTAGACATTTGCTATCTTGTTGCTGACTGGGTGCAAAAGCACCAGCAGCCAGGCGCACATTGTAGGTGCTGTGACGCCAGTAAGGCATTCCTGCCAACCCAAACTGCTTATGCCAATTCACTGGACTCAATTTGCTTTTTAATTACATTTAAAACCAGTGCATATTGCCGAATTCTCAGTACTATAGGCATCTGCATGAAATAATAAAAAGTCACTTTCAAAGTGACAGTCTAAATTAGCTCTTAGAAGGAACTAAGGCCTCCTTATTAGTCATAGTAAGTCCCACAACCACCTCTGGAGAGACAAGCAAAGGGGGCTTTGAGCCTCCCAGGACCAGCAGGAAGCAGAAAACTTACCCAGAGTTTTCCAGGAGAGCTGGTCGGCTGATCCCCCCCCCCAGGTCTAAAGGCATCAGCAGGAGGAGCACCAGGCAATGCAAGGGCCCTTTCCTCCCATAAGGAACCAAACTGGGTGTTGATGGCATTTCCTACCTGGACTCGTAAGGTCTCAATGTAGTTGGTCCCGTAGGCTCGTCGCGTGAAATCGGATAGGTTGAACTGAATCTGGTTCCAGCCGTCATCCAGGCGCATGGGCATGGTGCAAATGAACGGCTTGACACGGGTCGTGCTCTGGTAGTTGCTGGCTCGGAACCGCCGGCGGACGTTTTTGTCATCGAGGACCTAGCACAGAAAGAGACCCTTCCTGTCATGAAAAAGGGAGGGGGCAAGGCTGTCAAGAAGGCGGTGGGGCTCCTCTAGCATCCACTCAAGCCCATGGTTCCCCACCGGCACTGGCAGCCTAGCCAGAACACCAAGGAGCCTGACAATCAGGGGCTGGGCTAGCTGCCCCAGAAATGGGGGGGGGGGTCCCATGGCATAAGCTATGCGGCTTTAGTCCAATAAGCACCTGACCTTAGGTTTGGCTGGGAAGACTCTGGAAAAAGGGTGAGACTGCCAACACCAAATCTCCATGGAAAGTGAAGTTGAGGATCCCCTCACAGGGTAAGGTGGGGAAGACCCAATGATTATGCCCACCGAATACTGCCACACTCTGGACTAGTTCTGGGCACGAACCTGCACTTCAAAGGTAAAGTATTTCTTCAGGTTCTTGATTATCATCACCAGAAAGGGCAGCTTGATCCCAAGTGTCTTCTTTGGATCAGCAGGACACGTGATGTAAGTGGTACTGAGCGAGAGAGAAGCACAACAGAGAACAGGTGTTAATTCGTGCAGCTGATGGACTGCACAAGCCTTTCTGGCATCTAAGATCCCAAGGCGGCAAAACCCAAGGCTGGGCAGAGCCCCAGCACAAAGAGAGCCCAGGTTGGCTCTCACACACTTCAGCAAACCAGGCAAGTTTGCTTAGTTTGCTTGCTGGGTGTGATTTTTATTCATTTGGCGCATGGTGCAGAGAGAGTTTTTGGCTCTCCTCTAGCCCTTGCTGCCATTTCAAAGCGGAGACACTCATCATGCCCCTCCAAAGTTCAGAATCACACAAAAAAGACACAAGCTGGCACGCCTGCAGACACCAGACGGTAACCACCCAGTGATTGCAGCAGTATCTCATACACTGACTGGATACCACATGGGCAGCCATGGATTGGTCCTTACCTGACATTGGTTCCTTCAATCTCCAGCACCAGTGACTGGATATCATTATCTGTGATTCTTTTGATGTGGCCATTCCGCACCTGGAGGAGGGGGAGAGGAAACATCCCATCACTCCCATGCCTCCTTGCATCTCTAGTCACGCTGGAGGACCCTCCTGTAAGGAAACACTCTATCCTGGAAGTGCACGAAGCAGACCCAGCCAGGGCTGGAAGCAAGCGTGAGAAAGCACATTCATCAAAAGACCCCAGATCATTCCTGTCCTGTTTTCATAAGCCAAGTTCTCTAGGTTTTCCTGACAAAGGAAAAAAAAAGACTGTTGGCAACAAAGCCCTGGAGGGGTGCAAGGGCACTACTGGGAAGTGCCGGCCTCACCTGCCCGCCCACCTGGCTCCCTAGAGATGGCAGGGGCTTGCAGTCTCAGGAGATCAGAACATTTTGGGCAACCTCAAATGTTCTTCAACATGGGGCCAAGCACAGAGCAATGACCCCTCTGAGACTTAAAAGAAAAATCTGCCATCATGCCTGGAACTGTGGAAAGGATAAGGGTCCATGGGATGAAAATACGCCTAGCCACCCCGGACCCCCTGTGGGGTCTGCCGCCCCCCTGGAGATTGCTCAGATTGTCACCTGAAAGGGTGACCCAAAGGGTCCGTGGGTTGAAGTAAATGTCCCAAAGGAAGGACACAAGCGGTGGACCTTTCGGGTTTTACCCCACCCCCCACCTCGAAAAGGTAACCACTCATGGTGGGCGCTTATAAAGCTGGGCCCAGGCCCACGGGTGCGGGGTGGGGAGTCCCAAGAGACCCGCGGAGCTGCTTCCCGGGGCCAAGCCAAGCCTCTCGCGGCTGCTGACGGACGGCGAGGCCGGGCTCTGCGGCGTCCCCCTCCCCGGGCTCCCGGGGGCCTCCCTCCCTCCCTCCCTCCCTTGCCGGCGCCTCCGCCTCCTTCGGGGCCCCCCTTGGCTGCTCGGCCGGCTCCCTATTGGCCGCGGCGCCCTCCGGCTCTCCTGACCCCCCCTTCCCTTCCCTTCCCTCCGGCAGCGGCGGCGGCGGCGGCGGCGGCACCGACCTTCTTGTCCCAGATCTGGAGCGGTTTGCTCCCGATGCTGTAGAGGACGGAGAGGAAGCCGCTCTGGAAGGTGTTCTTGAACATCCCGCCGCCTCAGGCGCCCCCGAGGAGCGCGCGCGGGCAGGCGGGCAGACGGGGACCGAGGGGGGAGGGGAGTGCCCGCCTCGCGCGACGGACGCGTCGCTCTGGCTGAGGCGCTCTCGGGGCGGAAGGACACCCGGCGGCGGCGGAGGAAGAGGCGTCTCCCCTCACGGGACCTCTTCACCGTCAAAGCGCTCCGCGCGCGGCCCAGTCCGGCCCAAGCAAGCCCCGCCCCCGTCGCCAAGGGAGGGACTACTTTCCAGACGGGACTCGTTTACCCTCCTTCCGCCCCCCTCCCCTCCTTCCCTCTCCTCGGCCGTGTGTGTTGTTCGAAAGAGAGCGCGCGCGTTGCCACGGCAACCGGGAAGGCGCTGAGGCGGCGCAGGCCTCCCTTTCCCCACTGACGATGAGCCTTCTGCCACAGAAACCCCTTCAGGCAGGCTTCACAGGCGCATTCTATGCAGAACACGTCTAAATAAATAAAAATCCCCCAAGCGTTGTGGTCCCCGAGGGATTCCCCAATTCTTCCCTACAGGAGTCACCTCCATACAACCCCCTGCTGCCTCTTGACATGGGGGCAGGAGAGCTGCACGCACAGAGCACCCAGCACATGAAGGGGACAAGGACACTTGTCACCGACCTCTAAAAGTGGCAGTAATGGCATGCTTATAATATAATCTTTATCTTCATGGAGCAGAAGCCACTGTCTACTGGCACATGCAGATGGTTTGCACCAGCTGGTGGTGATGTATGGCTGGGATGCTTATGTGTCCCATACGTGGATTACCCTGGATTACCCATGTTCGTAGGATGCTCCACAAGGTTCCTCACTGTCTCCCTGAGGCTTTGACATTTTGCTCCCAGAGTATAAAGAAAAGTATTAATGCTGTGCAACCCCAGGGACAAGGGCAGACAGGATTGTCCTTTGAATATGGGCAATCTGTTTCCAGGCTGTGGATTGTATAAGGCCCCCAATGATGTGCCATCAGCTGCTAATGCAAAATGTCTGTATGCCAATTCACACTGGCTACGACTTGGCTTTGGAAGTACTAGAAAGGTTTTAAGGTCTGCTCTGAGGCCAATCTTCTAAAGGAAAACACTTTTGGTGGTACCTCAAACTGCTATGAAAACCAGTTTATTAATAACTAAACGTAGCGTGGCTAAGACGCAAGTCTGGCTGGTTAGGACTGCTAGGCAAGGACTATTTGGAAGGCAAGGAACGACAAACACACATGCACATTTGGTATGAAATATTCCTTGTTTAGGTAAGTATTTCAGGAGAAGAAAGTGGCATTCCACCTGTGGTACAGGAACCTGTGGAGGCTCACTAGACTTCATTTTATATCCCATTGATTTACACCATTGGTATCCAGTATAAAGGCTTCCATTTTTATGCAAGGGTACCTTGCCTCAGAGAATCAAATCAGCTTCAGGACTTCCCAGACAACACTGACCTACCTGGAACTCTTTCAGCCTTTGGAACAGAAAATGCTTTTGACTCATCACTGAGGCCAGGAGGTGGGATGAGCTTTTTTCTTTCACTGCCATCTACCATGGAAACTTCTATCATTCTAGGCCATTTTGCATCCTGAAAATTACAGACAGCTTGTAGGATCCTTGAAGCATCACTGCCTCACTGAATAGTTTATATATAAGATGCCAGAGTTCTACTTCAGCGGATATACTGTTGCTCCCAGATGCTTTGGATTACTTACCACTTTTCACTATCCTGTCCCTTGGCTATGCTGGCTGGGGTGGGGGTGGGGAAATCAAAATACTTGGGAGCGCATGAAGTTCCCAAATCAGGATTTAGGATGAATTTCCTGGATGAAGCTGTACCAAGATCTGGCCTGAGGACTCAGCAATAGGGAAGGCAAGGAAACCCTCAGCCATGAATTTAAAGGCAGGGAAAAGCCCAATGGGAAGAAGCCAAAGAAAATGAAGAGAGACCTTAGCTGAGTGGTACACAGTTAGTCTCTGGCATCTCCTGGTGAGACTTGGGCAGAATACCTGTACATAAAATCTAGAGATTGTAGTTAAAAATAAAGACATTTTTGAGCTCTAGGGATAGATTTCAGAGAAAGCAAAAGTCCTAAAGGCTGGGTGGCAAGTGTCGTGGAGAGCCGGTGTGAGAGGCCTTCTGCTCTTCTCTGCTGCTGCGCCAAGTCCCCATCAGAATAATCTCTTGGGCTCTGGACAGCAGTTAGCTGTGGGGCCAAGCTGCTCCCTAATTCCACTTGTGCACAAATGCCCATGACTTATTCCCTCCCATTCTGTCTTGTCCCCTGGTGCACATGGCCACCTAACCTCATTGATACAGCAAGCAGCTTTGAAAAAAAAGACACCCATTGGAACCTACGAGGCTCTAAGAAAAGGGGTGGACTACTGGGATAGATTTTGAGAGAAAGTATAAGATGCCCTCCTCCTGGCTTCATCTTTTTTTCTCTCCCTCCCCAACCTCACCTTTTTCTTTCACTTTCTGCTTCAAATAACATTTTTTCATTTACCCTATACTCAACACAGTAGCCTTCAAATGTCCTACCAACGAGGGGCACAATGCAGACCAGGCAGCAAGTCCAGCGAGAGGGAGGTCTTGTACCTGAATGCTTTTATTGGGACCTATGAAGGAATTCATAGGAACTTCATGGTTCTTTTGGGAAGTGTCTCCTTACCAAGAGGGAATGTCCTGTGGGCTAGGGCAGAGATAACTGATTGAGGACATGGCCAAGAGGTTTTTCCATCAATTCAGTGTTGCTCAATTCCTGGCGGTCATACTCAACAACCCTTGGGTTCCCCCCTTCCATCTCTAAAATTCTATCATTTTGTCCATCCTTAAGACTCTTCATACAGTTCTTTTAAAACTTTTATTCAATAATATATAATATATAGAACTGTCCATCATACCAGAGCCTCCCTCCTCCTCCTCCAGACTGCAGGATAAGAGCCAGTTGGTTGGAAGGGTCCCAAACTGGGCTGTATTCAGGGAAGCCACCTAAGCCAACAATCAATCTGCATACCCGTCAAATTTTCTAGGTTCTCCTGGTGAGGAACAGGTCAGCAGGAAGTCAGATGCAGAAATTAGGGTTTGCGTTTTTTTATATCATCCGCCGCTGCTACTGCCTCTGCTGTCTTCCCTGATCCCACAACCTGCCACTTGGAGGACATCTGGAAGCTGCACTCCACCGTTGCTGTACACAAGCGGGTTAAGACGTTTGATCTGGTTCTTGTTCTGCTTATGGAAAATTGGGAGGGACAGCATCAGAGAGACCTAGGGAGAGATGGGAAGCAAGCATCAAACGCAAAGCCAGCGTTGGAAGGTGCTTGAAAGCCAAAACAGTTAGTACAGTGAATAAAGGCCAGAGGCAACTGGACACATGTGGACGCAGGGTTGCATTGGCTGAGTCCTGCCACAGATCTGGAAAGACAAGGCCTGCAACCCACCAAAGCGTAATGTAGCCCCCCCCCCCGCCCCCAATGAGGAAAGGTGTGCTTCACCAGGAGTTTGACTTGCCTTTTTATTTTAAAGCATGCCAAAGGCTGCAGAAAGTATGAAAAGACAAAAAGGCAATGCATCTTCCAAAAAGCTTTCAGGCCACCTAGCAGGGCTGGCAGGCTGTGTTCGACTTGCTGGTACCACAAAGTATACAGGACCAATTAGCACCATCAAGTCTTAATGAAGACAACAACAGAAAACAAAGGGAGCCCTTTTGGCCTGCAGAACAATTCTTCAATCCATTACAGGTCATCCAGTAGAGACATGGTTCTTCCCAATAGCCTAGAATCTAGATCAAGTTGTATCAGGCATTATAGCTCAAAACCAGAAAACTGACCAACAGTATGTCTGTGGGAGATCCTCAGTCATCCAGGTGTGATCATCCGTAAGCTGAGTGATGGCAACAAGACTTACCGTATTTTCTTGTGGGATCGATCCCAGAAGAATTCCCGCTGCCATGACTCAACTTCCGGATAACCAACAGGGTGAATGGCTTCCACTTGAATTTCCTCTCCTCTCCTGCAGTTCGTCATGTTAAGGGCCATCTCTTGCCGGGGGAAATCTCAATTTTTTCATCACAGACCTTCCTTTTCTTTGGCCGGAATTATTAGATAGCCTTCTAGCCTTTTCAATATCCTGCCTCATTTCATATACCTCTATCACTGGTTTCCCTCATTTCCTACTCCAAACAGCCTCCAAACATTGAAGGAAGCTCAAAACATGGCTTTTTATGGGAGGTACTTGATGTCACAACTGCCTCTTGCAACAATAACGTGCCTTTCGGTGCAAGTTAATTTTTTAGACCGTTTTAACTTTTCCCCCACGGTTTAGTTATTGTTTATTGCTTGTTTATTTCACTATGTTGTGAACTGCCTGGAATAGGAGGCATATAAATCAAATAAATAAATAAATATTGAACAGCCACTGAGACCTGACTGGAGTGGTCACGGGCAGAAGGAAAGAGAGGGGCACAAAGCATCCCAGTTAAGCATCATGCTGATTTCCATTACATTCTGCAGCTGGAACAGCCGGCAGCATGTTGTCCAGTGGCACACTTGCCCAAAAAGGCTGTTTGCTCTCTTCTCAAGTCTTGCCTCAACTATTCTCTCTCTCTCTCTCTCTCTTCACTCTCTATCTGAAATACAAGGCTAACAATTCCAACCAACCTTCTGAAGCAAGTATGAGGATATTTACGCATACACTTGGAAGTGCTGCATACATACTATTTTAGTTACTGTAGAAATATATAACTGCATTAATCACAGCATTTTCAGAAAGAAATGGGTATTTGTCACAGACAAAATCATATTTGTGGCTGAAAACATCTCTGGATCCACGAAGATGCTTCATAAAAAAAGTTTCCATGATTTACTGACATTTGATGAAAACATTTTGACAGGCTTTTAGGTATGGTTAACACCTTTAGCTGCAGGCAAAAGCCTTGCAATATTCCTTTCCCTCCTAATAAGCAAACTGTGGCTATTTTGACAATTAAATTATGCAACACTCAACCGAATTAAGGGAGCATTCAAAACAAAGCTTCTGGAAACCATACACATCATGAAAGTTGAGACTATGTGTAGCAGTGAGCAAAACATCTACAGGATTCACACCTTTAAACTTTTGGGATCGGAATACAGATTGTTCCACCCCAGGAAATCAAGGTTATATACATAAACTCTTATCTGCTATCAATAAAGTTGCACATCCATACTCACCTTCTGATCATAAATCTAAACTTACCATATTTCTTTTTCCTAACAGAAAAGGGCTCCCCACCACCCAAAACAAGCAAAGTGGCTTGAGATATGCAGCTTAAAGATGAATGAATGACCAGTAAGAGAGCATGATGGGAAACACAAGAGGAAGGCCTGAACCTTCCTTTTGCAAACCGAAACACTATTTGCAAGGTCTGACATATATCTTCACAGTAAATCTTCAGGTTATGTGTTAATGAGGCAACAGCTGTTTTATCTAATAAAAAAAGGTGGTAAAAAGGTAAAGGTTCCCCCTGCACATGCGTGCCAGGTGTGTCCGACTCTAGGGGCAGTGCTCATCTCCATATTCAAGCCAAAGAGCCAGTGTTGTGCAAGTCCATGGCCACGTGGCCAGCATGGCTGCAAGAAAACAGTTTTACCTTCCCACTTTTTATGGCAGTACCTATTTATCTACTTGCATTTACATGCTTTCAAACTGCTAAGTTGGCAGGAGCTGGGGTTATCAGCAAGAGCTAGCTCCACTGCGTGGCACCCAGGATTCGAACTGCCGAGCTGACTTTGCAGCCAACAGTTTTTGGAGCCTTAGTCCACTGAGCCACCACACACTAAAACAAGCTGCCTGGCACAAACTCAAGTTTGAACGCAGCCTGGTAGGAGGGTAGAATGGAATCACTGACCATAATAACCACCACCATCTTAAATCTGCAGAGAAGAAAGGGTCCCTACAGATCAACAAATCCAGACACATATCAAGCAAGCAGGTAGGTGTGTTATAGCTGAGTGATAACTCAGCCCTTAGATGCCTAAAAATCTCTTTTGCTAGTTACTGCCGTTAGAAAACCTGGGGAACACAGTGTCAAACCCTGATCAAACTGGATTGTAGTTTCCTACTCATGAGTCAGCCACAGAACTTTGATCTTCTAAATCTCTTAATCTACTGAACGATTTAAGAGTAATAACATAAAAGGGAGACTTTGGCTCCAAGTCAACTTTTCCTTCCAAAGAATTTCCAGGACAACAGACATTTGGACACAGAGAGATTTATTGGTTCCAGTGAATTGTACAAATGGATCTGACCTGATATCAATGCTAACATGTTGTTCCTGGGAAGTGGAATGTAAACAGATGCTTCAAATAGAAACTGTCTAACCTTGTTCCTTAAAATTAAATATTTGACAATGCAATAGAAAGAAAAAATCTCCATTTAGATATGGTGACTAAAACATGTAGATTTAGGTATATGAAGTCACCAGAATCACAAAATATAATCCCACCCCCTCCAAAAAAAAAGGTGGGGTTGAACTTTGGGGATTGTTTCCCTCCAATGGGAAAAAAAACACAAGAGGAGCCTCTCGCACACGCAGCCCTGGAAGGAGCGAGTTCTACTCCAATGGTGGGCCAAGGGAGGAAGCAAAGGGAGCTGGCCTTTAGCCAGGTTACGGCGCACCAATACCGAGCAGCCCCAATCCTGCTGGCTTCCGAGATTCCCCACGGATCTCTTCTTGACCCAAGGATGTCCGCTTTGCTTCTTCACAGGCACTCAAGAGCTGAGCTTTCAGAGCAATTCCAAATTGGCACCGGAAATGTGATGGGAACGACCCTGCCGGCTTTCCTAGCGAGAAGAAAGCGCTTCCAAGAGTACACTCTTTCTGCCCCAAAGAACCCCCTCTTCTCTCTCGCTCAGGCAGGCATTGCCCCAAGTGGAAAGTGGGGCGTGGGGTTTGGGGATTCTCCCGAGTGACTGCCTACGGACTGGGCTTTGAAAGGTATCACCTGGTCTTGACTCAAACCGTTTCCAAGACTTGCTTTTTCTTTTTTTAACTGAAGGGGATGAACCAACCAAACGGGGGCCAAAATCAGACTTCCAGAGAGAGGCCGCCACCCGTCACTTACAGGCTTTCATTAAGTAGAAGAGACCCCACAAGGGCTGGTCTCTATGGGGCGCATGCTACGTTCTAAGTGGGTGTGGGGAGGGAGCGATCCGAAGGGTGCCCAAATGGAGGAAAGGAAGGGGGGATGGCAAGAGAGGACAGGCAGAGACTCAACCCCGAGCCAACTGCACAGACCTTGGGTGACACCCTCAAATCCTTGTAAATCTCGTGCAACCCTTTGGATCAGGACTTTGGTAACACACAAAGAAAGTTAGGGTAGCCACCAGTGCTGGAAAGAAGGGAGGCTAAGTCCTAGCCCCCCTCCAGACGAGGCTTCTGCTGAGCATACAGGGGGTCTGGTTCATCCCTTCCCTGGGTGACCGAAGGGTGTGTGTGTTTGTATTTGTAAACCTCTGGAATTACCCGTCGTTCCCCAAACTTCATCGTGCCGTTGTCAAGCTGCTGGAGAGCACTGGGCTGTCGGAGCTGGGCTGGGCCTGTTCCTTCACGACCGGATCTGTAGGAAGCAGAGAAGAGATTGAATGATCGTCCTTTCTCAAGGCAACCGTGTGAGTGACATGGAGACAGCTGGCTCACTGAGAGACCAGGTCACCACAGAGACCTACCTAATGCCGGGCTTCCAATCTTCCCTTCGCTCAGGAGGTGAACAGACACAGTCGTCTGGGCAAGGCATGACGTAACATTATTTTGTTCCCTCTCTCTCAATCTCTCTCTCTCTCTCTCTCTGTGTGTATGTGTTGTTTTTCTAAAAATGTTTTTAAAGTTTTATGTGCTTTTGAATCATTCAGTGGAGTTTCAACTGTTACTGTACATTTAATGGTGTTTTTAATACCTGTAATAATACAGATATTTAATAAGTATTAATATTTTAATACCTGTGCTTTTAGTGTCACTTGTTTGCATTTTATGAGGCTGCCATGGATCCTCTCACCAGGAGAAAGGCAGCCTATACATGAGACGAATCAACAAATAGGCAAAACAATGAATCAGTGAACCCTCATTTTAACCAACGTCTTGTCCTGGTCTCCTCTTGAATGGCCCATATATTTCACTTGGCTGTCTGTTAAGAAAGTGAAATGAGCCCAGAGGAAAGTGACTCTGACACTCAACCGGCATATGTGCAGGGTGGCTGCATACCCTGAAGAACAGACACTTCCTTTCTGCATTATCTCAGACACCCCGTTCAAGGAACTGCAGGCCCATTTGCTTTAAGATTTTCTGTGCTCCTGTTTGCTCCAGTCCCCTCGTCCTCGGGGCTCAACCAAAATGAGCTCCCAGCAGATCGACCTGCACTGCTCACCATCACCTTGTGACCCAGGCCTAGGCAAAGCAAAAGCAAAGTGTTCTGCTTATATACCGCCCTGATACCACTTCAAGTAGTCTCTGGGCAGTTTAGTTTTAAAATTACAGTATGCAGGCTACACATTGCCCCCCCCCAGCAAGCTGGGTACTCATTTTACCAACCTCGGAAGGATGGAAGGCTGAGTCAACCATGAGCCTGCTACCTGAGATTGAACCCCAGGTCGTGAGCACAGTTTTAGCTGCAGGACAGGTGTTTAACCACTGCGCCACGAGGCTCCTCTACTTTCCTTTAGGTTGCCAACCTTTGTTCACTCCCCACTCCCTGTCTCTCTCTGCACTCAAGTCCAAGCTTCCTTCTTCCAAGATTTACCAAAGGAACTGGTCTTACGCACCTGCTGAAGAAGAGTCCCCCTTTACACCTCTTAAGTGATGGGGGAGTTCACATGACCGCTAGGTTTCTGCAAACATACTAAGCAACCTTCTTCAGCAACTCCTGTAGGAATTTCTAAGGGTGCTAATCTATCCTAATTCATGGAGAAGGAGAAAATGCCTCCAAATGATGGAGATGCTGAATGCACGCAGAACTGTTTTTTTGTTGCTTAGCTGCTTTTGGAAAACAGATATGCAAGATCCTTGGTTTCCTGGATTAACCACCCAAGGTCCAAAACATCTTCCACACCCTAAACAAAGGCTTTGAGGTGGCCAATTCCTCTTGTCAACAAATGCCCCAACTTCTCAACTCAGCCCCGTTGGACATTTTGTATCTCCCAAGGGACTTACAGAAGTAAGGGTGCTCCATCGCTTCTTTGGCAGTCAACCTCTGTTGATGGTCGTATCGCAGAAGTTTGTCTAGAAGGTCCAGGACTTCAGGGCTGACGAGGTGCCTGTTTTCACTATGGATGAAGTTCTCCCAGCGCTTCCGTGAATGTCTGCAAGCAGGGGAGACAAGTCAGTTTGGGGAACTGACGCCAGAAGGATGCAGAAGGGAGACTTTCACACCACACACCTTGAAGGCCTAACAGCAACCACAGAAGAACAAACCTCAGAAAGCATGTCTGCTTTGGCTTCAGTTTGGGCATACAAGTTAGGAAGTTGACCATGAAATGCAAACACACAGCTTTCTTATCCTTCTTATTCTTGACTAAGAGGAATCATCCTCAAAATTAGCAATCCAAATTAGTTGATTACTTGGCATGCTGGATTTAAAATCTGTTCCAGGAGATTTTCCTCACTTCTTTTTTCAAAGCAGAAAAGTTCGAACACCACCTCTGTGTAACACTATTTCATTTGACCTAAATATTTTGCCTGGATATGTTGCCTGCCAGTATTGCTACCACTGGTAAGCGACTCCTGAGCATTTGTTCCCTAGCCCAGGAGACCCTGAGAAGTGTCGTCATAAGTCAGAATCCACTTGACACCACTGAATTAATTAATTATATTACTCTGCAACTGAATCACACACACTGTGTCAATAGCTAAAGGTAACTAAGTTTCCTTTGGCATATGCTTTCACCTACAGTAGCTTAGTTTTCCAGATGCAACAGGATGAGAGTCTTCAAAAGTTTACACTGAATGCCCCTCTCACAAAAACAAGCAAGCAAAAATATGTGAGTTTTTGAGGTGCTTCAAGACTCATGGCTGGCTTTACTGCAAAAGACTCACAAGGGCCATCCCTCTTCTGCAAAGATCAATAAAATCTGTACTTTTCAACAATTCATTAAAAACAATCAGGGGATTTACAATGATTTACAGAGATACCAACTACTGGAGTGAGTCTCAAGACAGCACCTGTCACGCAGGGACACAAGGACCGATTCAGAAGGCTGCTGCGTCCCTGGGCAACTCTTAATTTACACCCTTTGTGCTGCTGAAAAAGGCAGTCTGGAAAGGGAGTGTGCAGCTACTCAAGGTCAAATTAGATGTAGCCACTGGCTGATCCAGGGAAGCATCGGTTTAATTAAATGCTATTGCAGAGAAAAGCACCTAGTTGACCTCTCCCCTTCTCTTGTTGACCCATCCTCCTTTAACCCACTGATACCTCCCCTTCCTCCTGGCACAAGTGGGTTTCTTTTAAGGGCTGTGCCTTGGGACGATTTCACAGGACATGCCAGGGATTGAACCTGGATCCTCTCACAAACAGAGATTCCAGCATGGCCCTGTCGTCAAACTTAACACACTTGGGCTTTTTTTCATAGCACGCAAAGAGAGGAAGAGATTCCCCTGTAACCCAAGTACGGTGTACCCACCACCCCGGGGACACAACAAAACAAAGAAGCCACCATGAACTTACTGTCCCAAGATATCATTGAAGTGGGGATCCAGTTCTATGTGGTACTTCTTCAGATAACCATATAATTCATCTGTACCCAGAACCTTTGCGATCCGAACCAACTGCAATAAATAATAGATGTGTAGCAACAGGGCATAAAAGTCTCACTGCTGCTGCTGCTGCTGCTGCTGCTCCTTCCCTGGGACCAAGCCAGCTAAAAAAGTGGCCCGTGGAAGGGCCAGAGGCGGAAGCCCCTCAGAGGCAAGTGGCACCTTTTCCAGGACCAGATATGATAGCAGTGCACAACCCGCGGGACTACAGGAGAAGAGTTTCTCTCTCCCTCCCTCCCTCCCTCCCTCCCTCTCTCTCTTTCACACTCCTTCTCACAAGACACCTAACTGGAGAAACAAGTCATTCCTAGGGCAGGAGAGACATGAAAGTGTTACAAGCTCAGCAGATGCTTTGCATGGACAACACGCTAGGTTCAATCCTTGCCACCTCCAGGGAAAAGATCCCTTCTGCTCCCTGAAATACTCAGCGGGCCATGCCTGGTCGGAGCAGACAGCCACTTGGCTAGTTGGGCCACCACAAAAGCACCCTCCCAGCAGAGGAAAAGGTCAGAACTGCAAACTGGGCAGCCACGGGTGAAGCTCCACAAACAATCCCAACAGCATGGCTAAGGGAAAGGTCCACTTCACACCTTCAGCACTTGCAGGAACCTACTGGACACTCGAGGCCTCGGCCACCCCTTGCAAGCTGGGACATCCTTTGGTCCCTGGGGACTAAGCAGCAGAGACATGCTGTTTGGTGCTCTGGGCCACCAATTCCCACAATTCCCCACCAGGCAGCTATGGAGAGTCCTGGTGTCGCCCAAAAGCACCAACCTGCCCCACCTTTGTCTCTGGGAAGAGAGAAGGCCTGTTCAACGGCTGGATCCATTCCTCACCTGGTCGTAATTGTCTTGACCGTGGAAAAAAGGTTCTTTCCGGAAGATCATGCTGGCCAGCATACAGCCTAAACTCCACATATCTAAGCTATAGTCGTACATCTGGGGGAGTGGGAGAAGCAGAAAGAAGCATCAGGAAAAAGGCATTGCTCTTGTTCTCAGGTGGCTGCCACACCAATTCGGAATTTAAAAGCACCGTTCTTTAAAAAGCTGCTGGCCCCAAACAAGAGGTATACATTTAGTTCCAGACTCTGGAAAGGAATGGGTTTACAACAGGGAAGATTTAGCACAAAGCAAGAGTCCCTGCTGCCTCCTGTGTGTGTGCAGGAACCTGTTTCTGTTCCTCCTGACACCTGTCTCTAAGGCAGACCCAAGTCTGCTCAAGGCCACTTGGGATTGGCAGAGCCTTGCATACACTGCCCTGGCCCAGCCTAGTTGACTCCCATGAAGAGTTCCTTCTCTGGTGCGACATCTCCAGAACCCCACCCTCACCCCACCATCTCCTAGAATCCTAGAGCTGGGAGAGACCTTGAGGGCCATGCAGTCCCACCCCTTGCCATGCAGGATCTCCCATCACAGGAGTCCCGACAGATGGCCATCCAGCCTCTACTTAAAAACCTCCAAAGGAGGAGACTCCACCACCCTCCTTTGTGGCAGCATTTCCCCATTATGTCGGACAGCTCTAACTGTAATGAAGTTCTTCCTAATGTTCAAATGGAATCTCTTTTCCTGTAGTTTGAAACCATTGCCCCGAGTCCTAGTCTATGAAGCCATGGAAAACAAACCTGTTCCCTCTTCAATATGACATCCTTTCAAATATTTCAACATGGCTATCATATCCCTTCTCAGCCTTCTTTTTGAAAGGCTCAACATTCCCAGTTCCCTAAGCCGTTCCTCATAAGACATTTCCTCCAGGCCCTCAACCATCCTGGTCGCCCTCCTCTGGACCCGCTTGAGATTGTCAACATCCTTTTTAAATTGAGGTGCACAGAACTGGACAGAGTACTCCAGGTGGGGTATGACCAGAGCAGAACAGAGTGGTACTATCACCTCCCTTGCTCTAGAGTCTGTCTAGACACAATGCCTCTGTTGATGCAACCAAGAATCGCATTGGCTTTCCTGGCTGCTGCGTCACACTGCTGACTCATGTTCAATTTGTGGACCACCCAGACTCCCAGATCCCTTTCACAGATAATATTCTCCAGCCAGGTGTCTCCCATCCTATATCTATGCAATTCATTTTTTCAGCCTAAATGCAGGACCCTACATTTCTCTCTCTTGAAACTCATTCTACTTGCTTTAGCCCAGCACTCTAAACTGTCAAGGTCGTTTTGGATTTTCATCCTATGGGTAAGGGAATTAGCAACCCCTCCCAATTCGGTATCATCTGCAAATTTAATCAGTATATTTTCTTATTCCTTTTCCCAAGTCATTAATAAAGATACTGAATAGCACCAGAACCAGAGCAGAACCCTGGGGCACCCCACTGGTCACTTCTCTCTAAGCTGAAGAGAAGCCATTTATGATCACCCTTTGGGTGTGATCAACCAATTACAAATCCACCAAACAGTAGTACTATATATCCCACATTCTGCTGACTTCTTTGCAAGTATACAATCACCAATTACAAATCCACCTAACAGTAGCACTATATATCCCACATTCTGCTGACTTCTTTGCAAGTATACAATCTAGAACCTTATTGAAGGCCTTACTGAAATCTAGATAAGATATATCCACAGCATTCCCCTCATCCACCATGCCTGTAACTCGATCAAAGAAAGATATCAAATTAGTCTGGCATAACTCATTTTTGAGAAAGCCATGCTCACTTCTCGTAATGACAGCATTGCTTGTTATATAACTACAGACTGTCTGCTTAATAATCTGCTCTAGGATCTTTCCAGGAATTGAAGTCAAGCTGACTGGGCGGTAATTATTTGGGTCCTCTTTTTCCCCCTTTTTGAAGATGGGGACAACATCCACCCTCCTCCAATCTATGGGGACTTCCTCTGTTCTCCAGGACTTCTCAAAGATTATTGCCAATGGTTCTGAAATTACTTCTGCCAGTTCTTTTAATATCCTTGGATGTAATTCATCTGGCCCATCCTCTTCTGTTATGCATCACATTTACAGGACATCTTTGCTCCAGCAAGCTCAAGGTGGCCAATCTTTTCCTGATCCACAGAATCCTTATGAGGTTCATCAGGCTTTCAAAGACTGTGAAAGCCCATGGTCAGCCCGTGGACTTCAGGGCTCTGTGACAATCCGAAGTAGCCTTCTCAAGTTGCAGGCCTCCATTCTCACCACTCAGCCTCATGGGCTCCTGCGTATTTTATTCATTTATTTGCAGTATTTCAGCCTTGCATTTCTCCCCAAAAGGACCCAAGGCAGCAGACGTAACCTACAACAATCTCTAAAGCTAAAAGCAGCCAGAGAGCAATATTTTAACAACAATATAACCAGTATTATACTAAAATGGTAACCAAGATCAGCAATAAAATACGTTCACTATGTGCTCTTTCCCTTCTGTCCTGCCCTGCTTCCCTCCCAAGCTTTGCGATACAAGCGGGAGGCCCTCTGTGCCCACTGCCGCTCTGAGTCAGCCACCTCAAGCTTCAGAGTGAAACCCCACCCATTCCTCAGGCTGAGGATGAAACTGAGGGAAGAGTCTTACTTGGTAGTCCACTAGAAGCTCCGGGCCTTTGAAGTACCTCGAGGCCACGCGGACGTTGTATTCCTGAGCTGGATGGTAGAATTCGGCCAAGCCCCAGTCAATGAGCCGCAACTGGGGACACACAAGAGAGCCATTGAAGAAGCCGGATGGACCCTTTTCTCCCCAAGCACAGCTTGCAGAACGGAGGGCCGCGCTGGCGCTCAGCACCTCTGCCTTGTAAGGAAAGTCCCACAGCAGAGGCCCCCTCATCTCCTCCTGGGGACTCTTTGCTAATCCTAATGCACCAGACACTCAGCAGCCACGTTAACGGATGCCAGGAAATCAGCACCAGCTGCCTGTGCGCCTGCATGTCACCGAGCTTATGAGAGGCTGAGGGGGAGGGCACATTTCAGCTGCCAAAGCCCGCTCCGCCTCACTCCACCAGGACAGCTGCAAGGACCAGAAAGCTGGCCGAGGACGCAGGTCTTGCTCCTGGTTATCACCTCAAGCTTCTTCGCACTGGACCCTCCTGAGTTGCCCAAGAGAACCAGACCAACAGTTGCAAAGTCCTTTCATAGAGAAGAGGAAGGCCCGGGGGGGGGGGGGGGAAGGAATCCTTCTCCTCCATCATGTTCCCAATTTCAGGAAAAGAAAGCCCTCCTAGCCAAAGGACTAACACCAGCTAGAGGGAGGGAGTGGGGGTACGCGAAGGAAATAAAAACTTCCTGGCCTTGATCCGTCTATTCCAGAAAGGCTCCAGAGGAAATGGAAGGGGATGGAAAGGAAGAAGGGGGAGAGGCAAGGGGATTTTTGGCTGGTCGCTGGGAGGAAGCCTGGAAGCAAAAAAACAACAAGGAGCCTCTTGTTCCTCTGGGCTTCGGGGGGTGGGGGGTGGGGAGGGCGCCCGCAACCTCCCAGCCCCATCATTTAAATCTGGCAATTAATCACCAGCACCCCCTCGGCAGAAACTCCCTGCAGCCACCCCCAAGATTCTGCTTCTCCTCTCCTCCAGCCAAATACCTTTGGGTCCAAAGGCCCTCAGCCTTTACAGCTACCCGTGCGGTTATGCAGAGGAGGAGCACACCAAAGCTCTTCTCAGTGGTGGACACACCCTTAAGGGAGACCACCTGGCAGCCTTCTCCTGCCCGTCCCGAGACAGCTGGTGAAACTTCCCAACTTTGGCTAGCTTTTACAACATTGTTCTCTCTGCTTCCCTACTCTGCCATGTTTCAAACAGTTGAACACCTGACGTTCTTGGGCTTTTTTTTTGAACTTTCCATACTGATCTTTTTTTAACTTTACTCGTTTCACACCTGTCACCTGTTTTAGTTATTATGTGACCCACTTCTGCTCTCCTTGCTCATTTGTGTGTTAGAAGAAAATAATCTAAAGACAGGACCACCAGTCAATGCAAGGAAGTGGGTCTGGCAGGGAAAGAGAAGTCAAGCCCGAACCTCCTTATTTCCCTATGTGTTTCTTTAAAGCACGCAGTGAAGTTGCTTGCAAAACATGTGTTGTTTTTTTTCTTTTTTGAGAGAGAGAGAGAGAGATAACAAAGACATTCATAGAAGGAGATCTATAAACAGCTCAAGACCCCCATGCAGGAAGCAATCTGCTTCTGACAGAACTGCAGGAGGGACCCTGTCATTGTTGCCTATCTCCAAAACGGGAGAGGGTGGGGGGCAGGGGGCTTAACCAAATGCAGACCCCCCCCCGAGGGCGGGTGAGTTTTCAGGGCCATTACCTTTTTCTGCTGGTGGTCTATCATGACGTTATGAGGCTTGACATCCCTGTGCATGATCCCCATGCTATGACAGTAATCCAAGGCCTGCCGGAGACAGACAGAAGTCAGCAAGAGGAAAACACCCACCCTCTCGAAAATGCCCGCTTCATCTCGCCACCAGGCTCTGTCCCTCTCCACTACGGTCACCGAATAACCCTGATCCATCATCCTCCAGCTGTTGCCACAAGAAGAACAGGATGCAGGGCCCCTCCTTTGCCTCAGCCAGAGATCGGCCAAAGTGTGGCTCCCCCCCCCCCTCCGCCTTTGAGCGTGTTCTTCTGTCCCAGCTGCTGGGAGGAGATTGAAGACATCTGGCTGCCTTAGAGCTCCTCACTGAGCAAGGGCAACAGGTGTCTGGCTGTTCTCAGTGGTTTTCCCCCTCCCTACCTCTTCTCCTTGTCCCGGCACCTTCTCTAGCACAGCCCCAGGAAGCCCAGGTGCTGCCAAGGAAGCAATTCCACTGCAAGCTCTGAAAATGATGGACTTGCTTGTTGCCACAAAGGCACCCAAGCAAACGGTGCCTCTTCCCGTCTTAAGCAGCTCCTTCCGCTGCAACATGTCAAGAGCACAGGGTGCATTTTGGTGGTGGTGGTGGAGGGGGGGACACCAGAGGCCAGAAAATGGAACCCTACCCCCACCCTACTGCACACCCACATGCCACCTTTTCTTTTCATCTGCCTGCAAGCCACTCTGGGGGCTTCTCTAGCCAAATATTGCAGCGGGAGGGGGAATAGGTCTCTTCATTAAGCCTGCAGTAACAGCTGAATATTAGTAAACTGCCTGGTTTTCTTCAATGAGAGTATTGATTAAATCCGATCTGCCTTTCTCACGTAACTCTCTTTGGAGGGAAAATGCAAAATCTCAGGCACTCTGAGTGACCTTTCAAACGACTGCTCTAATAACCCACCTTCAGCAATTCATACATGTAAAACCGAATATCGAAGTCTGTCAGGATCTGGTAGAGTTGCTGAAATGCATATGAAAAGAGAAAAGAACCAAACAATCATTTTAAAAAGTTAGAAGTCAGGGTTGCTTCATTCCCACGATTACTAGACCTCTGGCAACCATCCATCCAGTGGCAACCCAGTGAATATTGTATTTATCTGCCTCTCTTTGGCTTCCCTTTTGAACACACAAGAGCCACTGCCTAGAGCTGAGCCCCCTCGTACAGCCCCATGGCACCAAAGCCTTCCCCATGTGGATTTATGCCAATCATTCCTGAGGGCCATCCAGGAAAGGGAGCATCAGGCTGATCAAGCGACAGAAATACTTGGGTGGTGGTGGTGACCCAGTATAGGAGAAGCTGGGAGACCAACCGGCAGAACACAGCCTCTCTCTCTCTTTCTACAGATCTTCAACTAAAACCATTCCTACTACCTGAGATCTTGGCAGTGGCACTGTCTCCCCAATCCCTGAGGCACCGGGATGGCTTTGCTTACAGGCAACCCCTGGTCTGAAAACATCTCCTTGCCAGCAGGAGAAGTGCACACAGCAGAGAAAAGAAATCTCTGGGTTGGGGGAGGGGGGAGGATCACTTCTCACAAAGGCAGAGGCTCCTTCTTCCCTGTATCCAGCCCAGGGAAGAGGACCACAGAACCACAACGCATGGAGCACGTTTGCCTGTTCTTTTTAATACGGTGATAGGCACTCTCTTTGGCCAGCCATGCCCCCCCCTTTTCTCTCTCTCCAAAGAAGCGATACCCCAATCTCTGGGCATGGACACAAATGAAAATAAATCTGGTATCACAAACTGCAGCACTGCCAACTCCTGCCCAAAAGATGCCATAACGTGAGAGAGTACAAGAAAACAGCGGCATGGACTGAGACAAGCGCAGCCTGTTCAGACCACCTCCTCACAGCACCAAGGTCTAAACAATCATCAGAACTGCAAAAGAGCTGGAAGGGAGGACCTCTGGGCCATGGAGGCCAGCTGCTATCAAGGAGGCACTGTCTGTGGGGGAATCCAACTCCAAACCTCTGGCTTCACAGCTGGAGGCCGAACTCAATGAGCAGTTCTCAAGCCCCAAGCAGGGTGGTCACGCAACCACCTCCCACCCCCAGAGTGGAATCCCTCTCCTCATGCTGCTGCTGCACGCAGAGGCGTTGTCATCACTGGGCCACTCCCAGCTTATAGACTCAAATCAGTTGGCTTTGTTTGTTTGTTTGTTTGTTTTGGCTTCCACCCACTTCTTCTGCACTGACGGACATGTAATCATGTTAGCGCTGGACTTCTGGAAGCCATCTGTAGGTCTTTGCAGCCAGCTCTTCTGATTAGACCCCCTTGGTCTCGTTTGCAAGCTCAGCTGCAATGATCTTCTGTTGCAAAGCATGTGTTTCTCAAAGGGTTAAACAGCAGTGGCCCCTGTACAACAGGTTCCTGGGAGACCTCACTTCCCTCCATTGTGAAAACAGACCCATTGCGCCCATTTGGTTTCCCGTTGAATCTCCTCTCAAGTGGGAACAGCACCTTTCCTCTTGAACCCGGATGGTCACCTTCCATTTGGAGAGATGGTATCAGTATCTTTTCAGACCTCCAAGAATACAGTTCTGCTTTTGGAAAAACTGCAGAAGTATCCTTTTCTGCACAACCATTCCAGGAGCTGCCCTTCCAGTTTCCTCTGGATCTGCCATCTTCCCCTGATCTTCAGGCTAGCCACAGATTATATTATAAAGATGACTGCACATTTGGGGCTTTCCAATTGACCTATATTGACCCCCTGCAGCTTGCTCACCACTCCACTTGCAGAGACGTGCAAAGGAGTCCTCTTCCTTTGAAGGCTTTCCTGCCCTGGAGTGCTCACTGAGGAGGTGCCTTCTGAGTACTGTCCCCCTCCCCCCAAATAATTCACTCCTCAAATAAACTCAGCGACTGACAGCTCTGCTGTACATTCAGTGCCTGGTGGCTTTGATGTCATTCAATAAAAACAGATTTTTTTAAAGCTACTCTTATGGTTTACATAGTGCACTGTACATTTTCAGCTTGATATTTGGACTTGATCACACTTTTGTAAACTGCCCCAGATGTATTGTAGGTACTGTATTTGAAAAGTAGATAATGAACCCTTGTTCTTTACTTCACAGAAGGAAAAGAGGCTTAAAATTTTTGTCTGTTTGGGAACTGACAGGAGACGGATTATGTGAATAGAAATTATGCTTGTTAATTCAATATGTATCATCACTGGATTTTGGTGCAGTGCTCCATTTTTGTATTAAGCTTATCAAAATGTTTCTGGTACATTGACAATAAAACTAAAACTCTACCTTGACAACGTCTGTAGTGTCTAACTTGTGTTAAATCTGTGTTTATAACTATTGAGATTTAGTGATGTGTACACTTTTCTGGGACCACAGGATATGAAAAAAGGCCCCCTGGGGTAAGGGGGGGAAGGCCTGTTTTAGATCTCCCATACTTACCCCAGTACTGGTATCAAAAATCATTTCTGAGGCCTTCAATGGGCCTAGAAAGGCCCTCGGAGGCCTCAGAAATGATTTTTGGTGATCCAGAAGTCATTTCCAGTTCACCAGAAGGCCTGGGAAGTCCCTCGCAGGCCCGTTCGGGGCAGTACCAGGCTGGGGGTTAGTTCAAGAGGCCCCAGATAGCCCCTCCCCCCAGGCCCAACCCAACCTGCATCTGCATATCATGGATTTTCAATTATCACAGGTCGGGTTGGGTCCCTAACCCCCGCAATAGGCACGCGCGGGGGGGGGGGTCACCTGTATGAACATGTTTTAATACTGATATATAGTCTCTACCAGATTGTCTCTGTTGATGTGCCTAGAGAATTTTAGAAACCCATTTCAGAGGTACTCTGCTGAAAGTTCCTTGGCATGGCCATTGCCCCCCTCCCCCATTTCATCTTGTTTTAGCTTTAATTAAACCTTTCCAAGATTTTAGTTATATTTCCTAGGCCTCTGCTAGCTCTGTTTCTAAAAACAGATGTTACAGGTCTAAAAAGGGATGTTACAAGTAAGGAAACAGAGTTTAGTGTCAACAGGCTTTGTTATTTTTGTTAGAGGAAGACCCCGGCAGAAGGATTAACATGGAGTTAAAAGCCACAAGACAGCCGTCGCTTTATTAAGGTTCAAGAGGCCATCTTGCCACCCAAACCTGCAAAATGGATAATTTTTACCTTCTTAATAAGCCCTTTAAAAGGCTGTTACCCCTCTCAGAGGGATGCTTCAGGGCCACTCCTCCAGGGGAAGGGCAAGCATGGCCAGCAACCTCCTCCCCGATTTCAACCCCAGGTAAACAATTCCATTCAATTTCTTCACGAAATTCCTTCCTCCTCCAGCCACCTTTTCATCCCTGGGTCCTCCCACAGCCTCAACGCAGATGGTTTCTTCTCTTGGTCAGACTCATGAAGAATCTGTCAATGGGTCTGAAAACTCACTGATTGGTTCCTCTTTCCTCCTTACGGAGGAGTTACGCTGGCATGACCAGAACTGTGTTGTTCCTCAGCTGCCTCCTTCTGCTGACCTTTCTTTCTCCAAGTAAGCCACTTTCCAGGCCCCCTTCAAGCTCCTTGATATGCTTCCTCATCCCATGGCAGATAATCTAGCAGAACTTCCCTGATCATTTTTCAGTCAGCGCTAAATGTCCTGAGGAGACTCGATGCTCCTCCTAACATTTCAACTTCAGCTGAATAAATACATTTGCTTGAAATTAAACAGGAACCTTTTTTGATTTCTGGATGACCTCCCTCTTGGAACTCCTTTCTCACCCATTCCACAGCACCGAGATGACTGTTCCTGGTGCTCCAATGTTGTCTCTAATGCCAGGATTAAGTTGTGGGACAGCTTCCCCTTAGCCAGTGCCACTGATTGCAGCTCAAAGGGCTGCCCCTTGGCGGTGACCTGAATGTGCATCTGCCATTAATGTCGGAGTGGATCAAGTCAAACCGGATGGGTAAGGCTCCCACGTCTATCTCATGTCCTCAATTTCACTCTTCACGATGGTTACCCTAAGAATTCTAGTCAGGAGATTCAGAATGCCCAACATAATACTGTAGTGTCATTTCATGGCTGAGCATTCCCTCCTGCCACGATTCTAGGAGGCAGATGGCTCCTCCAATCTTTTTCTGTGCCCTCGACTGGACTGGACTCCTGCACCACGAGCCTTTCAACAGGATGAGACACCCTGAGACTGATGCACCTCAATGGTTCTGACTAGGAACCGAGATTCCCCAGCCTCACAGTTTTTGCATATGTGGCTTCTGAACGGCTCCCTCCCTCCCCCGCCGCAAGCACTGCATGCTTCTCTGAAAGTTGCTTCTCCGTTCAACATCCAGACGCTGCCACCTCTGTCAATGCTGCTGCTGTAAACAGAGTATTACAGCAGAGGGATTAACGTGGAATTAAAACCTGCAAGGCACCTTTTGCAAAACGGAGACTAAGTTGCTAGGAAATGCAGGAAGCCTCCACTTACACCACTCCCTCCAAACTTGTACCACAAAAGCCACAAGGAGAGAGAGATGGGCTGCCGTTTACAGTTGATTTCTCGCAAGCCACCCAACAGGTTACACAGTCCATCCTTACACCCCAACAAAGCCTTGTTTCACCGTGTGCCATGTTTCCTCTCTGGCAAGAAAGAAGAAAACTCACCTTGAAATCTGTATTGTTGATGTATTCAAACACCAGGGCTGGAGTCTTTGACTGGAAAAGAGAAAAGTCTACCATTTAACTAAGATCTTTCCTAAACCTGCCTCCCCCAGTTACTCCCAAATCCTACTGCTAGTTCAGAGATTCAAAAATCAGGAAGCTCTACTAGCACTGAGTTGAATTCTTCTGTTAAGGAACATGAAAGAAGCTGGACCCTCCTACGTGTCTATTGGACCATTCTTGCCACTTAAGCTCAGGGTGGATTAAAATATGGTTTTTAAAACATGCAAACCATTAAATATTGTGTTGAAACCATGCACAACTGATCCCATGAAATCCTAACATGATTTAACCTATATTATACTCATATGTCATTAAACTTTCATGCAACGAACAAAGCTGCCCCCATTTGCAACTGTTTTGATCACAATAACCCCAATAGCGCCACCCCCGCCATCACAAAGGACTCCTCTGGACCCGTCTTGGGCACCTACCACTGGATCCTTGACGGTGTCAATCAGCTTAATGATGTTGGTTCCGCCTCGCAGGTTCTCCAAAATCTTAACCTCCCGTTTTATCTTCTTTTTCTTCACTGGCTTAAATACATTAAAGGGTGAGCAGAAGTGAGATTTCTTTCAACATCCTTTTGCACTCAGCAACACAGCCACAAGGCAAGCAATTGCAACAGATTGCTTGCAAAATACCACGTCTAGGCTGGGGGTGGGGGAGGAATGGCAAGTAAGAACACAGCCATTGGTCAATCCTTTTGGAACGACACCATCTGTTCTGCTTCCCCGATTAGAGCTAAAGGTCTCCAAGTCAAGCTGAAAGACAACTCCTCAATGTAGGCGGGTCCTCCCATAAAGGTTCTTCTTAAGGGAATTCTCCTTCGAGGGAGGGTTGCAACACCTGTCTTACACAAGTGCTTTGAGGGAAACTCCTGAAGGACAAGCAGCACGGGCAACACCAAGCCAGGGGGAAGAGCCACCCCAAGTGGCTTCTCAGATGCCAGCAACTCGGTCAAGAAGAGTGACCCCAAAAAAAGAAACTGCTCCGACTCAGATACAATTTCTCTGCCCGTGAGGAAAAGCAAAGGCGAGTTCGGGGAAGCACAAAGCAGCCAAGGGTGGTGGCAATGATGATGGTGATGATGACGCCAACAAGTCAGTTTTGACTTACGGCCACCTCTTTCAAACGTCTCCTAGGTAGAGAGTACTCAGAAGTGGCTTCCCATTTCTTTCCAGGGGACGACCGTGCAGCTTGCCCAAGAGGCCACCCAGGCCAGCTCTCATCCCCCCAGGAGGCCCAGTTGGGAATCACACACCCAGGCTCCGGCTCCACAGCGAGGCCGTTAACTTTCTCAGCTCTCCAGCTAGCTCGCTCCTCCTCCACATGCCAGTGCTAGGGCTTCTTTGAAAAGAGACGGTTTGAAGAGCCATCGACTCATGCTAACAATTCTGCTAGGAGTAGCCCCCATTTTCCAACCCAGGTACAGAGGCAGAACCTGAAGGAAGACAGGGCCAGGTATCTCTGGAAAGGGTCCCTTTCTGCTTAGTGTGCCACAACACGCTCTTCCTTCAACCGCCTGCCATACTCTGGGTCAAGGTACGGCCTGCCAAGTAGAATGATTCATGACCTGTGACAGGTTAAGATTTAGATAGGGAGGAGCAAGGATGCCCAATCAAAATATCTGAAAATCCTGGGTCAATTAGCAGGTGATCAACTGACCACCATCTCCAACCAAAGCACTAATAAGAAACAGGGCAATGTCCTGTCTGAGTAGGCGTAATATCAAGTCACGCCTGCAAGCATTAAGGCCCGCGACGAGAAGTGGTGCCATCAGCAGTGTGTCCCCAGCACAAAGCAACTGCGCAAGGTGCTGGCTGGAGCAGGCCACTCTTTCGGCCGCAGCGCTGCTCTAGTTGCCATGGGCACACCATCAAGTGGTGGCCACGCAGCTGCGCAACAGGGTTTTCCCCACGGTTAGGGATCATAGCAATATTTGCGCGGGAATGTTCTCCAGTGTTGAAAATGTTTCACATCAGTACTTAGGAATCCTGACAATTACACTCTGAGATGAAAGAAGGAAGAATAATGAATAAATAAATAATTCTCAGTTGACTTCTGAGTTGTTATGAGATTGTAATCAGGGGCTTCTTCACTTTCCAGTTGATTCCCTTAATCCTCCCCACAAATGCCAGCCAAGAAGCAGTCATGACTCATTTCTAAACACTTGCAGCTGGTCCACTGTGGCTTCCTGTCCTTGTGGAAGACTTTACACCAATCAAAGCCTCTCCCTGTAGCACCAAGAGGCTCCCAGACTTTCATGACCACTAGGCAAGCCAACCGTTTCCTATCAACAGCAGCTCAGTTCAAGTGGAGAAGCACCCCTGGGTCCAGAGAACTCGGCTCTTGTGGAAGCAAAAGCTGGCCTGTGCTGTGACCACCCCATACTCCCACCTTGCTAATCAACTCCTAGTAATTCCTGGCCTGACAAGCATGGCCACAAACCCAATGTGATGCTAATGGCTTGCACAGATGCTGACGGTGCCCTCGGGAAGGAGAACTCCCATCCTCTGCAGATCGCATGGACGTGCCTGTTACTTTCCTCTTAAGAGTTCAGTGGGAAAGGTCTTCTACCAAGAGGAGCAGTGGGGGAAGGCAGCACCGTCCCTCTCGTCTTCATCAGCCTGCAGCGTTTCCATGACCTTAGACTTTAAGGAAGAGACTTCATTTCCTCCACAGCTACCATGGAAACCAAGCAATCTGGTAAGGAAGGGGAGGTGCCCAGAATCCCACAAACTGGACTGTGCAGAAATGTGGCTTGCTTATATGCCCACCGTACACAGGATTACAGACAAGACTAACAATGGTTAAGGGTGAGGAGTGAGGAGATAGATTTTAGGGTAAGATTTTGACACCCCTCAATATTCCTCTAGTTTGAAGCACAAAAAGATCGGGGGCAGGGGAAGGTCTCGGACAGGAGCCAGCCCTTCGGAATGAGGCCTCAGCCACACTCCCTCAAACAGCTTTCCCTTGCATGGTCTGCTCCAAGCTCCGATGCCGTGCTATTCAGGCGGTGGTACTTCACAGCACATGTCAGGCTGTTTGAGCTGCAGCAGCTGCAGCTCAGAGGGGATCTTCTACACAAGGATAAAGGGATCATGTCCTCTTACAGGACACATGAGCACGCTGCCCCCAAGGATCTTCCACACAGCGTATTGCAGAGGCCCAAGCCAGCAAAACTTCTCTTTCTGTGTTGAGCAACACTTATAAAAAACCCATTTCTGCCAGCTGACCCAATGGATCAGGAAAAGACCTAGCCTGGAACAAGGAAAGAGTTGGGGGGGGGGTTTGAAAGAGGAAAGGGAGCAAAAGGACGGGAGTGAAAGTCAGGGGGGAGGGGGAAGAAAGGATGGAGCCAGGTTGCTTTCCTTTCCTGAAATGGATGAAGTTAATGTGGGGATATTATTGGAAGAGAGCCCTTATCAAACAGAGGAGAGAAAAATAAGAGAATGGGGATCCCTACTGCCCACTTTTGACTTTGCCCCCTCCGAGCACCTCAGGACATTACGGCCCTACGGCTCGCCACCCCTGCCTCGGTGTCTGCAGGAAGTGTTCCTGGCCAAAATTCCCCCTTGGGTGCTTCTCAGAACTGCCACACCAACATCTACAACACTACCCTGGAAGAGCACCACTTGCCAGGGAGGAAACCCACATGGAAGGAAGTGGCTTGTGCCACTCTGAAACGGGGTACAACTGACTTCCACGCAATCCTTGGAATGAGCGTGGTTTGCAGTTCTGAAGCCCCCTGCCCAACTATCAAACACAGATTTTAAAAAAGTCCTCGGGGCCCTGTGGATATCCTGTTCTCTCTAGAAAGTGGTGCTTAGAGGCTACCAAAGCTGGTCCCACATCCTTCACTCAGGGACCTCCTCAACTACATGGGGCCCCAGCTGGTTGCACTGCAATAACCAGGAAATACATTTTACACAGGGGAATAATGCAACTTTAGTTTGCTGCGCGCACACTCTGCCTGGTAGCACACCACCTGGGTCACTTTTCAAAAAAAAAAAGGGGGGGGGGGGCTTTTACTGGCAAACACACAAAAGGACTAACAGACAGATTCAATATCCTTGGTTTAAGTAATCCTCACTCTATTTATGCATCTGTCACCTTGTTTATTAAACAAAAATTATGCAAACCTTAAACTTACGATTTTATACTGCATTTTGTGTAATGCTCTGGGACTGCAATATACAGTACTGTATAATAAATCAAGTAGCTTGTAAAGGAGTGCAAAGCATCTTGACAAAGCAAGGAGAAGACTATGATGCAGCCACATAGGATGCCAATAGTGGTTTCCCCCACCTGTTGTCATACATTGTACCAATGGTATTAAGAACTTAAAGCAGAGGCAGGCTGATTATGGGAAACTGGGCCCCTGTGGGCGTTTGGTAGCACCCAAAGTTATCTTTCAGACATCCATCCATCTGATCACTTACAGTGCAATTCTTAAGCCATGAGGCTACTTGAAGGATGTTGCTGAAGTCTTTTCAGTATCAGTTACCACGATTTTACAACTCCCCTGTTAAGAAAGCCTGAGCAAGGGATACAGCCAGAACGGGAAAATGCTTTTGCAAATGGCTTCCAACTGCAATTGTACCTTTCAAAAAGAGCTTTCGCCAGAATAACCCTCTTAGACATAGATACCACCCAGGACCTCGACTTAGTCCCACAACAACTCACCTTAAGAATTTTCACAACCACGCGCTCATTGTTGGTGATGTTTATAGCCTCAAAGACTTCGCTATACTTTCCCCGGCCAAGCTTGCGAACCAGTTGGTAGTCATCTTGATTACTACAGAGAGTAGAAAGGGAAACAACCGTAAAGGGGACCAGGTTGAAATTCTGCTCCAACCTCTTCGCTCTGAGCAGTCTGAAACCCAAGTGCTATGAACAAGGCATCTGCTAACATGCAGACCTTCCAAACAACTGGAAGAAAGCCATACACACACACCCTCCCCCTGGGGGCATCTCTGTTCTCCACAGACTGGGACTGCCCGGAAATATGAAGTGCATTGGCTACAGCCTTAACAGTCTGCACCCCAACCAGAAGAAGAACAACAAGCAACCTCCGGATTTCTGGTGCTGGTGATCCATCTACAAGCATGAGCACAAAAGCAATCTGCAAGCCCAGCCACTCCAAGAGCCCTTGGCCAACAGGAGGCCAGTCCAGATTTTTGCAACAGAACAGACGGGATTGATCCAAACAAGAACACCAAAGGCACCCTGCTCTGACTTACAGCTTCTCTCTCAGAAGCCCAGAGAGAGAAGAACAAGTCTTGCCATTCTCTGTGACATCTCTCCCGCCTTCCACTGCTCTGGCAACGAAGTGGGTACAACCCCAACCCTTTCAAAGGCCTGCAAGCTAGTGTTAAGTTTCGGACATTCGGGAGACCAGGCATGTGGGGTTTTTCTGTTCTGGCTTTTAGCACTCTCAGACAAGTGCTGCTCTATGAAAGCAAGAGCTTAATGCATGAAATAATGGCTAAATAAATGGGTTCAGTGATCTGAGATCTAATCTTCTATAGGAACGTATAGGTACCACATCAAGATTATATTTACGAGTCTATGAATATCCAATTATTTGATGACAACAATACCTGAACTAAAGATCAAAATAAATGATAATTGAAAGCAAGCACTGCCTGGAATTTAAATATTCAAACTCCAGTGCATATAACTATTACTCTTTTGCACCTGTGTCCGTTTAGTAAGTGATGACAAATATGTTTGCATTTTTTCCTATTTATAGCACTATTCCCACGTGTAGTATACATTTTATAGCAATTGTAAACCACAAAGTTTGTACACAAACTTTGCAGTAAGACTTATAATGAAATATTTCAACCCCCTTCTGTGGAACTGAACCCTAGTTGCCACTTTCTTATCTGTTCCTTTTCGGTGTCTTAAGTATCGGGGACAAGGAGAACAAGTGTGTCCTCCTTTGGTCACAGACCTCTATAAGGGTTGCTGAGACACAGACACAAAGCCCAGCCTCACAGGATTATTGAGGGGAGAAAAGCAGGGGTGGAGATGGCAGGATACATGGAAAGAATGAAAGTGTTCTGCTTATATACTGACTCATACCACTCCAAGTAGTCTCTGGGCGGTTTACAGTTTAATTACAGTATGCAGGCTACACATTGCCCTCCCAGCAAGCTGGGGACTCATTTTACCAACCTCAGAAGGATGGAAGGCTGAGTCAACCATGAGCCGGCTACCTGGGATTGAACCCCAGACTGTGAGTACAGTTTTATCTGCAGTACAGGCATTTAACCACTGCGCCACAGAGCTCAGCAAAAACTGAATTCTAAAAAAGTGAAGGAAAAAACCCACAAACCTCTTTTGATTACAGAGTGTGGTTGCTCAGCCAACTAGAGCACTGAAAACTGTCAGCTACAAAGTCGGCAGCTCAGCAGTTCGAACCACGGGTCCCATACAGCGGAGTGAGCTCCCGCTGGTAGCCCCAGCTCCTGCCAACCCAGCAGGTTGAAAGCATGTAAATGCAAACAGATAGATAGGTGCTGCCGTAAAAAATCAGGAAGGTAAAACAGTGTTTCCTTGCAGCCATTCTGGCCACATGGCCATGGACTTGCACAACACTGGCTCTTCGGCTTGAAAATGGTGATGAGCATTGCTCCTAGAGTCAGACACGACTAGCATGCATGTGCGGGGAGAACCTTTACCTTTACTTTTTGATTACAGCAAAAGATGGTTGTTGAAGCCATACTCCAACAATTTTCTACACACTATCTTTGAAATCAAAGGTGATTCAGACAACACAGATCACCTTCCCCTTCAGAAGACAGGGGTGCATTAATTCACTTTCTCATTCCTTAACTCCAACCCCAAGTCAATACCACTGGTGAGCTCCATTCTTCAATTCCATAAAGAGATAACAAATAAACAAAAGCTACCCATGCTTATTTTAGACTAATTTAAGCAGAACATGACTTTCTTTCTCAATACTGAGCATCTGGATCAGTATCAGGAGCTATAGGGTCCGTAGGGTTACATTCTAGAGGCCGTCTAATCCAACCTTCTGCAAAATGCAAGAATCTACAGCTAAGACCTCCCCAAAGGAGAGTCAGCCAGGCTCTGTATTAAAATCGCCAGTCCACTGCATCCTGCTCTTGCAATTCAGAGGCTCTTCCTAATGTTTCATCCGAAATTCCTTTTTCAAGGAGTGGGGAGGTCACACCTGCTGAAGTCTCAGAAAACAAGGGATGTACTTTCTTCTAGGTGGCATCCCTTCCATACACCTGAAGAAAGGTATCATTCTGCTTCTCCATCTTCCAGGTTAAACAGATACTTGACCATCTTGGCCACTGTACCCAACAGACATATTGCTTTCCTGTTTCTCGAAACAGTACCTAGAGGTGCTGGTGAAGTCTTCCCAAGGCAGAACAGAATTTTATGCTTACTGTTATAGTAGATCTGGAGACTTCTGTTTATTCAGCGTAGCACTGATATAGATGTTGTATTTACTTATTTTTTAGCCACTGCATCAGATTGTTTAATCTGTGGTGAATGGAGGCCTGAAGCAGATTTTGAAGCACACTGCTGTCAGGCCACGTGCCACCTGTTCAGGCAAGTGTGGCTTCACATCTGCAAATCTTAGATGTGAGCAACATTAAAATCTTCAATTCACTTCAGCTCTTCTGCCCCACAAGCTGTTGGCAGGTGGCCCCCCTTTAGGAAAAATTCTGCTATAGGTAAAGGGCCCCAATCCGTTGCTGTTTCATAATAGCCTTTTCTTAAATTGCAACTTTAATTATTACAGGAATCAAAATGGTTGCCATTAAAACTGTAAGAACACTGGGCTCCTCAATCTGTCCTCAAGACTTCTGGTCACTTTATCTTATAAATAGACAAAGATCCTAGCCTCCTCCAGACACACAAATCCAGCCGCTCAAATACGGGACTGTGCAAGACCACAGTATGTTCATATGGATAGTCAGCAGCGTTTACAGTATTGTGTAAACCTGAGCAAATGTTACAATGCCAGTTTCACTATTTCTAAAACTATGTAAAATGAAAGGCTGGCTTTTCTGATATCAGAAAAAGATGGAAACAGCCCTGCTCTTTTTTTTTCCTGCAAGGACCAAGTGGTGTTTTGAGTCAGCAGGTGTGCCTGAAGCTGGTGTGCCTGGATTCCAGAACAGATGCCTTTGCCTTCGGAATGAGCCAACAGGTAGAGTGGCTTCTCGGACCTTATTCTCAAGCATCTTCGGGACAGAGGAAGAAACCGGTCTATGAAGCAGGCCCCCACGCCCATCACACCCCTCCCTGCCTCCGGGCGATGGTGTGAGGAGCAGCGGAGCCCGCCTTACGCTTGGGAACCTGCCCTCCAAGTTTCCTCCAAGCTCCATCCCGAGGGCTTCCCTTGAGGTGGGCACTCCTCCCTCGAGAGGGGCGGCAGTTCGTGCTTCCCAACTCTATTTTCCACCCAAGGACCCCCCCCCCCCCCCCCCCCCCCCCGCGGGGGGGGGGGGCGGCCTGAGGCCCCCAAGAGGCGCCGCCCCCCCCCCCCCCCGCCCCCCTCTCCGCGCCCCCCCGCGGGGGCCCCCCCCCCCCCCCACCCCCCCAGGCTTAGCCAGGCAGCGCCCATGATGCATGCATGGGTAGCTCTGCCCTCCATCCCCACCTCTAGCTGGACCCCGACCTGGGCCAAAGCGTGCGCGTGCGGGGGGGGGGAGGTATTGAAACCCGGCCAGCGTTTTTAAAATGCTCGGGCTCTTTCCGGGCCTCCTTTGGCGCCACCCAGAAGCCTCCTCCGATTCATGGACCGGGGAAGAGATGGCATTAAGCAAAGGCGGAGGGGGGTCGTGGGTGTGCCCCCCTGAGGTGCCGCCTGAGGCGAGAGGTCCGGACCCCCCCATCTCATCCCCCCCCGGGAGCCTCAAGCGGGGTGGGGGGTCGGGGTTGGGGGGGAGAAAGGGGTCCCCGCCCTCCTTCCTTCCCTCCCTCCTCCTTACCCCCAGGTGGGCACGTGCGCCTCGTAGTCCCAGTACTCGCGGCTCCTCAGGCTGTTCACCTCGGCGTAGACGCGGGCCCGGCTCCCGGCCGCCGGGCCGGGCATGGCGGGGAGAGGAAGAGGCGGGGAGGGCGGCGGCGGAGGCAGGGCCGGGTGGGGGGGAGGCGGAGGAGGGGGGCCGGCGAGGCGGCGGCGGCGGCGGCCGAGGAAGGGGGAGGCCGAGGAGGAGGAGGAGGAGCCCCACCGGCGGCCCAGTAGCGGGAGAAGCAGCAGCGGCCCGGGAGGCAAGGCGGCCCCGAGGAGGGGCGCCAGGCCGGCCGGCTGGCTGGCTAGCGGAGTCTCCCGTTGGGGAACAAGGGAGGGAAGGAGGGCGAGAGAGGAGGCCGGCCTGCCTGCCTGCCTTCCTCAACGGCGGGCGGGCGTGAGGGCGGCCTCGGCCTCGGCGGCGACGCGCCCACCGGCCCGGAGTGGCGAGAAAGTCCTACGGCCAGGCCGGCTCTCGTCCTCCGCCACAGCGGCCCCTGTCGGCCAGGAGGACTGCGGCGAAGGAGGGCCCTCGCCTCCTTTCGCCCCGCCCCTTCAGGCCCGGTCACGTGAGGGGAGAGAGAGAGAGAGAGAGAGAGAGAGAGAGAGAGAGACGGGGAGGAAGAGCGTAAGGGGGCTACAATTGCTTTCTCCCTCCAAGCGGCCGGAAGGGAGGGGCTCTTGCAAAGCCAGCGAAAACGTCCTCCCCCCCCTTGAAGAGAGGGGTGGGGAACCTTCCGGCCGCTAGGGGGTTTGGACCACAACACCCATCGTCCTTCGCCATTGGCAACAGAGGCTCGGCATTCTGGGAGTTGCAGTCCAAAACGTCTGGTGGGGGCGAATGTTCCCCCCGCCGCCGCGTTAAGGCAGTTCTAAGACCGCAGCCATGCCGGCCACATGGCCATGGGCTTGCTCAACACTGGCTCTTCGGCTTGAATGCGGAGATGAGCGCCTCCCCCAGAGTCCGACACGGATGGCACGCAAGACCGTGCTTTTTAAGAACGCCCAGTAGTGAGGCTTGGGCTCCAGGGATGGCCTCGCCCTCTCCCCCCCCCCACTTCCCTGGAAGCCTCGCTTGCCAGCGGATTCCCGGGAGGTTGTTTTTTTTTAAAAAAAAGTCTGGGAAAGTAACGTCCCTGGGCTCCTCCGTTCCTCTGTACGGGCTGCTGAGCTGGTGCTCAGCGTCTTGATGGGTCCCTGCAAGGCAGCAGGGCGCCTTTGCACCCGGAGGGAGGATCGCCGCCTCCTTGGCAAAACCAACCCCCCCCCCTCCCGGCCGCGCGCCCTTGCTTTAGGCTTAGGTTTAGGTTTAGGAAGACCTGCGAGGAGGAGGAGGAGGAGGAGGAGGAGGACTTCAGCGCTTCTGCTGTCCTGACTGCCGGGGGTGGGGTGGGGTGCGGGCTGGTGTAATCCTGCTCTTTAGCGAAAAGCTTCCACCACCACCACCGCCAGAGGACGGAATCGAGTGCCCCAGGGCCGCCCCTGTGCTCAGCCTTGCCGGAGGAGCCTTGCAAGGCGGCTCACACGAGGAATAAAAGGCCGCGGAGGGAGGAGGAGGAAAAACAGCTGGGAGCCGCAAAAAAGCCGGCAAGGCGTGGCTGCAGAGGGATTGTCTTGGCGAGGGACGTGGGTCTTTCTTAGGGCCCTTTGCGTGGGATTTCCTTCTGGGAAATCGGTGCGGTATAAAAAATGCAATAAACAAATAAATAATATGGCGCGGGTGGTTCCTGCTGTTCGTAAACCGCCCCGCGTGTCGTCCGTGTCCACTGACGGGGCGGCCTAAGAATCCATCCGTCAGTAAATATTGCTGGCTTAGCGCGTTGAGTGGAATGCATTTTTTAAAAAACTTCTGGCCGCGTTCTTTTGCAGTGTTGCAAATCCCCACCCCACCCCGGGGTCTGTTTTAATCAAGGGCAGCTTAGAAACAATTAAATGGGCAAATCTCCTTGGCAAGCGTTGGGCAATAGCCCGGGTGAGGAGGGAACGGGGGGGGGGGTCTTCGGGGCTGCCGGGAATTGTCTCCCCCCTCCAGCCTCTCTCAGTCGGGGTGGCACAAAGGAACTCCTGCCCCGGGTCGTGTCCCCCCCTTCTTCTTCGGTGCTCTTCGTTCCTTTCTGGAGACAAAACAACTGCGCGCGTTTTCTGGATTCGCTTTATCTCCTTTCTTGATCGCCCATCGTTGGGGCACGAGGGTCCCCCCCATCCACCCCCCCCGGCGGAGCCGGTCCGGAAGGGAGGGCGGCGCGCAACGACCCACGCCGCGCGCTCGGGCCCGTTCCTTCTCCCTTCCGCGAGGGCGCGCGCGCCGGGGCGGCAGGCAGGCGGGCGGGCGGGGAGAGCAGGCCGCGTTGCCATGGCGACGCCGCCGGCCATGGCGGACGAGGAGTCGGAGCGAGACAGCGTCCACACGGGCGAGTCCCGCGACCCGGGCGAGGAGCTGCAGCAGGACCTTGCCCCGCTCTCCCTCGCCCAGCTGGCCGCCTTGGTGGAGGAGACCAGGTGCAGGCGGGCAGGGCGGCTCGGTAGCCCAAGGGGAAGGGGAGGGAAGCCGAGGTTGGAAACCGGACTACAACTCCCAGAATCCCCCATCCGACAGCGCCACTGCCCTGCGGGACCTACAAGAAGACCACCATCATCCCCCAGCTGGGGGTGGGGGGCATCATCATCATCATCATCACACCCTGCCGCCTGGGGGATTCTGGGACTTGTAGTAGCAAAGAAAGAGAATGCCCAAGCTTTGTTCAGCTCTTGGGGACAAAGGAGGAAGGGGGATGTGAAGGGGAACAGAGGTAAGGTAAGGACAGATGTGCTACCTTTTTTTTGCCAAAGTTCTTTTTTGCCAAAGTTTTTTTCCACAGCTTCAAAATTTCCAGAAATTTTACATCTCAATGTGTGGCCCTTAGGGAGTGGTGCGTCTGTACATAGCAGTTTGCTAGGATTGTCTGGAGAGCCCCAAGCAGAGATGCCCCCCCCCAAAAAAAAACACTGGCTTCCAAAGTGTAGCTCTCACTTTTCTCCAGGAAAATGGGATAAATTAAATTAGAAGAGAGTGAGGCTTCCAGAAGTGACCAGTCCTCCCTTTGTTGGGTGACCACCTGTTCTAGACCACCACCACCCCAACACTGTTAGCCACTTCCCCACTTTGGAGCAAAAGATGAGCCACCAAACCCCACTGGGGTGACCTACTCTTTGCACTAAATGCAGACCAAAGAAAGACCCTTGGCAAGCCCCTTCCCATAAATCTGTAAAATAGGGGTGGTGATGGTGGTTTCCTGGACACCCTCCATAGTAGTGGAGCTGCCTTCCTGCAGTCATGATGGGTAAGTACTTATTTTTATTTATTTATTTATTATCTTTCTATCCTGCCCATCTGGCCCCTTGGCCACTTCCCATGGAGTGGGGTACGGATGTCACCGTTCGGCTCCAGTTCTGGCCAGGAGGCTGGAATCGTGAAGCAGGGAGTCACAGAGTCTGCAGGCTTGGTGGGAGATATTTTAGGTTAGAATTCTCTGTCTCTTGTTTGCCCTGAACCAAAACAGACACACTTCTGTGTTTCCTCACCACCTCTTTCATCTTTGTGCAGCTATGCCAATTCAATGCTTCAGCTGGAGACAGAGATGTTCGAGAAGTTTTTCAGTCGGATTGAAACGAAGGACTTGGTGCCTGAAAAACACGGCTCTTCGCTGGACTTGGGACAAGTGGCATATGTAAGCAGAACGGTTATTTGCTTCAAACAGTGATGGTGAACATTTTAGAGACCAAGTTCCCAAACTGTGATTCCAAACCCACTTATTTTTTGCAAAGTGCCAATATGGCAATTTAACCTGAATACAGTGGTACCCCTGGGTTACAAGTGCTTTGAGTGCTAAATATCAGGAAAGCGAGGATCGAAGAGGAGGCTTCTGAATTTCCAATGGCCACAGCACTCTTGGTGTGGCTGTGGAAAACTGAAAAACCTGCTCTTCGATCCTCACTTTCCCCAAGAATAGCACCCCATCTGTCTCTCTGCCCTGGGCACAGAGGCGGATGGGGCGCTGCACTGTCGGGAAATCCAGAGGGGAGTGGTGTCAGCTTGTGGGCTTGTTCATAGCCCCCATTTAGTCTCCAGTATCCCAAAAGTGGTGTGGCTGGAGAGTAAACGGGGGCTGTGAAGGAGCCCACAAGCCACTGCCTTCCCTTCCCCCAGCTCTCTGCACAGAGCACAGTGCCGTGCTCCGAGCAGAGGGGGAAGTGTCGTGGCTGTGAGGGGGTGATGTTGTGTGCCCACAGAAAGGGCTCTGCGTGCCACCTTTGGCACCCGTACCATGGATTCACCAACACTGGTTTTGAAGGTTCATTGTCTTCAGGGCTCTGTTTGATCATCACGGACTAATCTACTGAGGCCAGTATTTTGCTACTGTTTGTGTCAGGTATGCGTCGCTTGCCACAGCTAACTGTGGCAGATTGACATGGTGCCAGGGTGTTTCCCAGTTGCACCGTCTGGCATGTGACTGGACACGCAACCAAAGACTTAACCTCAAAGATAACACTGTCATTTTGCCAGTTGTCTGGGGCAAGCCATGCAAAGGTGGTTCTCCTGCATTCTTCTTACAAGGCAAGTGCAGCCATGAAGTCCCCCAGTCATTTGCACTTAACAGTGGGATTATGTCTTCCTTTATCTATTGATTACTAAGTTGGCTAAATAGGATCCAAAATGGGATTTCCCTCATCTGATTGTTCCTTTTCCTTCTGAGGAACTTGAAATTTGACCAGACAGATACAGCAGAGTTGTAGCCAAACTTTTGGCTATGGCTGGATTTTGCGTCCCTGGCTCTTAAAGGATCAGCGACTGCTCGATTCTCCCTCTGGCCCCATCATCAGCTTTTGTAGGGCCACTCAGGTTGCAGTCTTGGGCTAGGGCAGTGGTTCCCAACCTGGGGATCGAACGACCATTTTACAGGGGTTGCCATGGGCCAGTGAAGAAAAAGGCACAAACAGCTTAGGTCTGGAGGAGGAGGGGAGGAAGAGTGAGTTACAGCTTGATAGGTTGGAGGGGATGTCAGTTGATGGCACTGGAGGCTGTGATTGGCTGAGGGTGCCTGTAGAGGGAAGCTCCCTATAGCACCTGTAGCAGTGGCCTGCCAAAGGAGGCTGGTGGCCTCTTCCAAGCAGGGCAAGGGGTCACCACAACAGGAGGAACTGTATTCAAGGGTCACAGCATTAGGAAGATTGAGAAACACTGGGCTAGGGGATTTTGGGAGTGAGTCCCACTTAACAAGGAGAAGATGATTTCTGAGTATAAAAGTAGGCAATGCTTTTATTTAGATTGCTAAAAGGCAAACAATTCACCACGAGCTGAATGTTTCGAGTCTCTATGCATAAAATCAAATTGCTGATCTTTGGTGTGGCTGATCTATTCCAAATGCCATTTGAGGTTCCTAACAAATTAGTCACTCACTAATGCTCTCTGGGATTCCCAGTGTGGTGTAGCGGGTGGAATGACGGACTAGGACTCTGGAGAACAAGGTTCAAAATCCCCGCTCGGCCAGGGAAATTCACTGGGGGAGAGAAACTGGTCAAGCCACTCCTTAAGTATCCCACTTACATTGGATGCCCTATTAGAATCACCATGAGCTGGCTCTGATTTGACAGCACAGAACACACAAACAGACCATGTCCAATAAAATAAAACCTGTGCCCCTTAGTGGCAAATGCTAAAGTCTGGCAGCATGCACCCAAAGTCTCACTGCAGGCTTGCGCGCGACCTTAGTTTTTTTCCTTTGGGCTCCAGACGCGAGGCAGGCGCAAATCTAAATCCCGAACCGTGGCTGATCGTCTGATCTGCCTGACGGTGGAGCAGAAATGTGACATCGCCCAGAGGGAGCTTGAGGAGACCAAGGAAGAAACGCAGCGGATGAAGGAGCGATCGGAGAAGATCTTGCAGAACTACCTGGTACATCTGGCTACGAAGCTTGACACGGGGAATTATTAGGTTGCCTTTGGGCAAGTGAACAGTGGGCTCTGTCCTCACGGAGGCAGCTGTTGGCCTCAGGGCAAGTCCAGTGGACCTCTCCTCAGTAGAGGCCTTGATGAGCTTCTCGGGAGGATATACAGTGGACCCTTGTATAACAAACAGCTTGTATAACATAAAATTTGTACAACATAAAAATTCCAGAGATAGGGGGAAATTGCTTAACATAATCTCCTATGGGGAAAATCCATACAACATAAAAATGGGATCACTCTGTTTTCAATGCATTCCTATGGGAATTTGTATAAAGGAAAATTTGCTTAACATAATTTCATTTGGAACAAATTAATTCCTTTATATAAGGTACCACTGTATTAGCTTCTTCCCTGCCAGAGCAGCCTGTGGGCAAAAGGAGAGTTGAGCTAGCCATGGATGGAGACACGTGGATTTCCCGCTTTTCATAGACTGGGAAGTAGGTCCTCTTAATTCTTTGAAAGTGGGCCCCTACCCATTAGTCATGCTTCCTCTAAGGGCTCCCTGTCTGGCCCCATTCACTGGAACAGCTGCCCAAGTCTGGGACAGAATGGCTAGCCACATGTGTGCCCTCGGACAACATCTTCCCAAATTCTGGGAATGGATGCATCTCTATTGGGCAGTGACATCTGGACACCGATTCTTTTGGCATTTCATGTTGATGTTCCGAAAAGGGAGGGAGGGGGGAAGAAAAGAAAAGAGGAGCAGGGCAAAGCTCCAAAAGCCGAGGGGGGTGAGACCTCTAAGAACAGGGCACAGGGGCAACTAGAGCTCTGAAGATGCAGCGTGCATGCCTTAAGGGTGCCACCCACGCCTACAGGCATTCCAGATACCTTTTGGCATAGAGCCTCCCTCTATGCAAAAAGGTATCTGCATTGCAGACCTATTTCGCCTTGAACGGCCAGGGGCCAGAAGCCAGAGGGTTGCAGTCGGAGGGCTTTCCTGCTGTGGGGCTGCACCTGAACTCTAGTGGAGAAAGGCAGGTACCTCTCGGAGCCACGGATGCCAGGATTGTGCCGGCTGGAGCCACAGCCATTAAAACAGAAACAAACTGTGCTAAATACATAGTACAGGTACACCCTAAGAGGCCTCTGCTCCTGCCAAGCTGATATCTCCGGCCCAGGTGACAGACTTAAGATTGTCCGTTCCAATGAACAGGGCGCCTAACTATCTGTTGACCCACCCACCCACACACATACACACACACACTTTGAGCAAGGAGCCCAGCTGCCACCACCACTTCCCCACCCGTGACTTAAAAATTACAGAATGTGCTACAGGATCTGTTTCCCCCCCCCCCCATCCCTGGCCAGACTGCTTCCTGCCCGCCTGCCACAGAGGGCAGGTCCTGTGCCTTCACTCCTCCTGTGCAATTTGCATTTGGCAGGCTGTCCTAGAAGAAGCAGACATTCGCATCACTGACATTAAGCGAGCTGCAGTGGACTTTGACAAAGGAATAGTCAAGACCATCACCAAGAAGAAAGGGAGCGTCATCGCTTCTGACAAGGTGCTGCGATACATGGAAGACAAGATCCGCTCCAGGGTGAGTGGAGACTCTTGGTGGGCCAAGCGGTTCTTCTCCTTTGCTATTTGGGGAGAAAGGCGGGATAGAAACATTTTGAATAAATAAATAACTTTTGGAAGTTAGGCAAGGTGAGGACTGGCCACACTGCTGGTGCTTGGCATGCTTTGTCTGTGCCGTTGCTGGTCCTCCTGAGCATTCATGCTTTTCCTGTTATTTTTTGTCAGCAACTAATGATGCAGGCAGGCAGGCAGGCAGTTTCCCCCCCAGCTAGGTAGAGCTAAATAGAGTCATTTCAAGGTGCGCCATATACCCTTTAAAGTTTAGGTCCTTGCATTCCTATGCAAGCAGTGGGTGGTGTGGGGGGAAGAAACCACCCTGTGCCTCCAAGCAACCCTGCTTAGTCCCTTCTCCCCTCCACTGGCCCTGTGCCCCTGTGTCTTCTCCTTCCCCCCTCCCCTCTCTCTCTCCGTGAGGCAGAGGGGATTCCCCCCCCCCACTTCAAATGATTAAGAAGCATCATACACTGTGTTGACTTGCCACCTCAGTGACATGAAGCGCCCACCAGCACCAGGCATCGCATGTGCCAGAAGCCAGACTCAAGGAGAGGGATCCTCTGGCTGTTGCTAAAGAAAGGAGAAGTCCCTGCCAGTGAGATGGAAAGGTGCCGAGAGTTGCAGGGAAAAGTCGGGCTGGGTTGTGACTGCCTGCATGTTGTGGCAGTCACTAGAGGAGAGATGGATCCTGACCATGGCAGGGAAGTTGCCATTCATTGCCTGTTTTTGTTTTCCCAAGAGGGATATGTTGATTTCAGTCCAGAGGGGAAAGGCCTCTCCCCACCGGGACGTAAGGTACAGGTCAAAGCAGAATGAGACAGAAACCAAGCCACTTTCTTTTCCAGGATGCCCTGAAAGAGAAAATCCGCTTGAAAAACGACTCCTTAAAAGTCCAGAAGAAGAAGCTGCAGTTGCAGCTCAAGCAGGTATATGGGAATTTCAGCAGCTTCTCCAAGAGTCAGCCTGGGGGTGGGGCGGGGGGTTGACCAGGGCCATTGCTCGGTGGCCTGGCCTCCCATGTGATTGTCATCTCGACTTGCAGAGATGTAGCTCCATGATGGAAGCCCCTTGGCACTCAGAGGGCTGGCTAGCCCAGCTGGAGGGTTTGGGAGGTGTGTCGTTTGCAAAAAAAGAAGAAGAGAGAACAACATTTGTAGGCTTTGTTTTGCTCCTTCATGTTCCAAGGAGTTGCTGTGCCACCTACTTCCCGTCCCTCTTCTCATCAGCCTCTCCTTGCAGTGGGGACTTTTCACCATCACTCTTAGGCACACTTCTCCGCATTTGAGTGTGCGGTCCTCAAGTACCGGCGGTGACCCATCCACAGTGGGGAATTGGGGCCTGTAGGAAGGGTCGATATCTGGGCCCCAGGAGGAGGGCTGTGCCTGCTTCTCATGGCCTGCAGGCCTGTCCCGGCATTGACCTTCCGAGGCCTCCCGGAGGGCAGATGCCCGGCTGCTCTGCCAGTAACCGCTCCTCTCCCTGGTTGGCCTGCAGAAGGAGGAGCTGGGGGAAGCCCTTCACGAGGTGGATTTCCAGCAGCTGAAAATCGAGAATGCTCAGTTCGTGGAGAAGATCGATGAGCGAAACCAGGAGCTGCTGCAGCTGAAGCTGACGATGGGTCGCGCCCTGCAGGTCCTCAACTTCTACAAGGTCAGCCGAGCCAGCCCTTGGCACCTCCCACCTCACCTGCCATTTAAGAGGGCTGCCCCGGGGGAACGGGAATGCCACCCCAGCCCAGCCCACACCTGGCCACAAATGGACCCAGCGGGAGACCAGTTCTGCTGCTGGAACCCTTGTGTTTCCTTTCTCTCCTGCCTCCCTCCTGGGCGGGACCCAACGTTGCTTACAAGATTCCACTTGAACAATGGCTGCAGGTTAAAAAACAGCCACAAGCAAGATAAGGACTGTGTGGAATAGACGTGCATGCTAAATGAACGTGAAATCCACACAAGCTGAAGGATAGGATCCTGTTTGTGTCAGTTTCTCATCGACTCCCCTGGTTGTCAGTTTGTTTCTGAGCTGGGTTTGAGATGCAGGTTCTTGGTTTTACAATCCCAAATGGCTTGGCCTGTTAATTATCGCAGGGAATGCCTCCACCCACTTTAGCTGGTCAGTGAATTTCACCCTTCACTCCTCAGCCCTTCTCTCGCTGCCCACCAGCAAAACTGTAGAAAGAGGGCCCTTGAAGGATGGAAGGGATGGCAAAGGTCCTGTGGGAGAAGTTTCCACAAGCTGCCTATTAGTGGACAATAGGCCACAAAAGCTCATGCCACACAAAGCTTGGTGGCCTTTCTGGAGCCACACACAGGACCCCTTGCTGGCATTTCTGCTCCAGTGGACAGAAGTCAACCTTGCCCCCTGATGCCCCCCCCTTTCAGCCTACTCTGGACTATGTTGTTGTGTTTCAGAGGAAGCTGCAAAGTGCGACGGCCATGGCCAGCCAGCTGGTGAAAGACATGGCCCAAAGAAAGGAGTCTCTGGACAAAATCGAGCATGAAGCCATCCTTGCTGGGGAGGTAGGACCGGCGCACCCAGAGGGGTGGAGGGTGGGGGGAGGCACAGTCTCTTACAGCCCAGGAGCCTCCTTCCAGGGAAGCAGCCGGGCTGCCCAAGCCTGGTTGCAATGAGTTGTGAGTAGCCAGAACTTTGGGGAATGCAAGAGAATGATATGTCATTGATGAAGCCCCAGATTACCTGCATCACTTCCTTTTAAAAAACCCTGGTGATCTCTGTGGTTCCTCTTTCCGGAGTGTAGGAGGAGTCGGAAAATGAGGAAGGGGCCTTATCCTGCCTGGAAAATGTTTGGCTTCCTTATGCATGTGTCCGGCATCTGAAATGAAAGTATCCTGTGTGGGGACACATACGTCCCAGCGTTGAGTGCAAATCGGGGTCCAGCAGAGGAGAGGAACGGGAGAAGGCAGGGACTCCTCCAAGGGAAGGCGGGAAGTCAGCCAAGAGCCTGCCTGCCTGCGCTCTTTGCACACATTTTAGGACAAAAGCCAGGGTTTCTGCCTCTTGCTTGTAGACTGGAAGGGCACGGCCTTCTTTGGCTTGAGAAGAAGAAAAGAGCCAGTCCTCCACCACAAGCTCCTCCTTCCTCTTCATCAAGTCCCACAGGGGGCCTTTTTGGCTATGCCTTTCAAGAATGACCCCAGGTGGTTTTGGATTCAGCTGAGAGGTGGTGCTGGAATGAGGAGGAGAGGTCAGTTCAAACCCTCACTTGGGAGACCAGCCCAGTGGTCCTGGACCTCTCACCAACACTCTGCCTGGCCTGCTTCGCAGGGCTGTTCTGAAGATAAACCGAGAGGGAGAAGAGACACAGACAAGCTCGCTAAAGAAGCATCAGAACAAACAAATGAACTGGCACAAACTTTTCTTGAACATAAGAACCGAAGAAGAGCCCTGCTGGATCAAGCCAAAGGCCCATCTAGTCCAGCTTCCTGTATCTCACAGTGGCCCCACCAAATGCCTCTGAGAGCATATGAGACTAGATATCTGTCTCCTGATACCACTCCCCTGCATCTGGCCCTTGAAGTACCCCGGTTTTAAATCTGGAGATTACATGTCTCCATCATGGTTTGTAACCTGTGATGGACTTTTCCTCCAGGAATCTGTCCAATCCCCTTTTGAAGGCATCCAGGCCAGATGCCATCACCACATCCCGTGGCAGGGAGTTCCATAGACTAACAACACACTGGGTTTAAAAAAAATAATCTTTCATCTGTTCTCACTCTCCCAACCCTCAGTTTGAGTGGATGTTCCCTAGTTCTGGTATTTTGTGAGAGGGAGAAGAGCATCCCTCTATCTACTTTACTCATGCCCTGCATTATTTTGTATGTCTCAATCATATCCCCCCTCAGGCACCTTTTTTCCAGACTAAAGAGCCCCAAATGTTTTAGCCTTTCCTCATAAGGGAGATGCCCCAGCCCAGTAATCATTTTAGTCGCTCTCTTCTGCACCTTTTCCAGTTCCACTTTGTCTTTTTTGAGATGCGGTGACCAGAATTGTACACAATACTCCAGGTGGGGCCTTACTATCGTTTTGTATAATGGCATTATAATGCTGGCTGTTTTATTTTCAATCCCCTTTTTGATAATCCCTAGTGTGGAATTGGCCTTCTTCAACGCTGCCACACATTGGGGAGACACCTTCACGGAGCTGTCCACCAACACACCAAGATCTCTTTTCTGATCCATCACAGATAACTCAGAGCCCATGAGTTGAGAGATAAAGTTTTGATTTTTTGCCCCAAGATGCATTACTTTACATTTTGTTACATTGAAACGCATTTGCCATTTGGCAGCCCATTCCCCCGGTTCGGAGAGATCCTTCTAGAGCTCTTCACAATCTTCTCTGGTTTTTACCACCCGGAAAAGTTTTTTGTCATCCGCAAACTTGGCCACCTCACTGCTTATCCCTGTCTCCAGGTCATTTATGAACAGATTGGCCCGAGCACGCATTGGCCCAGTCAATGTGGGGATAATTTAAGTCCCCCATGGTTACTATTCCAACCCTCTTAGACACCTCTGTGATTTGTCTCCATATTTCAAGGTCCCCTTCAAGTTTTTGCTCTGGTGGACAATAGCACGCCCCCCCCCCCCTATCACATCACTCCCTGGACCTGGTAGTTTAATCCATAGTGATTCTATGGAAAAACCAAGGTGGCGGGCGGCAGCAGCTTCCGTGATCTGCTGCACCCTTGTGCTTTTTTGTATTATCTCACAGTGCTGCCCTGCTTTTTGCTTTATTTTTAATTTTCTTATGGGCCACGAAGGGGACTTAGAGGGGGGCTTTAAGGGGCTCACCTGAGTCTCGAAGACAGTCTTGTAGCGGGCTCCCTTGGAACTCTTCTGGAGCCGAGACGCCGAGTCAACAGACGCTTAACCGCTGAGACGCGGTATGGGTATTGAGCGTCCCTCCCCCTCTCTCCTACCCCCACCTTTGCCTTCCTCACTGAACGGGGGTCTTACCTGGACTGACTGTGAGCTCCCGCTTCCCGGGTGCTGTGCACTGCGGAGATCTTCGTGGGCGACCAGTCCGGCAGATGGACTCGAGGACCACCGCCGCCATTTTATGGCTTCCTTTGCAAGCTCGTTGCCGGAGCCCGGGCGGAGGACCAGCCGCCGGTGGTTGCTCTCCCCCTGTATGGGGGATCTCTATCACTGTGGCCGACGTCGGCCTTCCCCGGCGGGCTGGCCCGTGCGCCATGGATCTGGGAGTTCAGGCGGCATGTTGGCCGCCGGTGCCCCCCCTACCGGGGGTGGATGTTTCCAGCTGGCCTCGGTCTCTGATGGCCCCTTTCCTGGTGCTTTGGTGCGCTGCGCAGCCTGCTGCGGGCTTGGTCTCGGGCGGCCGATCGGCTGCCGGCGATCTTTTTTCCTCTCTGCCCTTTGCTGTTTTGCCTTCCCCGCCTTTGCCGTTTTGCCTGTCTATCGCTGCTGCCTGGAGTGGGACAGCTTACCCGAGGGGCTTGTTTTTGAGATCTTTGACTGATGGGGTGGTTTGAATCCGGGGGGGGGGGGTTCGCCTGAATCTCATGGTTCATCCACTGGACACCTCGCTCCCTGCTGTGGCTTGCGCCTAATCATCTATGGCTGTCTGGCGAGGAAATGACGAGCTGTCTCATCCTCCACCACCGGGGTCTTCTGTCCGCTTTTGAAAGCAACAGTCTGGACTCGTTTGTGGTCGTGTTGGCGGGTCACCGCCCTCCTCCAACTTGGCTCTATCATTTCCTCTGCACCGCGGCCTTGGAATGAGCGTGATCCATCTGCCACCGCTCAAATAACAACAGAGCAGGGTTTTCCACTGTGCTCTACCCCCCCCCCCCCCCCGCTTAGCCTCAGACTTTGGTTTTGTCATCTGTTGGGAGGAAGAAGACCTAGGGATGTTTAATGTCTGTTTGAATCTCTGTTGGACTCAGCAGGGTGGAGGGAATGGCTTAATCCATCAAGACCGGAACCATGACTTGCCGTTAGACCTTTTTATCTAGCCTCCTTGTAGTCAGGCTCTTACCATCAAGCTTGGATCAATTCCCCCTTACCCCCCCCCTTGTTCCCCTGGCCCTGTGGCTGTTTTATTCTGTTTTAATTGTTTTAACTCTGTTGCTATTATTATTGTTTGATTGATTTGTACTATTATTAGATTATTGATTGTAATTGTTAGCTGGGTTTTTTTTCCTCCCCTAGGTCACCATGTTAGCAGGGGCTCCCATACCAACTGTGTCGGGTCGTGTACGGTACGCTTGGAGTCGGAGGGTTAGTCGGATAAGAAGAACTCGGGTCAGGCATCTCGCACCTTCCCCACGTTCTGACCCTTCGACTCACTGCCACATGTCCCGGAGCCACCCCACCAGTGCCTCCAACCTGCCCTGCCTCCTCCTGAACGCCAGGTCGGTCCATAATAAGACCCCCGTCATTTATGACGCCATCTCCGACGGGACGGCCGACCTGCTCTGTATTACGGAGACCTGGGTGAGCGCTGAGCGGGGAGCTTCCCTCGCCCAGCTGTGCCCGCCTGGGTTTCTGGTTCAGGGAGTGGGTAGGTTGGAGGGCCAGAAGGGGGGGTTGCCATTGTGTACAGGGAATCACTTCATGTGACCAGGGCCTCGACATTGGTGAGTCCAGGGTTAGAATGCCTCCACCTGCTGGTAGGTCAGCGGGATAGATTTGGCATTGTGCTGGGTTACCGTGCTCCCCACAACCCAGCACAATCTCTACCAGAGCTCTCGGAGTTCATTGCCATGGCTCTGTTGAAGTCCCCCCGGCTTTTGGTTGTTGGGGACTTCAACGTGCATGCCGGCGGTGAGCTATCTGGTGCAGCTCTGGAATTCATGGAGTCCATGACCTCCATGAGTCTATCCCAGCATATTTTTTGCCCTACCCACAGGTGTGGGCATACCCTGGACTTGGTATTTACCTCCGTGTCGGGGGCTTTTAATCTGGAGGTGGGGAACATTGTCTCCTTACCTGTGTCATGGTCAGATCATTACCTGTTGTCCTTTTCCCTGTCAATCGCCCCCCCCTTGCGGGGACCACCGGCCCCTTGTTTGGGCCCACCCCCGGAGGCTTCTGGACCCTTCTCGGTTCCATGAAGTTTTCGGGGAGCTTCCTGGTGGCCTGGCTGATGATTCGGCCGAGGCTACGGCTAACCTATGGTTTGAGTCAGCTTCCCGTGCCGTCGACCGAATCGCCCCTAAGCGCCTCCTCCGTGGCAGAGCTCAACCTTCGCCGTGGTTTATGGCGGAGTTAAGAGCGATGAAGCAGGAGCAGAGGAGGCTGGAGAGCAGCTGGAGATGAAGCCGGACGGCTATTAACAAGACTGCAGTTGTTATCCAGACTAGGCGCTACTCACGAGCGATCAGGGAGGCCAAAACATCTTATTACTCCCTGAGAATTGATGAGGCCTCGAACCGCCAGGTGGAACTTTTCCGTGTGGTTCGAGACCTCACCAATCCTAGTCTGGCCAGGCCTCCTCCTACTGATTTTGCAGTCTTTTTTAGATCAAAAATAGAGGCCATCCGGGCCAGCTCCGAAACTGGTTGTACTAGCCCTCCCTCGCCACCCCCCGTTGCTTCACCCCCTTGCTCTCCTCGACTGGTTGAGTTTGGGCCTGTTTCCTCTTCCGAGGCCTCCAGGGCTATTGCCCACTACCGACCCGCGTCCACCCCCTTCGATCCTTGCCCATCATGGCTCACAAAAGCTGCCGGAAGGAGCATGCCCGAGTGGGCTTCTGTCCTCGCCACCGCCTCCTTCAGTGAGGGTTTTTTCCCCTCCTGCCTGAAGGAGACGGTGGTAAAGCCCATTTTGAAAAAAACGGGCTTGGCATCGGACCAATTGGCGAACTATCGTCCGATTGCCAATGTTCCCTTCATGGGCAAGGTTATTGAGAGGGTGGCCGCGATTCGGATTCAGACATTCTTGGAGGAACAGCGGTGCCTTGATCCTTGCCAGTCCGGTTTCAGGCCTGGCCGGGGGACCGAGACAGCTCTGGTCGCGCTGCAAGATGACCTAATCCGGGCGGCCGACAGGGGTTGCTCTACCCTGTTGGTTCTCCTGGATTTGTCAGCGGCCTTCGATACCATGGACCACGGTATCTTACTGGACCGGCTCTCTGAGGTAGGCATCAGAGGCACTGTTCGCAGCTGGCTCCGGTCCTTCCTGGAGGGTCGGCTCCAGTATGTGCAGCATGGTGGAGAGTTGTCGGCCCCGTGGACACTCCCTTGTGGGGTTCTGCAGGGCTCGTCTTTCTCCCCCATGCTGTTTATCATCTATGTAAGACCGCTGGCTGGGGTCATTTAGGGATTTGGAGTCTGCTGTCATCAGTATGCTGATGACACACAGCTCTATCTCTCCTTTTCCACCTCTGCAGTGGAAGCTGTCCGGACCCTCGACCAGTGCCTGGAGGCAGTCATGGCTTGGACCAGGGCCAACAGGCTCAAACTCAACCCCGAGAAGACCGAGGTGATGTTCTTTGGGAGCTCCCCGTCTGGTTACGGAGGCCCTCTCCCCTGCTTGGAGGGTGTTTCTCTCCAGCTGGCGGATAGGGCTCGGAATCTGGGCGTGGTTCTGGATCCGGCGATATCTCTGGATGCCCAGGAGGCTGCCATGACCCGGACCGCATTTTATCGTCTACGACAAATTGCCCAGATCTGCCCGTACCTAGACGGCAACTCCTTGAGAACAGTGGTACAAGTGCTGGTGATCTCGAGGTTGGACTACTGCAACACCCTCTACATGGGGTTGCCCTTGACTCTCCTCCGGCGACTGCAGCGGGTACAAAATGCAGCGGCCAGACTGGTGGTGGGTGTGCGTCGTTATGACCGCATCACCCCAGTTCTGGCCCAACTGCATTGGCTGCCCGTTGCATCCCGGATCAGATTCAAGGTCCTGGTTTTAGTTTATAAAACCCTCCATGGCCTGGGACCGGACTACCTGGCAGAGCGGATCACCCAGAGATCAACCTCGGCCCGACCTGTTCGGCAGTCACGAGCTCACTCGCTTTGGGTTGCCACCCCCCGAGAGGCCAGACGACCTTCCACTTGAACTCGGGCCTTCTCGGTGGCTGCTCTATCACTGTGGAATATTCTCCCCAGCAAAGTGCGCTCTGCAGAGTCCCTGCTGCCCTTTCACAGAGCGGTGAAAACCATCTTGTTCCGCGAGGCCTTTGGTGACCTAGCCTAATAACTTTTTTTTTCTTTTTTCCTCGCCATCTGCTGTCTGCTTGCTCAATAGCCAGACACTTTTGAGTGATGTATGCTATCACAAGGGTCCCTATATGGTTTTATCCTAAAGTTGTTTAATTTGTTTTGTATGTTTTGTGTTTGGATATGTGCTGAATTGATCAGCTTTGTAAGCCGCCCAGAGTTCCCTTGGGAAGATGGGTGGGGTATAAATCTAATAATAAATAAAATAAATAAACAAATATGGTGGACTCAGATCCACCCTCAATCTCCATTCTGCTGGATTTTATCCTTTCTTTGACATAGATGGCCACTCCCCATCCAACCCGCCCCTCTGTATCCCTTCTATAGAGTTTATAGCCTGGGATTGCGGTATCCCACTGGTTCTCCGCATTCCACCAGGTTTCTGTTATGGCTGTTATATCAATGTTATCCCTAGCTGCCAAATGTTCAAGTTCTCCCATCTTTGCTCCCAGTGCTAATACCAGCTATGTCATGTCTATGTGATTCCCTACCCTCTCCAACCTCATTCCATGGGGACGAGGTGTTCTGAACTGGATGCCACTCAGCTCCTGTCGGCTTTCCCCCAGTTTTCAGTTTAAAAGCTGCTCTGCAGCCTTTTTGATGTTGAGTGCCAGCAATCTGGTCCCATCATGGTTCAAGTGCAACCCATCCCTCCTGAACAGATTTGGCTTGTCCCAAAATGTTCTCCAGTTCCTGACAAATCTGAAGCCCTCCTCTCGACACCATTGCCTCATCCACGCATTGAGGCTTCTGAGCTCTGCCTGCTTGGTGGAGCCTGCCAAGCTGCTGCTTGTCCTGCTGCAGCTGCTGCTTGTCCCCTAGCAGAGAATACAGTCTAGAAGATCCCAGAGCCCATTAATCTCCTGTCAAGATGCATGGCCTGGTTCTGTTGTTTGCTTCCCAGGAGCGGAACACAGCTGAGCTCCTGAACAGGAAGCTACGGAAGCAGCTGGCCAATTACAAAGTGCCTCCCGTCCTTGACTATGTCCATGAGAAGATGCACGTCCAGGAACTGGGGAACACCATCCGGATCTGGGAGCGGAAGGTGGAAATTGCAGAGGTATGACTTTTCTTTAAAGACAGTTCTGGGATAAACCACTCCTGGCTGCCCAAAGCAAGGCTTGCATCCTGCATTCTCTGGGCAGGATGCAAAGGTGAGTACAACGCAGGCGTGGGCTGCAACCAGGGGTGGGGGTGGGGGTGGGATGGAGACGGCCACAGGGTGGAGACAAGAAACGAAGGGGGAAGGGTCCTTCTGGGGCAAAGGTTGTGGGGAGTGGGGAGTGGTCATCCGTGAGGGTGTGGCCCTGATGGAACCCAAGGGTTTCCCTCGCACCACCACCTGTGGCTTTCTCTGTAGCGCGTCTCCTGTGGATCTGAGGGCCAGAGGGGAGGCTGAAGTGCTTGCAGAGGGCCATGCCTTCTGGGAGCACCAGGAGCTTTCCCCCACGCCCCTTCCACGGGGTCTTGAATCCTGGCTCCTTTTTTCTTTCCCTTTCTCCTGTCTTGCAGATGGCCTTGGAGAGCTACCGCAGTGTTTGGCACAAGGCAAAGATGGCCAGTCACCAGCTGCAGGCTCTTCTCCCTCAGCAAGGGACCCACTGAGAGAGGAGGGCTGGGCGAGAGGACTGGCTGGGGGTCCAGCAAAGGGGACACTGGGAAACAGCAGCCGCCCCACCACCGCCTCCCTGGCTCGCCCCCTTTTCTGGACCCCTCTCTCCCCGAGGAGACATCTACAAGGAGGCGGCATTGAACCTTGGCATCCCTCAACTGCCTTTTCTGCTTTCACCTGCAAAGGTACTTGGTAGAAATTGCCTCTGATGGGTGAACTCCGGAGGTGCGTCTGTGAAATCAGGAGCCAAGCAGAGAGAAATCATTTCTGTTCAAATCTGCCTCTTTGGAGTCATTTTATCTCAACTGGGACAGGGCAGGCATGTGGAGAAGGTTTAGAAAGTTTAATAGTGGCACAGGAACTTCCAGGAGAAGGTGAGAGAGGAGCCCAGCGGAGCGTTAATGGGGCCTTAGCGGTGCTGGCAAAAAAAGCCCCATGTGCCTGATATAAACAGTCACGGACGAACAGCCTTTTGCCTTTCTCTTAACTGGCTATCCAGCCAGTCAGGCCAAGGAGAAGAAACCTCGCTGAGATGGCTCCCCAAAGTCCCCACGGCTGGTCCAGTGCAGCGGTAGAAATGGGCAACAGCTCCCCGGCATAGTAGTCGTAGTAGAGAGCATCAGGACTGCCTCGTGACTCCCCTAGCTGGTCTGGGAGTTCTTGGCTGCTCTCCCGGGACTCTTGTGTCCAGTTTAGGGCCAGCTGATCCTCAGGGGAGTTCAGTGTCCTCTGTTCCAGCGTGGGCTCGGCTGCCCCTCCTATGCGCTGCTCCCCTGGCGCCTGGGCAGCCCAGGGTCTCCAGCCACGGATGGGAGAGACTGGAGCCGCCCACTGTTCTGTGGTGCTAACAATCCACTCGCTATAATCGGAGACCTTGGTGTAAAGAAAGGGGCCGTAGCACCTTGCGCCGCCCTCGGTCAGGATCCCCTTCAGCAGCCACTGCCAAGTTTCCTCTGCTTGGCACACAACGGGGTTGCCAGGGTAGCCCTTGGGAAGAGAGCAAGCAGAGAGGCACTGGCCCCAATTCTTCTGTTCGGTTTCCCCCACCCCCATCCCACCCCACCCAGTAGCTTCCAGGGGCAGGGCCATGCCACCTTTTAAAGTGCTCCTGGCTAGGTTACAGAACCATCTGGCTCTTGGCCTGCTCACCAGACATCCCGGCACGCTGTCACCTTCCCTGTGGCTGCAACACTCCGTGGTCATGATTCGGTGCAGAGGACAAGGGTCAACATCCACCACCGGAAGCTGCCATAGAGAGCTGCCCCCTGTCCTGTCTGGACCAAAAGAGAGAGCTGCGTCAAGACCCATCCAGGTCTTCACAGAATTAAGCTGGCAACTGAGTGCAACTGGCAGGCAGGCAGGCAGGCAGAGAGAGAGAGAGAGGATGGAGAGGAGAGAGAGAGAGAGTTGTCCCTCGTGCCCACCCTTTAGCACTGAACTCTTCGCATTCATTCTTCAAGGCCGCAAGAGAGTCTCTATCAGAGAGTAAGGCTGGGCAAGACACAGGTGCTCGCTCGCCTCCTCAACCTGCTCCCAAGAGAAAGTCAGCACCTTGTGATCCAATGAAGGGCCAGGCCTCAAGGGTGACGCTGGTTGGGTGGAGGCGGCAGGGGTCTAACGGGGTTGTTCCATACAGCTAGACTATATTTTCATGATGGCAAGGAAATATATTGTCTAAACCTCTAGTCCACAACCTCTCACTGGTTGGAGGCGCTAATCCTGCACCCCCACCATTCCCAGACCTCATCCGCACTCTCCCGGGTGAGCTGTGCAGCCACTAGGCTTGTAGCCTGAATCAAGAATTAACAGTTGCTTCTCGTGATTTTTGTAACTCACACACGAGGGTTTTCCCAGCGAGAGCTTTGAGGGGAAATTGCTGAGCAGGAGTTTAGGGTGGAAATCGTACGAATGCCCTGAAGAAAGCATCCCCTTACATTGCGACCATGGACAGCTGCCACACCAGCTGCCACCCGACCACTGCCACCACCCTGTAACATTCCTCCAAGCAGCAAGAGTTGGAGCCAAGGGCAGTGCCAGGCTCTTGGCTGCGCCTCTTCCAAAGAGAACCTGCCTCCTGGCTGCATGCTCTCACCTTGGTCAGGCTGCAAGGCACCCACCACCCAGCAGTTCTCCAGGGCAGTCGCCGGGAAGGTTTCGTAAGGGAAGCAGATGGGCTGCACGCTCTCACTGAACTGGATCGGGGCTGTGGTCTTGAGGAGGGCGATGTTGTGGACCCAGGTGATTTCGTCAAAGGCCTCGTGGGGGACGACGGTGCTGATGGGCACCTTCAGACGGGCAATGCCAACCAGGGCCAAGACCTGGGCTCTGCCCACCGAGGAGGCAAAGAGGAGGAAGCTTAGAGGATGGGCGCCGAGAAGAAGAAAGACCACCAAGGCTCACTCACTCTCCCCCCCCCTGCCTCCTGCCTGCCCCCATTCCCTCTGCGCGGCAGAGCCCCTGCAGGGCTCCAGGGATGGGAATCCTGCCGGCAAGGCCCCCAGAGCACAGAGGCAGTGCCCCACATCCAAGAGCTCCGGTCCCCTGGAATCAATGGGGATTTCGTGAGTTGGCCACTCTGTAAGCCAATAGTCCCACTCAAACCGCGACAGACTCGGCTAAGGGAAGTGGCCGCTAGCGCAGGCCTGTTGGAGTCACATGGGACCCATGGAGGAGATGGCTCACTAAATCCCCGTCAATCCAACGAGCCTAGCCCAGTGCATTTTACTGTGCCCAGGGGCAGGATTTGGGGGCCAGGGATGGGGTGGGGGAAGGGTTGGTCCTTGTATCCTTGGCTATCAGGTACCCGTGAAGGCTTTTCAGGAGGAGCCCCCTGCCCAGCTGTCACTTTTCCTCCCGAGTCTGATTCCTCCAGGCCATGGGTACATGCCCTTGGCTCTGAGCTGGTACACAAAGGTGCCAGCCAGGTGGAAAAACCCAACACGGGTGTAAGGCAGGCTTGTGGCCAGGGGCTTCTGAGGTCGCCTCCCACCCTCTGCTCTGGCTGAAGAGGGGGGGCACTCGGCTGGGGCTCCCCACAGTTCCTGACAGAGAAGACCAGTCCCTGGGCAGAGGTCACGCTCTGTCTTCCTGGGACTCAGTAATGGCCGTGCAGAGCTCCTACTTCGTCCTAAGCGAGAGGTTCAGTGGCAACCCCAATCTTGCCCAAAGGGATGCCCCCCCACACACATTGCACGAGGGTTGGCAGGTTGTCGGTGTCTTTCTCTGCAGCCCTTGAGGCCGAGTGGCTCCCCTTGGTCCCCCAGGGTCACAGGCAGGTAGGTCTTCCTGGGGCCGGTGGCTCCACCTGGGTCCCCTACTACCTGTCGTAGAGACTGGAGGCTGCCGTGACTATCCAGTGTGGACTCAGGATGGCGCCAAAGGCAAGGTGGCCATCAGGGAGGCCCCGCAAAGACACCATCCAAGGGAAGCTGCCAGTGGAGGGCAAGTCTTGTGCCAGACCTGCTGGAGCGAAGCTGGCCTGTGTGTCGCACCCTGCACCTGAGGCAAAGAGATGGAAGGGAGTCAATCTATTGCCTTTCTCTCTCTCTCTCTCTCTCTCTCTCTCTCTCTCTCTCTCTCTCTCTCTCTCTCTCTCTCTCCCCCTCTACCTCTCCTGTTCTGAAAAGTAACAAATCTAGACCAGCCCCGCAGGAGGCAGAACACCCTGTTGCGGGTGGGGGCATGGAGAGAATCTCCAAGTGCCAGGAAGGACCCTCCTGCATAGAGGAGCCTGTGTGGCCCACGACCAAAGATCCAAGACTCTCCGAGTGAAGGGAGTGCAGCGATGCAAACATGGCAAAGCGTTGGTGATGCCTATAGCGGCCTGCATTCTCTGATCACAGTTGGCCTCTCTGGCCTTTTCTCGCCAACAGCAGGGGCCACCCCTATAGCAGACACACTCCCTGAGTTCTGTCTCCAATCCCTGTTTGTTTGGCTTCCCTTTTGTTTATTGGTCCTTGCAGTCCATGGCAGGAGGGAGGAAACTCCGTAGAGCTCACAGCCACAGTTCTCGGCTGTATTTAGGAACAGAGGAAGAGCCCAAAGGCAAGGGCTGCCCACTTCCCTCTCCTCTTCCTGCCACCCCCTCCTTCTATCATCCCCAACTCTCCTGATGGGCAAGCCACTGGGGAAGATGCAGGCTGCTGGTGCAGGAGTGCCAGGAGTTTGACACAGACGCAGGGGAGGGCAGCGCTGTGGAACTGAGGGCCCAGGTATCCCCCCCCCTCCACATCTGAACTCCGTTTCCCTCTCGAATCCCAGGATTCCAGAGTCTCTCCCAAGAACAACTCCAGCCAAGTTCTGCAGCTGCTGCTGCTGCCGCCCCAGGCCCAGAGGCCCCACTCACCCAGAGCCGCTGCAGAAGGCAGGGCGGAGGAGTACAGGAGCAGCAGGAGGCCTCTTAGCCAACATCCCTGCCTGGAGGAGGAGGAGGAGGAGGCAGAAGAGACGGTTGAGCTGAAGAGATTCCCCACAGCCTTTCCTGGTCGGCCCAGGTGCCCGAGTGGTAGCCACCACTGTGGCCTTCCAGCTTGGCTTCACCATCCCTGCCCACCAAAGGAACCTCCTTCAGCAGCGCTTTCCCCTCTGGAATTCTTTTTTTTTAAAAAAAGGTGGCATCGTAAGGTACAGCCAAGATTGCCTGCTGTGAAACCCTGGTTTTCTAAATGGCCTCACAAGACTCATCAAGGGACCATTTCCTGTGGCCGGGTTGCAATCTTGGGAAGGGTAAGTATCAATATCCCACGGAACTGGAGTTTCATGGCAAGGGTGCAGGATTACTCCCACCACCTCCAGGCATTCAGTGTAGGGCCCGGGCAGGGAAACAAGGCACAAAGGAGATTGTTGCTGTAGGTGGAGGAGTAACTCTCCACCCCCAAGTCAGCCAGCACAGCTGATGCAAGGAGGATTCCTCCCTCAGTTCCCCTGGGACACTTCACGTTCCCAGTAAGTGTTTCCCTTGATTCTTGCTCTGCTCCTCCCAAGGAGCATCGCTTTCCTCTGTGCCGTCTCCAGCCGATCTTAGGGCTGCCCTGGAAAAAGCCAGGCAAGTGTGGGGGGCCTGCCTGCCTTTTCTTCCTGGTGGGCCCTGGCCCGGTGCTAAGCTCTCCAGCTGCCTGCCATTCCTGGCCAGACCTGTGGTGTGCCATGCCGGCTTGGTTTGGCCGAGCCCTCCCACGGTAAGGACCAGCCACTGTGAGGTCACGGTTGCCAAGGAGGTTGAGTTCCTGCCCAGAAAAAAGGTTCCGTGTGGGGGCTGATGGTCCTCTTTTGCAGGCGTGCTGGGCTTTTAAAAAGCGGTTCTGCAAAATGCTGGCGGGTCTTGTTTTCTGCCCGGGCTTGCTGTGGAGAAGGTGACAGGCCTGGCCTTTGGCTCCTCCAGCTTGGCTCTGGGCCCTGGGCTGTTATTCTTCAGTTTAGAGCAGTGATGGAGAACCTTTTAGAGACCGAGTGCCCAAACTGCAATCCAAAACCTGCTTTTCACAAAATGCCAATATGGCAATTTAACCTGAATACAGTGGTACCCCAAGTTACAAATGCTTCAGTTTCTACCCTTCAGGAAAGGAAGGATCGAAGAGGAGGCTTTTGAATTTCCCACGGGCACAGCACCCTCGCTGTGGCCATGGGAAATTCAGAAACCTGTTCTTCAACCCTCACTTTCCCGAAGGGTAGCACCCCATCCACCAATCTGCCTGCCTTGGGCAGAGAGGGGGATGGGGCGCTACAATGTCAGGAAAGACAGAGGGAAGTGATGGTGGATTGTAGGTTCCTTCGTAGCCCCCGTTTACTCTCTAGCCACGCTGCTCTGGGCATCCCAAAAGTGGCGTGGCTGGAGAGTAAACTGGATCTATCAACAAGCCCACAAACCACCGCCTCCCCTTCACCCAGCTCTCTGCAGAGAGCACACTGCCGTGCTATGAGCGGAGGGGGAAGTGCTATGCCTGTGGGGGAGCAATATTGCGTGCCCACAGAAAGAGTTCTGCATGCCACCCTTGGCGCCCGTGCTGTAGATTTGCCAACAGTGGTTTAGAGGATTGGGATCCACAAGAGCAGCTGTCATCCATTATTCACCAGAGACATCACAATTGCATAAACTGTTTACATTCAACATACCCCACAGTTTATGGAGAAAGATTGTACAGTACAACACTCTCCAAAAGAACAACTGCTGAACAGCATCCTCTACAGCTAACACAAGGAAAGCCAGAAGGACATTACAGGTCTGTAAAAATGTATATCTCAATGTCCTGTAAGACCTCCTGGGTATAAAATAACCATTTTCCTTGACAGAATCTGAGGTGTATCCTGCAAAAAAACCTCTTAGCATTGTATTCTCAAAGGCTTTCACAGCCGGTATCTGATAGCTGTTGTGAGTTTTTTGGGCTGTTTGACTGTGTTCTGGAAGTTTTTCTTCCTGACATTTTGCCAGACTCTCTGGCCAGCATCTTCAGAGGTCACTACTTGCCCTCAGAAGATGCTGGCCACAGCATCTGCCAAACCATCAGGAAGAAAAACGTCAACACAGCCAAACAGCCTGAAAAACTTACAACAGCTAACTCTTAGCATTCTTGTGTGGGCCAAGTTTACCTGGAACACAGCAAATTTCCCTGGCTACAGCCTGCTAATTAACAGCCTGATGGTGCTCTCCAGTGCCTATTAAAACAGCTCCACTGGCTGCCACTCAGCTATCGGGCACAATTCAAGATGCTGACCTTGACCTACAAAGCACTATATGACCTCAAAGATCATGTCTCACAGTATGAACCGACTTGGGTGTTAAGGTAATCAGGAGAGGCTCCTCTCTCCATCCCGGCATCCTCACAGGTGCACCTCAGAAGAACACGTGAAAGGGCCTTCTCCGCTGCTGCTCCCAGACTTTGGAACTTCCTCCCACTGGAGGCCAGGGCTGCCCCGTCTCTGCTGTCTTTCTAGAAACAGGCAAAGACCTTCCTCTTCAGGCAAGCTTTCCCTGAATGATGGCCTACCACTGTGTCTTTTATTTGAATCTACCATATGTGGCTACACAGACTTTGTGTTTATAACCACTTATAACTTTGTGTTTATATCTCTTATTGTGTGATTGCATTGATACTATGTTATCAACTGTTAGTTTTATTTTATTTACTTATTTAGAATATTTTTACCTCGCCTTTCTCCTTGAAAAAGGACCCAAGGCAGCTTACAATACTGAGGGACAAGATACAGCCCAGAACGTTTAAGACATACTTAAGTTTAAGAATAGGAAATTAGAAGAGGCATCTTACAACATTAAAAAGCAACATTAAAGCTAAACAGAGCACACACACAGTTAAAAGAAAAAAATCCATTATGAGGGATGGAAACTAACCTGGAAAGCACAGGTGTTCTTATGAATTCAGTCAAAGCAGTCATGCAGGGTAATCCATCTAAAAGTCACATAATAGGTAGTCTGTCATTCAGGGAAAGCTTGCCTGAAGAGGAAGGTCTTTGCCTGCTTCTGGAAAGACAGAGATGGGGCAGTCCTGGCCTTGAGTGAGAGGGAGTTCCAGAGTCTTAATGTTGCCCTCTAATGCTGTAAGATGCCCATCAATTCCCTGTTCTCAAACTTGAATATGTCTTAATTGTACTGGAATATGTCTTTGACATTAAGACATATTCAAATTGTACTTGAATATGTCTTAATTGTACTTAATTGTATTGTCCCTCCTTACTGTAAGCCACCTTGGGGCTTTTTCCAAGGAGAAAGATGGGGTAAAAACAATAAATAAATAAATAAACTACAAGAACTTAGTTTATTACAGGAATTCTCACCTGGGCAGGCCCATCACCACTTTCGGAATGAATAAATGGGAAATCTCCAAGCATTCCCTGTGCCTGGAGAAATGCATTTTAATCCACAAATGGCCCGCTCTAATAAATCTGTTAAGTCTTCAAAGGGCTACAATATTTGGCCTCCTCCCCCCCCCCTTCCCCCTTTCCTTTTACTACCAGGTCAGCATGAGGAAACGTCCAGCCAGGAGCCTCCAGGGCAGAACATGGAAAAGCTATTTGCTTATTTTGATTTATGCACCACCCATCTGGCTGCTAGGACCACTCTGGGCAGTTTACAACAGAAACAAAACAATATTCAACATTATCAAACTAAATAAAAATACCTATCAAATGAATAAGAAGAAACGAACATATGCTAACATGATGAAGGAAGAGCAGTATGAACTTAAACATGCAACGCAAAGATATTTCCAGGAGTCAAGCTCTGGGGAGACTTGGGGGAATCTCGGCCCATCTAAGAGCCAGGATGAGCCCCCGGAGCGTCACCCGGGGAGTCTGCTCGTGTAAACGCTTGGGACCAGCGGCCCGCGGCCAGCCAATCAGGTCTCAGGAAACTTCAAGGAGCGGGGCAGCTGGAACCGGGAAGAAGGTTTTCACTCCGGTCCGTCCCACAGGCAGTTAAACAGCTCACGCGACGTTGAATCCCTCTTGAGGGAGGTAGCGGGGAAGAAGATTGTAGAGTAACTTCTGTGAGCGAGGGAAACACTGCGGACGAAGACTGGGGAGGAGAGGAAGCGGCGCCGGGCAGAGGAAGACGACGAGCTTCGGCTGTAAGAGAACTACAGCGAAGGCGGCTGAAGCCTAATTCAGGAGCTGAAACCGCTACTGGGGAGGGTCCGAGGGGAGGGTCCGAGGAGGGACGGAAGGGGTTTCAGGTAAAGCCTCCTTGGCAGGAGAACGAGATCGGCCAGCGTATCAATAAAGCCGAATGTTATCCAGCTTCTTGGAGAATGGAGGCTCTGACACGTGAAGGGCGCTGGACCAATTCCGACGTGGAAGGCGACCCTCACTCACAGCATGGGCGATTGCGTTGACCGGTTTTAAGACCCGCCAGACCGGCCCCGTTTCTTCCACGGCAGCTTGACGCAGCTAGGCCGCCTGTGACCTGGTCTGGCCTCTTGGGGTCTGGGCAGTTGTTGAGTAACCCGGGAGAGCGCGAAAACGGAAAGCTGGCCAGGACCAGAGGTTGCCCGACTGCGAGGCTTCCTTGGGTTTGGCTGCCTTATGGTCGCCCACTCGAGCCAGCTTTTTGAGACAAAACGGGTCTCTTCTAGGTATGACGTTCAAACATGGGGGAGGCATGTATCTTACTGAATTTTATTCGAGTATTTTCACCCCACCTTTCTCCTTGGAAAAGGACCCAAGGCGGCTTATGGTAATAAGGGATAATACGCTGTCCAGTACAATTAAGACATGTTCAAACTATTTGAGAACAAGGAATTGAGGGACATTACAGCATTAATAGACAACTGAAGACACGATAGTTTAATGGTCTGGTAACTTGACGGAATAATTTACCACTTTTGTTTCTGTAACATTGAAATAAAAAGCTTTTCTCCCAAGAGCAAGTACTGAGCAGTCCACAATAAAATTTGATTAAGGGTGAAGCTGAATATCCGTAGGCGGCCAAAGGCGGCTGCCCTTGGAAGGGAGCATCCCCTGGGGTGCTTCCCCCGCTCCACTGCGCAGGCGCGCGTTTGAGGCGCGTATCCTCGGCCTGGGGGCGGGGCCTCCGCGTCTCGACGTGAGCGGAGGCCACTCGCTGGGCCGCACAGGCGCCGCGCATGCGCACCGGCGTCGCCGCCTTGCGCTCGGAGCCGCGCGCCCTTTTCCGGGATGGCGGAGGCCTACGCGCCGGTGGAGGCCGGCCTCGGGCCCGAGGAGAGCTTCCTTTCCCTGGAGGACGTCCTCATGTCCCAGGAGCGGCTGCCGTGCCGCGCCGAGGCCGCCTTCCCGCGCCTGGCCGCCGTGCTGGGCAAGGCGGCGCCCAACGACGCCCTGCCTCAGGTGAGGGCGTGGAGGGCGGCGGGCGGAAGTGACGACACGGAGCGGGCCCTTTAAAATGTCTTCCGCCCGCCCGCAGAGGTCGATGGCGGAGGTTCCGGCCTGGCGGTGTTGGTCCCCTTCTTCCTCCCCGGGAGAAGCCTCCCCGCTGCCTGTCGGGGCCAGTGGGGGGAGGGAACCTCTTCGGTTGGGCGGAGGAGGGGAGGCCCATAGGCGGCCGTAATAGAGACGGAGATGCATGCACCCGGGAGTCCAGTCCCCCCCCCAGCTCCTTCCCCTCCCCCCAAGAGGCCACTCCCTTATTCCCCCGCTAGAACAACCGCCGATCTTGAGCCGGTTCATTTCCATCGCTGTGGCCGCTTATTCTGGCTGCAGGGAGTCCCTTGGTTTTGCTCCTGCGGCCCTTGGTTACTAAACCCACTAGCGTGTGGAGGAGATGTTGTTTGTTGCAGGGGGAAATAAAGATTGCAAGGTTTTTTTTTTTAAAAAAAGGAATAAATACAGTGGAACCTTGACTTACATACTGCTTGACTTGCATCATATTTGACTTGCAGCAAGAAGGGGCTCGTTTGACTTGAGTCGCAGGCTTTGACTTACAGCGCGGAGCCCTGGCGCAACGCACCGGAATCTGGCGGCAGCCATGACCCAGCTTCGCGGCTGCTGCCTCCAAACTGCTCCTGCCTTCTTCCTCTCCTCCGGCAGCGGCGGCTTCGGCGAGACCAGCTCCGAGCACCTGGAGCTGGTCCTCGGTCTCATCAAAGCCGCCGCAGCCACCGGAGGAAAAGAAGGGCCGGGAGCCTGGGGCTGGCCTCGCTGGTTAGACAGTCGGCTCAGTCTTGTAAAAAATCTGGCTGTAGAAGTCTGGTCCACAATGGAAGCATTTTAGTTGGGGAGCTGTACAGTTGTGGGACCCTAATGGTAAGCATAGAGTTGTTCAGAACTTGGAACGTCAGGTTAAAATCAGTAAAACTTAAATGTTAGACATTGTTGCTATGACCATTAAAAAGTGGAGGCGTATAACTTGTGGACTATAATTCCACTGCCTCCTCCTCTCTTTGAAGAGACATTTCATTTACATCCCCAGAAGGAATCTCCTATCCCAGTCAAATTTGTGTTAAATTGCTGTTTTCGGGGGTCTTTTTCATCATCTGGAACAGATTAATCCGCTTTCCCATTACTTTCTATGGGAAAAGTTCGTTTGACTTAAGTCATGTTTGACTTAAGTCTAGACCACTGGAACGGATTAATGACGTAAGTCAAGGTTCCACTGTATAACGTATTACGAAGAGGGAAGCAGTTCTTTGCAGGAAGATCGTACTCTTAAGAGCCAGAATCCACCTTCAGCTCCCAGGAAAGTTGGGGGGCGGAGGGTTCCGTCGTGGCGGCTCCCTCCTTCTCTCCGAGGCGGGGAACACTTCTCCCTCTGGCTTTCATAGCAACGGCTTGAAAGTAGCCCAAGGGGGTCTTACCAGGCTGTTTCTTTTCTCTCTGTTTTTATGTTTCTGCAACCGTGCCCTTTGGGGGTGGGCGCGCAGGGCACGAAGCTGGAACTGCCCCTCTGGTTGGCCAAAGGCCTGTACGACCAAAAGCGGCGCATCCTGTCTGTGGAGCTGCCAAAGGTGTACAAGGAGAGCTGGCGGACCGTGTTCAGTGCCGACGCCAACGTGGTCGACCTTCACAAATTGGGCCCCTACTACTATGGGTTCGGCTCCCAGCTGCTAAATTTTGACAGCCCTGAAAACACTGAACTAGCACAGACCATCTTGCAGGTAAAAACTGGCAGGAGATCTCTGCCTTCTGTGGCTCTGAATTGCTTTCTCTCTGCTTTGAAACCAGCTTCTTTCTTTATGTGCATGTTTGCAATATACATATGCATTTATGTTTGTTAAATAGGCTTGCATGCTGCATTTCTTCTCAAGTGCATGGCTGTAGCCTGGCTTTCTCCCAGAACTGGAGCTTAGTATGGCTCACAGATTTTAAGACCAGGGACAGATAAAAACAGGCAAAACCCCCATGGCGGGTTATTTTTTGTACATGCTAACAAGTACTAAGAGATTGTAATGCTGGATTTTTAAAGTGATGTATAACAATACTACATATGAGACATAGTAGAGAAAAATAGGCTATACAGTGGTACCCTGACTTGGAATGTGCCAAACAACTGAGAATCCCAATATCGAGCAGGATTACAATAGGACCCCCATATCCACTGATTCAGTTATCCACGGCTGGTAGAGGAAAAAACTTAAATAATTCAGCCACAAAGCAAGCTGCTGTCACAAACAACAGCTGTAAAACAAACTATTGTCACAAATAGCATCTGTAAAGCAAGCTACTGTCACAAACAGAGGCCATAAAGCAAGCTACTGTCTCAAAACAGCAGTCATAAAGCAAGCTACTGTAAGGAAACAGCAGTTTGGGGCTGGGTGGGCAGGTGTTCTCTCTTATCCATGGTTTTCATTATCCTTGGGAAGGCTTGGAATAAATCCCCAGCAGATACCAGGGTCCTACTGTATTTGATTTTTTTTCTCCTGCCGCCTTACCAGCAGAAGATTGGGTTTCCCCAGCTCAGTTTTTTTGAAAAACAGGTGGGTAGTGGGGGGGATGTGCACTGTTTAAAATGTCTTTCAGGCAGGGAGGCAAGCGCTTGCCTCCCTGCCTGAAAGACATTTTAAACAACATGGGTCTCCCCCCCCAAACGGGGGTGGGGGTGGGGGAAGCTGTAGGTCAGGGGTGCCCAAACTTTTTGTAAGGAGGGCCAGATTTGGTGGCCGAAAATGTGTCAGGGGCCGGTTGCTCCCTGAACCTGCCATCCCACTGCAAGTCCCACCCACTGACCCATAAGTGAAGAAGGGGGAGGGAGGGGCGGGCCAGCCAGCTGCGGGCCACTCAGAATGGCCTGACGGGCCAGATTTGGCCCCCGGGGCGGACTTTGGGCAGGCCTGCTGTAGTTGGTTTAAAGTGATTTCCCATAGGAATGCATTGAAATCTGTTCCCTCGAATGGATTAATTGATTTTCAAGGCATTCCTGTGGGAAACCACTCCCCAACTTACGAGTCAACTGGCTTACAACCGTTAGCCTGGAACGGATTAATCTCGTAAATCGGGGTTCCGCTGTACATGTTTTGAGTCCATAACAGGTACTGCTGTTTTGAAGCATTGACATAATTTGTCATTTGGCCCTGTCTTACCACCAGAGGGAGAAAACTGAGGCAGACTTTGGCCAGAAAAGGTGCCAGCCGTTGTGAACTTGCTGTCCCCAAAAGACTTCCTTACCTGAGTAATAACCGTGTTTCCCTTGTTAGACCTTCATTGGCCGCTTCCGCCGGATCATGGACTCCTCCCAGAACGCCTTCAACGAGGACACGTCTTCCTTGGTGTCTCGACTGGATGAGCTGGAGCGAGGCCTCTTTCAAGCAGGCCAGAAGGGGCTCCATGACTTCCAGCGCTGGGAAATGGGCCAAGCCTCCCAGATCACCGCATCTAGCCTGGTCCAGAATTACAAGAAGCGGAAGTTTAGTGACCTGGACGGCTGAGGATCGTATTCATTTTCTCTTCCATGAAGAAGGGTTGTCTTAGCAGTGGCAGTCCATCCAAGACATGGCTAGTGGGACCTTGGAGGTGGTGCTTAACCCACTAAGGACCGAGCTCTGTGTCAAGGACACCTATAGAGCCTGGCTCAGCCTTGAGAACAGCTGGAGCTTCTGTGGCTCTCCTGGTGTGGCCGCACGGCAGCTCTGATCACCCCCACCCCCACCCCTCGCCAGCAGCAGTGCCAGCCAGCCAGCCCTTGAAGGGAGTTATTTGGAGCCCAAGAGATTTTCCCCACCCTCTTGCCTGAAATCCCGGTCCATACTTGATGCCTGCCTTTCCTTGTGCCAAGTCACCTGCACCCAGTATGTTGTACAAAATTTGGCCAGGAAAGGGCATTTCTCTCTGGATCAAGATACTTGGGTTACATCCAGACAGGGCCCTCATAGTGAGACCCTTCCCTGGAGATTCCCATCTTTCAGAGCCAGACAGATGGGACCACAAAGCTATCATGCCCTTGCTGTCTTTGTATATTGTAGTGCTAGTATTATCTTAATTTTTTTTCATATTAAGAATGGTTCTCTTGTCATTCCTCGGGGATGCTTCCCATGATTATACTTTAATATTTTACATGTTTGTCTACTCCAAAAGTCAGATTCAGTGCTGTGATGTTTCCCAGTTTTAGAAACACATGATGGTGATGCCTGTTTTTGTATGTTTTGTTTTGTAGCATGTAGAGTGCTATACGCTTCATAGTTCTTCCCCCAACTTTTATTTAACCAGCTATCCTTGGGAAAAGGCATTTTACTATTAAAAGCAATTGAACCTGCTTGCCTGGCTGTCCCGCCTGTGTGGTATTTCCTTGCTGAGGAGGAAACAAACGCTCCAGAGTTCCGGTTGTGAAGGGGTAGCTGGAAAGAGGCAGGCGGGCGGCGGGGGGGGGGGGAATCCTATGGTTTTTCCCTCACCTGTTTTACTTCATCCCAATGGGAAGCTCTGGGAAGCTCCTGCAGAGTCACGGGCGGGCTCTAACATGCCAGGATGCTAACTTAGGTCCTCTGTTTGCCCCACACCTACCCACCCAATGTGGGCTTACAGTTGGCTGATCAACACTTGGTTTGAGCTGCCTCTAAACTGCCAGGATGGAGACACCTGGGTGGAGGGTGGGTGGGTGGGAGATCATTTATGACAAGCCGGAGCTGATGTGAGTGCCACCGGCACAGCTCAGGAAGACCATCTTTGGCTTGGGAGCCTTCCCAGGGTTGGGCTGGCTCAGGGGCTGTTATTGGCAAGGTCACTGTGCAGTCCCTTGCCACTTCAGGACCCAGAGCCCCCTTCCTGAAGCGATGCCACAGGGGTGGTTGTTCACCCTGGGCCCAGTGGCCTTTAGGTAGGTGAGCGTGCTGGTTATTCCCTGAGTCTCTCTTGCATTCCTTTTACAAAAGCACAAGAACCTCAACTTGAGGTGGCACTTTGGATGAGGCAAACCAAGTGGAATCATAACCTGGCGTTGTTTTGCTTTGCAAGTCAGGATGCCCGAGTTCCAAGACTAACCCCCCTTCCCAGAGTTTGGGGCCTGTGGAACAAAGATTCAGGTCTACGAGGAAGAGCGCCCAGGGCACTTTCGGCCGTGTTCACCTCTCTGTAAAGGGGTGGTACTTCCTCCCTTGCTTGTTGCAGAACTTGGTCGTAGGTTCTCCCTTACCTCCCTCCCCCATTTTGCTGGGGAGCATATGTGGCTTTTGTGGGAGGAGGAAGCCACTTGGTCCCAGGGCCATGGATGCAGAAGCTGTTTGGACCAGTTGCTGCCGTGTGGAAGTTGCCTAGACTGGGGCTTGTTTTCCAGGACAAGCATGATGTGGTGCCTGCTGCTGATGGCTTAAAACAAAGCTGAATTCTCTGGTGTGTCCAAAATGAACAGACAAAACTCATTTGGGAACATGGTTCCTCAGGAACATGAACCAGGTGGTTATCTTGTGCAGCAGCTCGAAGCTACGAAAGGCTCCCTGTCCTCCTCAGCAATTCTGGAGTGAGATTTGGGATTTTTTAGGAGCCAGGCAACAGGCACCCTGTTGTTTTTGTACCAGCCTTTGAAAAGGCCAGGGGTCGTTGTAAGTTGCAGAAGCCTCACCTTCTACTACAGACCACGCTACAAGTACAAAGATGTGTTGGGGGTGGGTGGTGGAGGCTTAAGAAACAGCATTGGTAAACAGGCTCTGTTTGGCAAAAGAGGCATCGGTAAAAGGACTAACACAAAGTGGAATGCAACATGTTGGGTCTTATGATTTTTGGAAGAGGGGATAAATTGCTACCTTGACAGGTCAGGTATTCAATAATATGATCCTTCCCAGGATCAATGCACACCTGCAGGCAAAACCGAAACAAAAATAGCTTCTGCTTTTCTGTCTGGGCACCAGACCTCACTGCAAATTGGGCCAGTGGCACATCTTGGCTTGTTTCTCTCCAAAGCTTCAGCAGGGAATCATAGAATCATAGATTTGGAAGAGACCTCAAGGGCCATCCAGTCCTCCCCCCCCCCCCGCCATGCAGGAACCCCCATCACAGTATTTCTGACAGGTGGCCATCCAGCCTCAGCTTAAAAACCTCCAAAGAAGGAGGCTCCACCACCCTCCATGGCAGCATATTCCATTGCCGAACAGCTTTAACCGTCATGAAGTTCTTCCTAGTGTTTAAACTGAATCTCTTTTCCTGTAGTTTGAGACCATTGCCCCGTGTCCTTGTCTCTGAAGCCATGGAAAACAAACCTGTTCCATCTTCAATATGACATCCTTTCAAATATTTAAACATAGCTATCATTTCCCCCTCAGCCTTCTTTTTGAAAGGCTAAACATTCCCAGTTCCCTAAGCCGTTTCTCATAAGACATTTCCTCCAGACCCTCAACCATCCTGGTCGCCCTCCTCTGTGCCTGCTCGAGGTTGTCAACATCCTTTTTAAATTGAGGCACACAGAACTGGACACAGTACTCCAAGTGGGGTCTGATCAGAGCAAAATAGAGTGGTACTATCACTTCCCTTGATCTAGACACTATGGTTCTGTTGATGCAACCAAGAATTGCATTGGCTTTCCTGACTGCCTCATCACACATTGGTGACTCATGTTCAATTTGTGGTCCACTGAGACTCCCAGATCCCTTTCACATGTACTATTTTCCAGCCAGGTGTCTCCCATCCTATATCTGTGCAATTCATTCTTTTTGCCTAGATGCAGCACCGTACATTTCCCTCTGTTGAAACCCATTCCGTTAGCTTTGGCCCAGCACTCTAATCTGTCAAGGTCATTTTGGATTTTCATTTTATCCTCTAGGGAATTAGTAACCCCTCCCGATTTGTTATCATCTGCAAATCTAATTAGCATAATCTCTATTCCTTCCTCCAAGTCATTAATAAAGATATTGAACAGCACTGGACCCAGAACAGAAACCTGGGGCACCTCACTGGTCACATCTCTCCAAGCTGAAGAGAAGCCATTTATGATCACCCTTTGGGTGTGATCAGTCAACGAATTACAAATCCACCTAACAGTAGCACTATCTATCCCACTTTCTGCTAACTTCTTAGCAAGAATACCATGGGGAAACTTATTGAAGTCCTTACTGAAGTCCAGATAAGCAATATCCACAGTATTCCCCTCATCCACCTGACCTGTAATTCTATCAAAGAAAGAGATCAAATTAGTCTGGCATGACTTGTTTTTAAGAAACCCGTGTTGACTTCTTGTAATGACAGCATTGTTTGTTAAATAATTACAGACTGCTTGTTTAATAATCTGCTCTAGTCTCTTTCCAGGAATTGAAGTCAAGCTGACTGGGTGGTAATTATTTGGGTCCTCTTTTTTCCCTTTTTTGAAGATGGGGCCAACATTAGCCCTCCTCCAGTCGATGGGGACTTCTCCTGTCTTCCAGGACTTCTCAAAGATTATTGCCAATGGTTCTGAAATTACTTGTGCCAGTTCTTTTAATATATGGCCCAGGAAACTTAAATTCATTTAATGTTTCCAGGTGTTTCTGTACTACCTCTCTACCTATTCTATGTTGCAATTCCCATCCTACCTCATCTACTCTTTGTCCTAGCGGATCTCTTTCTTCCTTTTTGGAGAAAACGGAGGCAAAGAAGGTGTTGAGTAGTTCTGCCTTTTCCTTCTCTCCTGTTAGTAACGCAGAGAGCCTATCATTTCCTTATTTTTCCTTTTGCTGTGGGCATAACTAAAGAAACCCTTTTTAGTATCTTTAATCTCTCTGGCAAGTCTTAAGTTCATTTTGCACTTTAGCTTTTTTTTTTTTTTTACTATCCCCCTGCATATATTAGCTGTTTGCTTATATTCCTCTTTGGTGCATTTCCCATTTTTCCATTCCTTGTACTTGATTTTCTTTATAGCTAGCTGAGTTGAAAGTTCTTTAGTAAACCATTTCAGTTTCCTTAGACCTCTCCCATTTCTTCTTCTTGTTGGAACAGTTTTAGATTGTGCCTTTAATATCTCGCTTTTAAGGAACTCCCATCCATCTTGGACTCCCTTCTCTTTCAGTGTTTCAGTCCATGGAATCACAGCCAATAATTCCCAAAGTTTACAAAAATTAGCTTTCTTAAAGTCCAGGATTCTTGTTTGACTATGCTTAGCTTCATCTTCCAACTGTATTACAAATTTCAAGAGCGCATGGTCACTTTTACCTAAAGATTCCACCAGTTTGACCCCATTTATAAGGTCATCTTTATTGGTTAAGACCAGATCTAAAATGGTTGTGCCTCTTGTTGCCTCCTCTACCTTCTGGACCATGAAATTGTCTACAAGGGCAATAAGGCATTTGGACTGCCAGCATATATCAGGATACTTAAAATATCCCATTAGTACTACATCTCTCCCTTTTGACTGTGCGGCCATCTGCTCAAAGAAGGCATCATCCCACTCCTCTGGCTGGCTTGGAGATCTATAATATACTCCCACAGAGACATCCCTCCCAGTTTTCTCACCCCTAATTTTCACCCAGATACTCTCAACATGCTTCCTCTGCTGTTTATCTTGTATTTCTTAAGCAGTAAATGTCCTTAATAAATAAAGCTACACCTCCTCCATTCTTACTAGGTCTGTTCCTTTGAAACAGGTTATACCCTCCAATAACAAAATTCCAATCATAAGTCTCATCCCACCAAGTTTCAGTGATACCAATTATGTCATATTTATTTTCCTATATTAGGAGTTCCAGCTCCTCTTGTTTGTTCCCCATGCTCTGTGCATTGGTGTAGAGACATTTGAGGCTGTGTGTGCTTCTTACATGTCCTTTGCTTAACCTGCTCCTATTGCAACATTTGGGCTAATCTCTACAACCCCTTCTGGCTCTCTACTGTTAAGAAAATTTTCTCCTTCCCCCTGCAAACTTAGTTTAAAGCTCTCCTTATTAGATCTGCAAGCCTTGCCCTGTCCTGGAGGGCAGTGCCCACTGGTTGGTTGGTGGAGGGAGATGGCCGTCTTTGAGGGGGAGGGAGGTGATGCCGGCAAAGAGCCCCTCCTCTGTCTTCCCACATGACCTGGTGGGCTCAAGGGCGTGACCCCCACCTGCTCTCTCCTGCCCCTGCCTCTCCCTGTTTTTTTTTTTTTTTTTTTTTTTTTTTTGCTTCCTTGCAAGCCCACAAGAAGGCTGCCAGAGCTGTGGTGGGAAGGGAAGCGCCTGGAGACCTTTCTGCAGATCCACCTACCCGGAGCCATGCACGCCCCAAGAGGTCATGCTTGGGCCTTCCCATCATGCTTTGCGCAGGATCCCTCAGGCATCCATTTGACTTTGGCCTGGTGTCCCAAGGGGAGGCAGAGGCCGGTGCTGGGGCAGACTGGAACTGCCCCCACCACTTCACTGTGCCACTGAAACACCCAGGAGTGGATTGAGCACCACGTGCTAATTGGCAGCGACAGTTCTAGTGATGGCGTTTTGTTCTCGCGCATGTCGTTATTGACGCCTGCATTGTGCGTGTGGCTCAAGGCAACGTGAAGGTCAAAGTCAGCCCAGAGAAAGCTCCCAGCAGGCAGGATGCGGTCCTGTTTGCCCCCCCCACCCTCCCAGTGTTCCCAGGCTGGCAAGCTCTGCTCAGGGGCATGTGATAGCCATGCTCTGAGGACAATTGCCAGCAGAGGAGGGGTCCGGCTCTGGGTTGCTTCTTCCATGGTGTGTTTGTTTGTTCAGATTCAATTTATTTATTTAATATTTGCATGTATATATTGCCCAAATGAGGACAGAGCACTACTCCAGAGAAGTTGACAACAAACATAAACAAATTACCCCTCAGTTCCCAACAAATTAACAGACATGTTGAAATTAAATAAGAAACCAAAATAAAGCAGCAAATGATGAGAGTAGGAGAACTGCAGATTTAGCTTGTTGCTTCCTTGGTGGGCAAGAAGGAGGAAGAATCCAAGTGGTCAGAGGGAGAGGAAGCCAAGAGTCACACTGCAAAGTTGGGGGAGGGTGGTGTGGAGATGGGGAAGTAGTTCCTCGTGGTGGGACACGGTTCCAACCCCCCCACCCCCACCCTGCGCACACACTTCACACCTCTGCTACCTTAGCCTTGGGGGTCAGCTGGCCTTTCTCTGGCCAGTGCAAGGGGTGGCCAGGAGCACTGAGTGAAGGGAGGGGCCCCAGCTGCTCCTCCCAGGGGTTGTTCCTCATCCCTTTATTCCAGAAGGAAGTCAAAAATGGGAGAAAAGGAAGGTCTATCTGCCTCCCCAAAGAGTGGGGAAAGTGCAGAAACAGACATTTTTCACCCACTAGAAGTTTGGGAACCTTTTGGAACGTAAGCATCTTCAAATGGGACTCTGCTCCAAGCAGTATTTTAAAAAGGCTACTGCTCCAGTATTTCCAGGACATTTTAATGCCATAAAATTGTATCCATATCAATCACTGGATTCAGTTTGAATGGCCGCTTTTGATCCTCCTTGCTCCATCCTTGTGCAATCCGGCTCTGAAATGCATCCAGTTCTGAAAATGCTGGGAAACCTTTAAAGCACATCATGCAGATACGGGGTATTCAGTTAGAGGGGCTTTTGCTGGAATATTCTGTTCTTGTGCCACTTCTGAGTAAACTGGAGACCAGGGGTGTAGCTTGGGGAGGGCAAGGGGGTGGGGCACCCCGGGCTCAGCAATTAGGGGGCACCAAATTGCCTACAGAATCCTCTGCCGCTGCCCCCCTACCTGCCATCCAGATTATATTTTGCAATGGGGTGCGTGCAAAAACTGAGTGTTTCCCTAGGCTCTGGAAGCCCTAGCTATACCTCTGCTGGAGACCCAGCCAAATGCTGGTTTATTGGAACATTTTCAAGACAGCAGGGCTGGGGAGGATTTTTGCTTTTTCTGTCAGTGAGGTTGTGTCTTTGCTTGACTCCCAGGATCACAAAGCCTTTGTTTCCCAAAGAATTTGTCTCACAGTGAGATACTCTCTCGGCTTAACCTGGACCAATAATAAAGCCAAGTCCAGATGAATCAAGATGAATTGTGAATCCAGGAGCCCTTCCCACTCCTGGCTCCCCTTCGCAAAGGGTCACCTTTCCCCAACACCACACCCCAGAGTTTGGCCCCTGCTAAAAGACATAAATATGTCTACAAAAATCTATGCCTGTGATTTTTTTTAAATCATAGCTTGGATACTTTGCCTTCAACTGTTTCATGCCCTTTTTATAGCTGTCGCAAGTTGTTCCTCTGGCACCTTTGTTCTGATCCCGTGCAGGACCCTGGACAGCTCCAAGGAGAGCCGAAGTTGGAGGCAATCTGTGTCAGCCAGTTGGCTTTGTTACACACTCAGGGCAGAAGCTCCCTGTAAGGACAGAGGTCTCTCTAGATACCTGCCAAATATATTTCAGCAGCCTTTGCGTGGCAGTCCTCCTCCTCACCCCCACCCCGCCCTGGGATTGTGTTGGTCGGTTGAGTGGTTGTCAGGGATTCACCTTTGTGGAACTGGATTACGCATTTCAAGTAGCATCTAAGCAAGAGACTGGACCAGCTGTTTCCCCAAAAAATGCCACTCTGCCTTCCTGCCTTCTTTAATCTCAGGGAAGCTTGCTGCCCAGTCCATGCAACTGAGATGCACATGGATCTCACCATGAGGATGATTTTTTTTAAAAAAAGGGGGGGTAATGGCTGTGGAAATGCAGCCTAATTAGCTAATATTTGCTTGACTGAACTAAAAGCAATGAGGAAATTAACCACATGGCCTGGAGTTTTTAAAAGCTTGTGAAAAGCCAATGTGGAGAAATCTATACCAAAACACAGCGGACTGTGCACCAGGAGAGGGCTGCCCTCCACCGGGTCCTATTCTTTCCACTTGGGGCAAATCCCGCTGTGGATCTGTACAAAAGCTCCTTCTTTGAGAAATCCAATTAGTGCCCTCCCCTGGACGGTGGGTGCTCATCGTCTGATGTTTTTCAAGAGTTGTTCCTGGTGGAGAATGCTGGTGGAGAAAGCAGAGGACATAGCACACGGATCCTGAATGAAGGACCACCATCACCACCGTCCCATACAAAACATCCAGTCAGTCTGGGATGTGTGGGGATTTGAAAGGGATATAGATCACTGTCATAGGTCTCCCCTTAATGGGTGAGCCAGGCTTGTGCCGGATTGCTCCCAGGTGGATGGGGGCCTTTGTTAGTTTCTTTCCAAGTGCTATCAAACTGTTGAATAATTAATTTTTAGTTCTCTTCTTCCTTTTAAATAATAGGTTATATTGTATTGTTGTACTGTGTTTTTATTGTTGACTATCTGATTCTTATATTTCCTTTTATATGGAGAGCATATTTCACCAAAACAAATTCTGGGTGTGTCCAACCACACTTACCCAATAAAAGTATTCTATTCTATTCTATTTTATTCTATTCTATTCTATTCTATTCTATTCAGTAAAGGATTAGGATGGCCTGGCTCAAGGAGGTGCTTCCTTCTTCTCTATTTGTTAGAAGCATTTTCATCTGAATGCATTTTGATCACACCCCTCCAAGCAACTAGACTGGAGCGGAATGCTGCCAGCATCTACAAATTTTACTTGGCATGAGCCTTGATGGATTTCAGCCCAAATCTTGGTCCACCCATAAGCCGCTGAACGGTTGCTGTCTCTCCTAGGCGCTTGTTGCAACTCCTTTCCCCTCCTCCTTGGATTGTGCGCCTGACGTTTTTCTCTAAGAAAGCAGCTTTTTGAAGGTACAGAAAAGAAGCTTGTACAGGAAAACTTAGATGCCTTTGGCCAAGTGGCATCCTTGGGTCCAACTCGGGCTGGCAGGGAGAGGGATAAATGAAAGGCGCTTTCCCGCATCCCTGCTGGAGAGCTCAGTGGTGGAGGTCTCTGGCTACAGAATCAGAGGTCGGGAGTGTGACCCCCCCATGGGTGCCTCCTTGAGGGGGGGCGGCTCCATCATCCACAGGGCCCCTTCCAGTTCTGCAAGTCTAAGGATGGAGGTGACGATTGGCCAGTGGGAAGAGGACTCAGCCGCCAGGACTGACTCCTGATTTATTTATTTATTTATTTATTTATTTATTTATTTATTTATTTATCTATGGGGTCGCTGCCCTCCCCACCCCACCCCCCAGCCCAGCCCGCTGGCCCATTAAGGAAGGTCGATGGTATTGAAAGCCGCGGAGGGGCCTCGGGAATCAATAGTCAGTCACACTGCCTGCCTGCCTGCCTGCCTGCCTGCCTGCCTGCCTGCCTGGCCTCCTGAAGGTCGTTGCTTTCGGCCGCCAACGCCTCCAGCTGCTTCCAAAGAGCCCGGCGTGTGCCCGGAGAGCAGGGACGGCAGGGCAGCACCCCCACGGCCGAACCTCGGAGCCTCTCCTCCCCAGGAACCGGTGGGGGTTTGCGACCGAGAAGCCCGAGCCGAACCGCTTGCGGCTGGGCGGGGCGGGGGGGGCACCTGTAGGGAACCGGGTGGCCCAGGCGGTCGGGCCGCGGGGAAGGAAAGGCTCCGTCGGGCTTCCTCTCAGGGAGCCCTGGGCCACCGCCGGCGTCCCCCGGGGGCCTCTTCCCTTGGCGAAGAAAAGGCCCCGGGGGGTGCGTGCGCGTGGTGGTGGTGGGGTGTGTGTGTGCGCCTGCCCCCTCGACAGCTCCTGCTGAGTGGGCCCAGGGAAGGGGGGTCCCCCAGAGGGGCCCATAGGCCCGCCCAGCCGGTCTCCCGAGGCCCAGCACCCCCACCGGCCAGAGCCTAGCACAAGGCGGGGTCCCAGCACCCACCCGACGCCGACCAGGAGGGGCCCCGTCCCGCGTGGCACCGGGAGGCCCGAGCAGGGCGCAGCGCGGGGGGGGGGGCGACGAGGCTCCGGAACCCCGACACAGGGCGAACCGGCCAGCTCCGGCATCGCGGGCGTCCGGGCTCCAGCTAGGCGCCGCCGCCGCCGCCGCGCTCCCTCGCCAGCTCGGAAGGGAGGGAGGGAGGGAGGGGGGGAGCGTGGTGACCCCCGCCCGTGTCCCGCCGTCCTGACGCAGCAGCAGCAGCTCCGCCGCCGCCGCCTCCCCATTTAAAGGGGGCGCCCTCCCGGCCCAGCACAGCTTCGTCTGTGGCGCCGCCGCCACAGGAGCCGCTCCCCGACACCCCCCCCACAACCCACTCTCCCCCCGCCCCCGACTCTCCTGCCGCGCGCAACGACGCGATCCAGGCGGGCCAGCGGGGCCGCGCACGGCGCTTCTGGGCAGGATCGCCGGGCAGGGAGGCCGTGGCAGCAGGGCGCGCCCCTCCCTCGCTCGCCGCCTCCTCCTCCTCCTCCTCCTCCTCCTCCTCCTCCCTGGAGAGCCCTCGCGGGGCGGGTGCGCGCCAGGAGGGAGGCAGCCAGCCAGCGAGCCGGGGGAGGGCAAGCCCGTCCATCCGCCCGTCCATCCCGCCTGCTCCCATCGCTGGCCGCGGATCCCGTGGCGGCTTCGTCCTCCTGTAAGTAGAGGCGCCCTGGGGGGGGGGGGGCTGCGTCGCTCCGGGAGAGCCAAGGGCCCCCTTCTGTGCCAGGCAGGCAGGCAGGCAAGGAGGGAGGGAGGGAGGGAGCGTTGCTCGCAGCACCTTTTGCCAAGTGGGCTTGCGGGGGGGCAGAGCTTTCTCCCCCCCCTTCCTTCCGCCTATGGTTATTCTCTCTCACTCCCCCCCCCCGCCGCTGCTCCCCAGCGTTGCTTGGCCAACCGCCCCCCCCCGCGCCGCGCCGCGCCTGCTCGCCCGCCTTGCCGCTGGAGCCATGCCCGCCGCGCCCTCCTCGCCCGCTCGCCTCGCCATCTGCATTGAGCTGCTCGCTGCGGGGCTGGACGGCCGTCTGGAGCCGCCGCCGCCGCCGCCGCTCGCCTCGCCTCCATCCCCCCCACCCCCACCCCGCTTTGCTGGCAGCCTCAGGCCCTCCGGGGCGCCGCTGACGGCCGGGCACCATGAAGGTCTGGGGGCATAAGATAGAATTGCTGACAGGTAACCGGCTGGGGAGGCGGCTGGGGAAGGGAGGGGGGGGGGCGCCGAAGGGGTTTCGTCCGCGGGGACACCGGCGCGCCTTCCCGGCTCCTCGCGGCCACGGTGGTGGCGGGGAGGCGGCTCCCGGGGAAGACCTGAGGGCGCAGCTGGCATGGACAGGCGCTGCCCCCTCCCCCGCAGCTCCGAAGCCGCAGCCTTGGCGGGGCTCTGAGGACCCCCCCCCACACACACACCCTTCCCGCGGAGGAAAGGTGCCGCCGGGCTCCCTTCATCCAGCCGAGAGAGCGCCGGGGGAGGAGGCGATGGGGGTGGATTGAGCAGAATCGATGCCGGATTTGGGCTGGGCTCACCAGTGCCAGACTGAACATCTTCCTGCCTCCCCCACCCCACCCGCACTCCATTGCCAATATTTGTGTGACTGTTGCCAAGCCGCCCCTTCCCTCCATCCTCAGGCGGGGTAGTGGGACCCAGGTTCCAGGGAGGGCCCTGGTGTCCTTCAGCCCGGCAGGGAGGCCTCGCTGCCCTGCAAGAGTCATGGGTTGGGGGGGGGGGAGGAGGAAGAGGAGGAGGAGGAGGAGGAGGAGGAGGAGAGCTGGGCCAGCCTTGCCTCCTGGCCACTTCCATCTTCCCAGTCCCCAGTGGCCAGGGAGGGCCTGCCAGGGTGGCCCCGGATCCCAAGTTCAGGGCCTCAGTGTGCAAAGGGTGACGACACACCCTTGGGATGGAGCTCCTGCTGTGGATCGCTCTTGGCAAGAGGGCAGGGCCTGGTTTTGGAAGCAGCTGCTCCCCCTCTTTTCCTAACACCCCCCCCAATGCCCTCTGCCCAGAGGCCTGCCACATGATGGTCAGTATTGGAAGCCTCCAGGTGTGGTGTTTTGGCCCTAAAACAGGGCAGAGCGGCCCAAACGCTGCAAAACCACAGGAACAAACAAGCAAAGGGCTCGATGGGAAGGAGTCTCTTCTCCCAGCTGGCTGGAAGTTGCTGATGATGGGGAGATGGAAGGAAGGCTGGAGCCTCTGGAATGGCACTAGACATTTCTCCCGCTTTTTTCTGCCTGGGCTTTTCTGCCCCCCCCCATGGTAGGGGGTCCATCCACTTTTAGGGGAGGGGGCAGCAGCCCAAATCATGCCCTTCCTCTGACTTTTCTTCATGGCTTTGCCCCCTCCCACCCTCAGCTTGTTGTCCTCTGCTGCCCAGTGGCCTCTGACTCCTGGCACACCTATGAAGGAGCCATCCCCAATGTGTCTCAACAGCCCTGGCCAGTGGCTTCCTAGAGGGAGTCAGCACATCCTGCATTGTTCCTTCCTCTTTTCCTGCTGCCTTGCACCTTTCCCCACATGGTGGCCTTTTCCAAAGAATCTTCTTGCCTTCTCCCGAGGACCCCAAAGTAGGACAGCCTGAAATTTGTCATGTTTGGCTCAAGAGAGAGAGTTCAGGCTTGATTTGATCTAGGACCCACTAGTGCATCTAGAGTTCAGGGCAACCCCCTGGATCAAATGAGAGACTGGCAAGGCCACATTTTCAGTGGGGTCTACATGGAGGTCACACAAACACCGGCACATCCCCATTGCTGTGGATAGCTGTGTCCTGGATCCCTCTGATCAGGTGGACACAGAGGGTGTTGCTATGAAGGCTCTCACGCACTGCCAGCATCCTTGCCTCCTTTGGGATGGCAAAGGTCACATGGTGGCAGCTGTGGGAGATGCACGCAGGCAGCAAGCAAGCAAGCGAGGAGGTGAACATAAAAGACACCTCTGATCTTCTCTCATGTGTTTATGAAACAGTCATGGTGTGCGAAGAGGGCTTTACACTCTTGACAGCTATTTCTTTTTCTTGTGTGTGTGGGGGGGCGGGGGGCGGGATGGCATTCCTGAAGGATGGTCTTGGCCCATTTAATTCTGGCTTCTGCCCTGGGGGTGGGTTAGAGGCAGCTTTGGTTGTCCTCTTCCTTTCTTCCTTTCTTCCTTCCTTCCTTCCTTCCTTCAGTCTTGAGCTGGTCATCTTCTTAGACCTCTTACCTAAGTGGTGTCTGGGTCTTCTTTGCACCCTGGGGTGTCTTGTTGACTTTTATTGGTTCCGCTCCTTCCTGTCTGGAGGAACGAAGCAGCTCTCATTGGCTTCCTGCAGTTCCTGATGGATGTCCAAAAGGAAAGGCGGGCTTAGAGGCCTCTTGGCCCTCACCAACCCCCTGCCCACAAAGATACCTCTTTATCTGGCAAGCAGGGGGGCCTGTGCCCTCGGGAGTGCCTTGCTTACTTGGCGGAGGCTTTCAACGCAGCAAACTGGAGCCAGCATGCAGGGGTGGGGGCGGGGGGCTTGGTGCCACCTCCCAGGGAGGCCCCATGGGAATGGACACAGAAAAGGCAAACAAACAGTGAGGGGTGCCTCTTGCACAAGCCTCTCCCACCCTGGGAACAGGCGCTCCCTTTGTCCTCCTGGAAGGGCTGGCCTTCTCCCTGCCACTGTCTCCCTCTGGAATTGGCTCCTGGGCCATCTTTCCCCCCAGTTACGCCCCCAGCCCCCACCTTGGCTTTAAGCCAGGCCTCCAGACTGTTTCCTGCCAGGTCCCTCCCACTGCTTCCCCCTCCATTTGCCAGGCGGGTGGATTCCCACATGGAGGTAGCCCCCCCGCCCCCTTTTGAGGTTCTGGGGCAGTGCAGAGTTCTCAGCATCTCGGCATCCTGTGTGGACAGGATCACATGACAGCTTGGGGAGCAATAGATGCCCTGCTGAGGAGAGATGAGGGGGACTCCGGGCACTCTCTTCACCACCACCCCCTCCCTGTCCCAATGATCCTTCTCAATAGGTCTCCTGATCCCACTTTCAGAGGGCTCAGCCTTCGAGCCAAGAATTCTGCCCAACCCTTCTTAGTCTCAGACCTAAAGGGAGCGGATAGTGGGGCGACCTGGAATGGACGGATCCTGGCATGGGACTGCCCTGCCTTTGAAGGGCCCATCTGATGGGGACGCCAAGAGAGGGCCTCCTCTGTACGTGCTCCCACACTTTGGAACTCCCTCCCACTGGAGGCCAGGCTGGGCCCATCTCTGCTGTCCTTTCGCAAGCAGGCAAAAGGCCTTCCTCTTCGGGCAGGGCTTCCCTTCATTGATTGGCTGCCTGGGTGGGGTTTTAAAGACAGATTGCGTCACCCCGCTGCTCTGAATGTGTTTTGGTGTTGCTTTCATTTAATGTTTCTTACTGAAGCATTTGTTTGGTCCTTTTTCATATTTATATACTTACTGTCCTGAGCTTCAAATACTGTCTTTGAGTGATGTTTGTCGCTTTGGGTCCTTTTGAAGGAGACAGGAGGGGTAAAAAAGAAATTGTGAAATAAATAAATGGGAAGCAGAGGTGTGGGGCTGGGTTGCTGACCCCTGCTCTCTTCCTGTCGGGCGCAGGATTGTTACTGCAGGAGGTCACCATGGCTGGCCTGCACGAGCAGCGATTCACGGAAGAGAAGCCGTTGCTTCGGGGGCAGGACACCGAACTGGTGAGTACTCTTGGCCACTGGTGGAAGGGCGAGATCCTGCTGGCACTCAGAATGCGGCCTTTTGGCTCTGTGGATAAGGCGCCCTCCTGCAGTCCAGCTCCCTTCCTTTGGACCCCTCGGTCTGGGGCAGGGGAGGGGGAATTACCTGTCACACAGAGGTCGGGGTGTCCCACTGTCAGAAAACGGCCCACCTGCCAATCGCTTGAGTTTAGGGTTGCCTCATGCGAGGCAGGGAGGGGTGTGTGAAAAACATGACATGAGGGAGCCTCACAGAGCAAAGGAACCGTTTGATTTGGCCTGCTTCCCTTCCAGGAGAATTCAGACACTTTCCTGTCTGCAGTGGACACGGACTGGAAGGTAAGTCTCCTCTCCTTTGCTCTTGGTTCTTGGTTCTTGGTGGCCGGGATGGCTGGGGTTCGGGTGGCTGCATGCCAGGCAGGCAACCAGATCAGAATGTCCAAAGCGACTCTCCAGAGCTGCTGGGAAGGGCACCGGTAAGGCCGGATGAGAGCAATGCCTCTCTCCTGCGGCCTCATCCCTGGTGGGGCTGGGCTGGTCCTGGCCGCTGGGGTTGGGAGGGCCTGCTGGCCTGCTGGAGCGTTGCCGCTTTGGACCCCTGGGCACAGGGGGTGATGCTGCCCCACCTCCCGCCTGGCTCTCCGAGGAGGACGCAGCTGGGTAGAGGTGGAGGAGGCGGGTGTTTGCAGCCAAGCTGTGACCCAGGATGAGGGTCTGGGCTCCCGGGGTGGGCTTTGGGCTCCAAGGTGACTGCTGAGTGGCTAGCAGGACTTGACTTGGGCAGGCAGCTCCCTGGACTGGGCTTCTGGATTCCCCGTGCCTGGGCTGGGATTGAGTCATTCCCAATCCCCCCATTTTGCCCTGGGTTTGCCTGACACCACTGGCAGGTTTTCCTTGCCCGTGGAGAAGGCGACCTCCTCCCTCCCTCCCTCCCCTGGGTTTCCTCCGCCACCAACAGCAAATGGCAGGAACAAGCTGTTCTCGCTGCTTGAAGGAGCGGGCGCCCACTCAGTAGGAGAAATCCCTCCCACTGGTTTCTCATACGAGGCCGGCCATCTACAGTGCCGGGACCCGATTCTTTCCTCTGTCCCACTGGCTCTGGACATTTGCCACGAGAACCAACAGAAAGGAGGCCAGCAAGCCATTCCTCCAGCCAGCAGTGGTGGCCAAGCGGCTGGGACCCTCTGCGTACCTGTCCTGAGCCACTCCTACTGAGCCAGCTATCTGCAACTGTTGGCTTGCTGCAGAGGAGCGTCCCTCCCTCTTGGGGGGCGAAGGGCTGGCTCGCACCAGCACCCCGGCCAGCTTAACAGGGAGGTCTGAGCTGCAGTCTGTCTCACCCTCGGCTGTGCACCTGAGCGGTAATATTTGTCCAGGTAGATGCAGCACTGGTGCCTCTAGCTTGAGATCAGCGGAACCACCGAGAGAGAGCCCTAAGCCTAAACATCTCCCACTTTTGGGCATGGCTCAGAGGAGCCTTGGCCTTGCTCGGGAGGAATCCGAGGCCACGCGCCAGCCCCTCTCCAGATGGTCCCAGAGGGCGGCCTCTAGAAAGGAGGCCTGCTTGGCATCCCCTGCTGCAGCAGCAAGAGGCGGCACCCGCTTGTAATAAATCTAATTTGACTCCAGCATGAGAAGGAGTAGCTCAGTGGGTGCATTGTCATGCAGAACTGGAACAGCAGGGGGCAGCATCCGCAGGGCAGCCGCCTTGGCTTTTCCCCATAGCAGCCCCAGGGAAGGAAGCCGGGACAGGAGAGGTGCTATATACTGCTGGGCCACCTTGTCTGAACGAGAGGCTGCCCAAGCCAGCAAGCAAAATGAAAGAGCCCCGAATGCCAGCGGTCAGTGAATTCAAAATTACAAAACCAACAAAACACCTGGATTGTACTTCCGGGTTTGAAATGTTTTCTGCTTTGTTTTGACCCCCATCGTTTCTGCGGAAAGTGGTTGATTGGCAAGCCTGGCATGTGTCCTCAAGGGAACAGGCTCCCATTGGTTGGCACCCTGGTGAGGTTTGCATATCCTGCCGCCGCTGGTTGAGGATGAGGTGCCCAGGTCTGTGTCAGTTGCGTGCCCAGCCGAGCATCTGGGTGTGCAAGTGCAGCCCATCGTCCGCCAGACATGACTGGCCGTGTGTTGCTCACGTCTTCTGCAAACACCGCCAGGCCCCCTAAGACAGAGGAAGGGCTCTTGGGTTGATGAAAAGCTCTCTTACCTCCAAAGAAACCTGGACATCCCTTATGAGGAAAGGCTAAAACATTTGGGGCTCTTTAGTCTGGAAAAAAGGTGCCTGAGGGGGGAATATGATTGAGACATACAAAATAATGCAGGGCATGAGTCAAGTGGATAGAGGGACACACTTCTCCCTCTCACAAAATACCAGAACTAGGGGACATCCACTCAAATAGAGGGCTGGGAGAGTGAGAACAGACAAAAGAAAATACAGCGTGTTGCTAGTCTGTGGAACTCCCTGCCACAGGATCTGTCCTGGATGCCTTCAAAAGGGGATTGGACAGATTCCTGGAGGAGAAGACCATCACAGGATACAAACCATGATGGAGATCTGTCATCTCCAGGCTTAAAACCAGGGTGCTTCAAGGGCCAGATGCAGGGGAGTGGCATCAGGAGACAAATATCTAGTCTCGAGAGCTCCCAGAGGCATTTGGTGGGGCCACTGTGAGATACAGGAAGCTGGACTAGATGGGCCTTTGGCCTGATCCAGCAGGGCTCTTCTTATGCTCTTATGACCCTGTAGCATTGCTCAGAACTCCATAGCGCTTGTAGCAAACTAGGACAACCTTGGAGGGTGGTGGCGGGGGGGGGGGAGGAAGGTCTTGCTCCTGCCCTCTCTGAGTGGAATCTGCCACTTATGCGAGCGCATCTTCTGGCTTGAGGAAAGCAGTGGAAACACATTTCCATCATCATAATGTGATGATGAAATTATGTGGGACTGTTCAGGGATAAGAACTGATGTGAACAGTGGCCAGACTCCTGCCACGCAGTGCCCGCCAGTGGGAGCCCCAGGGTGCCAGTCTGGGCGGCTAGTCAAGGCTTGCATTTCCTGCCACTTACCAGTTGCGTGGCTTGGCACGTGGCAGTGGCATACAGGCTCCGGCTGCTTAGAGAGTTTGCCTCTAAGAAGGTCTCTGCTGGTGGAGTATGTAATGGATATTATTCTGGCTGGCCTGGGATTCAGTAGCAGGAAGGCACGTGTGGTGGCTCAAGCCGGAGTGATCTAGTCCCTGTCTGAGGAAGGCGCAGGTCCCTGGAGTTTGACGGAGGCCAGTGACAGAATGGGGAGCATGCCGCGTCTCGAGTGATGCAACATCCCGGTAGATATTTGGACAAAAACATGATGGCTCAGCACAGTGAGGCAGGATCCTTCTCCTTATGGGCACCTTTCACAAAGGGAAGGGTGGGTCACCTCTACTTTCTGGAGTGGGCAAGCAGAGGGTATACACACACTCTTTCTCTTTCTCTCGCGCGCGAGCTTGGCTTCCTTCCCAGGATCTCAGCCAGAAGCATTTGTGCAGGGAAAGACAACCTTTGCTTTGCCCTCTCATTGCAGGGCTTGTTCCCACCCCCACCCCCAGCCAACCCCTCTTTTTGCCATTTCCTCATTCTCGCTTAATGTAGGGAATTGGTCAAGAAATGCCATTCAGGTGTTTGTTTGCAGTGGGGGGTCAGCGTGCAATTCTCCCCAAAGGTTTTCTTTGGGGGTGGAGGACACACACGCACATGTTGACATGGCCTGGGGCGTGCTGCTCCAATGCCATGGCAGGGGGGGGGGGACAAGGGCTGACCTCTCCCGTATAAAAGGACTTGGTGTGAAGCTAGGTTGTGCTTGACCTGCCTGGTGAGGGACCCTTTTGCTCCTCAGCAAAACCCAGGGCTCTGTTTGCACTTGGGGTTGGGGGCCACCTGGGCAGAGTGGCCTAGCTCTCTGGGTAAGCCCACAGGGAGGTCCCAGCCCTTGTGGGTTCTTTGGTGGGCTGGACCAGGCCATGGGTGGGTGGATTCAGCCCCGGAGCCCCCCAGGGTGTGCCTACAGCGTGACGGCCGTCCTGCTATCCAAGCCGCCAGGCAGGGACAGAGGGCGGAAGGGGACCCACGGCCTCCGGTGCTCTTTGCTCTCCAAAGCTTCGCCAAAGAAGGACTAAGGCCATGCTGTCTCGTCCAGGCAAGGAGGCAAGTGCCGGAGGGTGCGTGCCTGTCTCTTTTTGGCACCAGTCCAGGGGACAGCTTGAATCCCTAGGTCAAGTGGTTCCAGGGGGGTAGTGGGTGGGCCCCTGGGCTGCAGGGTGCCCTGAGAGGCTGTTCGTAGGTTCACCTGTCGGAAGCCTCCTCCCCCCCCCCCGTGATCCACAGTCACAGGCACTGTGTGGTCATGGGTCCCATCAAGTCCTGACACAGCCAAGACGTGGCTCCCTGGCCTAAATCCCTGTGGAAGTGCTCGGCTGCCATTAGTAGAATAAGGTGGCCCAGGCTGTTGCCCGCCTGAGGAAGTGAGGCCCACAAGAGATGGCAGGCAGGGAGGGGCAAGAGACCCAGAGCAGCCTGTCCTGCTCCTCCAAAGATGCCTCCCCTTGAGGGGAGTCTCCAGAGTGGAAGCACCTGGTCCTCAGTGGCAGGAGAAGGTGTGTGGGGCTGGTAGGAATAAGGGGCTTGCCAGGTTTCATGGGGGGGGGCGCTCATGGTGCAGGCTCCTGCTCCTGCTTCCCAGGCCTCTTCGCCTACGAAAAGAGCTGCATGCGCCCCCCCCCCCCACTCTTCCGTCTTCCTGCCCTTTTCCTCCCTAAAAGAGTGGCAGAATGGTAGACTGGGCACCAGCCCCAGCTCTCTGCAGTTCACATATCATTAGAGGCCGAGCTGCTGGGAGGGGGGAGGCGGCTTGTTTATTCTACCACTCTCACCGCCCACCGTAAGGCTTGCCTCTTCTTTCTGAAGCTTCTGCCTGCGGCGGCGTTTGTTCCTTTGGTGGCATGCCTGCTTCTGCTTGGCCAAGGGTACTTGCTGGGGGGGGGGAGCTTGTTGGTCCTCCTCCTTGGCCTTTTGGACAGGGAGCGCTGAAGGACTTGCCGGATGGAAAAGGACCAGGCTTCTGTAAGCGTAGAGGACAGGCCTTCAGGGGTTCCGGGACCCAAGGCTGCCGCGGTGCAGCCAGGAGGAACGCGAGAGGAGGGGCTGGCGGTGGGCGGTGGGCGGTGGGTGCTTTTCTGGCTGGCAGGTCGTCCCGCCGCTGGCTCTCCTCTGGTCTTCCTGGCTGAGGCATCGTCGCGGGGAGAAGACCCTCAAAGGGGCGCCCCTGCCTTCGCTTATGCTTCTCCGGGCACCGATCCGTGAAGGTCAGCTCGCTGCCCTTTCCTGCCCATTCTGCCTTGAATGATGATGATGAGGAGGAGGAGGAGGAGTGTAAAAATGGAGACCGTCGCCGAGCTGTTTGCTGCTGCTGCTGCTGCTGCTGCTGTTTACCCAAGGAAGAGACGGGTTTCCAGCCAGCCCAGATGCAACGGAGCCCCCCGCCCGCCCCGCAGCCTATCCGTGTGCTCCGTGTGAGCAGCCGCTTGCATGATTAAGCCAATCTTTCGGTGGAGCTGGCGAGGAGGGAGTCGGGGAGGGAGGGGGGATTAAGCCTGGGAGGGGACGGGGAGCAGCTCTATAAATGCCGGTGGAAAGAGGCCAGCCCACTGCAGAGCCCGTGCATCGCAGCAGCAGCAGCAGCAGCAGCAGCAGCAGCAGCAGGAGAGCTGCCGGGGCGCAGACGGAGGACGCCCCACCGCCTCCACCTCTTCGCCCGGGGACTCCGCTCCAGGACAGAGGCAGTGCAGCAGCATGCCCGAGTGCTGGGATGGGGTAGGTAGCGTGCGGGGGGGGGGGGTGGCGAGGAGGCCCGGGGCGCCATGGATGCGAATGGGCACGCGCGGGCGCTCAGCAGCCTTTTCACGAAAGCGTTTCGCAGGGAGGTGCACGCGCCTGCTGGTGGCTGGGGTGGTGGTGGTGGTGGTGGTGGTGGTGGAGGAGGAGGAGGAGCTCTCTCGAGCCTCCCCAGGCCCGGCTGTGGTGCTCTGGGTCCCAGAAGATAGGCAGCCGAGGAACCCCTGGGGGAGGGGGGCGCCCGGCTTTTCCTCTGAGAGTCAGCGACAGGCGGTGGGTGGGGGCGCCCGGGCGCAGGAAGGGCATCTTGCACGTTCCCAGAGGCCTCTGCTGGTCTCTTCATGTCCTTCAAGGCTAAACCTTGGTCGGAGGAGCTGGGCATTGTCCCCCCCCCCAGGAGAGGCTGGCAGAGATGGGGGGAGAATTAGGCAGGCTGGGAAACAGGGGGGGGGGTGAAGCTCCCTGGCCTCTTTGCAGGGTCACCCTGGACAGCATCCTGCCTGTAGTCGTGCTGGGTGGCCGGTGGCAACGGAGCGACTCAGGCTGGTGCCTGTAGTGAGTTCACCAGCTGGACCAGTGGCACGAGGGGGGGGGTCCCCTTTGCACGTGAACAAGCAAGTGTAAGGTACCACAGCGGTGGCAGTGGGTGCCACTGCTGAGCGAGACCTCTCAGGTGTGCCAGGGGACAAGAGTGGCATCTCCACCAGAGGCTTCCTGCCCGCGGTACAGAAGGAGCTCTTTACAGACATCCTTTGCCTTTGGGGGGGGGGCAGCTTTACACTCTCTCTCCACCCCACCCCCAGGATGTGGCCCAGGGATGCTCCAGGATGGGGCTGGATGGCATCAGTGCCCTTGTGTTGGGAAAGCTGGGGGAGGGGGTGAGGTAGTGGCTGCCCATCTCCCCCCTGCTGGAGAAGCCCCAGAGCCCCAGTGAGGCATGGTGGGAGGACACAGGGAGCTCCTGAGTCCAGATGCTAGTCCTGAAGCTTCCCTGGGCTGGGCCTGGTTCTGCCATTTGACCTTGAGGGCAATTTGCCCTTGATTCTCCTCTGGCATCACAGATGCTGGTTTGGAGGCATTGCCCTCGGCGGCAGAGAGGTTGTGGGGAGTGATCAACATTCCCGTAGCTGCCAGGAAGTGGTGAAGAGCAGAGGCGAGAAGCAAAAGAGCATCTTTTTCAGGCCACCTGAGAGCAGGAGCGCCCGTATGCTCCCCGTCAGGCATCTTGAGCCTCAGGTGCCCTTATTTGTGCATTCTGGGAGCCCTTGTGGTGGTTGGCTCTGTCCCAGGGAATAAGGGTGCCGTGTCACATTTTCACCACGGAGAAGGCTTTCCCCTGCCCTCCTGCAGGACGGTGAGAGGTGAGAGGCCAAGGGCCGCTTATGTTCTTGGCCTGACTCGGTGCATGTGCTCTGCAGAGAGAGCCACCCTCCCACACACACCCCACACTCCCTGCTTTCTGGCCTCCTGGACATTTTCAGTGCAGTTCTGCAGAATGCCTTTAAACTCATCCAGGCACTTGGCGATGCAGGCTCTGGCCTCTTTAGCCAAAGGCAGGGAGCAAAGCTGAGACAAGAGTGTGACTAGAGGACCGTGAAGTCATCCTGGGCTGGATCTGGTCGAACAGGACCACTTGGAACCACCCTGGCATCCACACATGTGGACGGAGCAGCTTCCGAACACCCACCCATCAGAATGGCCCTATGGAGCCTCTCCCTGCCTCTGCGCCCCACCGTCCTCGCCTGCCTCCCCCTCTTCAGGGAGCCATCTCTCTCTCTCTCTCTCTCTCTCTCCGCACCCCCCCATATATGGATAAGTTGCACTGCACTGGTTTGCCCCTGAAGCTGAACAGAGATGGGTTGGAAAGTGGGGGGGGGGATTGCCCTCCCACCCTGCCCTGTCACCCCTTCTGCAGGGAGCAGGCCAAAGATGGGGTTTTGTTAGAAATGGAACAAAATGGCCTAAGGGCCTTTTTACACGACCCCTCAGATCCGCTGGTCCCTTAAATTCGGACCAGAGATCTTGAGGGTTCGTTGCTGTTCCTCCGTCCCCACCCGCTCTGCACTTCCTTGTTCTGTCTGCGTGAGGGGAGGGAGGGGAAAAAAGCCTTAAACAGGGACAAAAGAAGAAAGCCTTACCTCCGCTTGCTCCGAGCCCCGGTCGGAGCCCCCGGTTACTTCCTGGTTCCTCTTTAAGGGGCGGAGGCAAAAGAAAAACAACAAAAAGAAGTGAGGAGAGCTAAGGCACTCTCCGCATCAAATATTTTTCACCTCCCAAAAGCAGGTACCTGAAAGGTGCGCTGGGTCGCGCTTAGGTGGGCGGGGGTCGCACTTAATTGTCTGCAAACTCCGGACCTGGTGGGGAAACATTTTTAAGGTCCGGAGCTTGCAGCCCTTTGCCGTGGAGCTTAGGGGTCGTGTATAAACGCCCTAAGTTCCAGTAACCTTGGCAGGGACCCACAAAGGTGCAGAAAGGCACAGATCAGGGGCGGGGTGTTTTGCGATGGCCTGATGTCGTTTGTGGTCACCAGAAAAAGGAGTGGCCCAGCCTGTCCCCTGATCAGAGCACACAAGTCCCCAGCCAGTCATGCTCTGAAGCCGGCAGGAGCTGCCCAAAGAGTGGAGAAAGTGGCCTGCTCCACCCTGCCACTGAGCCCCACCAGGAGTGGCTTGGCGTGGGACACGGAGGTCCTCCCGTGGGCTGTGGGGGGTCCTGTGGCCAATAGGGACCGCATGGACTTGATCCCAACAGATCCCAGGCAGCCCCCCACGGGGGGGGGGGAGAGAAAGTGGCCGGGTGAGAAAAAGGACATGATGCCACGTGGCCCTCACTGGCCCCCACTCACTCTCTCTGGGGCCTGCCTTGGGGGCAGGACTGATGGCCCTCCGTTTCCTCCCTTCACCCTCCAGGAGCACGACATCGAGACCCCCTATGGTCTGCTGCATGTGGTCATCCGAGGCTCCCCGAAGGGAAACCGTCCTGCCCTCCTGACTTACCATGATGTGGGGCTCAACCGTAAGTGTGCCACTTTTCATTCATTGGGGTCAGGGAGGGAAAAGGTTAACTCATCACTGGTCTAACCCCCCCTTTTTTCCAGGTATGTGAGTGACACCCGCCCCCCCCACACACATTGCTGTTGGCTTGATGTCCTGTTGTTGGGCTACTGCTTTTAGCATCAGGGGGAAACCACAGGTGTGACCAGGGGCCAGATGAGGTGGGCAGCAGCAGGAGGCCAGCAGATGGTTTGAGCCTTGGAAACGTCGTCATGGGTGAAGGGGGTACCGGTGGCGAGGCCAGTGTGACATTTTGCACGCCAATTGCAAGTTCTCCTTATGGCACCTGATGGAGAACAACCCTTCAGAGGCCGGAAGGGAAACAAAAGAGGCATTTTTTTCTGAGCTGGAAAAAGCATCCTATCCTACATAGCTCTGGAGCCCTGCAGGTTTTCAGTTTTGCTACAGCAACCTGCAGAGGTGGAGAAGAGGAGAGGTTTACACCTTGCTACAGAGATACTGTAAAATGTGCTCCCAGAAGTTTGCATTCTCCCATATGGGGGTGGGCTGGGGATTTAAAAATGTGTGGTTCCTACCGGCTGTCCTGGAGGTACCTATTGCAAAGGACTGGGCCTGGATCCCAGCTCTCTCCCCCAGTGATTTCAATATATATATATTTTTCAAACCATTCCCTGGCATCCTTTCCTTGACCCACGTGAGCCCCTGAAGCTACAGGTCAGGTTGTGGGATCAAACTTGCAGACCCCGTGAGGGGTAGCAGGATTTCTTCCTACCACTCTGCATGAACGTTGGTGCTGCTGCCACCTCCCTTGTAAATCCTGGGACTTCCCGTCCAGCAACACGTCACAGTTGCTTTAGACTAGAGTAAAAAGAGGAGTCCGAAAAGCTCCAAGGGTCGCTGCAGGCCCTTGCCTTGAGGATGATGTGCTTCTCGGGCAAAACAGAGGCGATGCCTCTCGTCTGTTCTCTCCTCCTCCTCCTCCTCCTGGCCTTTCAGTGGAGCTCGTCCCTTGCGGCTACCAAGAGGGCTTTACAAATAGGCGAGAGTTTCCTGTCCCCCCCCCCCCCCCCCCCCTGTCTGACCAGGACAGATTGTCTTGGCATGCCTGGGGGGGCGGGGGGGGGCATGGAGGCCGCTGGAGGGATGCTGCAAATGCCTGTTCCTCCTCCGATGATCTGGCGGTGCTGTTGGCCAAGCAGGGATTTTGGAGGGACTGGAAGAAGGTCTGGCAGATGCAGACATGCCACTGATGTTCTGGTGGGCAGGTGAGGGAGGAGGAGGAGGAGGAGGCATTCACGTGGCCGCTGGCTGTCCCAGGAAGGTCACCTTAAAATGCGGCAGAGCTGGGAGGAGGGGGAGGGGGAGGTGTGTTGGCCGACAGGAGAGGAAGGAAGCAGGAGGAAAGAGGGACCACTATTTATGGGAAGCCAAGAGAGGCACCGGCACGGAAGAGGGAGCCCAGGCTGAGAATCAAGACTACGGCTTGGCCTGGAATACGAGGCGGCGGCACCATGGACGGGGTGCTACTCGCCCCGTTGGGTATGGTTCCTGTGCCATCCCTTGATATCTGCCTCAGAGCTAATCTGGAATGGCGTCTTGGGAGGCTCGAGGGCCCTCGCAGAGCCCATGTGCATATATATGTGTGCGCATGCCTGGCAGCTCTTAGGGGCTTTTGAGCCTGGACGTTGGCGCATGTTTGTGGCTCGTGAGGCAGTGGCGGGAAATGAGGGATGTTCCCACTCTTCCGTGCCCCTCCCCCGCCTGTGTGGCTGGACTCCCCCCCCCCCTTACTCTTCTTCCTTGTCGTGGTTACGTAATGAAATGGCACCACATGTTGTGGAGAGAAACCCTCAGAGGGAGGGGAAGTCATGGCTCCTCATGCGTGCAGGCGGCCCTGGCCTGGTGCCCTGGGACCCTCCATCACTGACGGGCCCCACTCAGGCCCCTGTGGGCTGCGTGTGGCCGGAAGGTGTGGCCAGGGCCCCCGTGGCTGCGCCGGGGGAGAGGACAAGCCCCTCCTCATTCACCAAAGCCCCTCCGTGGATTTGGGGGATGAAGACCTGAAGAAGGCTTCGGAGATGCTGCTGCTGCTGCTGCTGCTGCTGCTGCTGATGATGATGATGATGATGATGACGAAGGACCCACTCCTCCTCCTCACTCCCACTGGAGGCTTCACTCCGAAGCAACCCAGCGGGAGGCCTCTGCAGAGCACAGGCTCACCATTAACTTTGGGAAATATTTTTGGGCAGAAGCGCCTCATCAGGCCTGAAGGCTGTTGACCCTGACCAAGGGCCTTGCCACAGGCGCCCGCACTTTTCTGCCTCATCTCTCGGGATGCCCTCGCCATTTGCAGTGGAAAGAACTCACTTAGCAAGGCAGATGTATTCCAGCGTGGAAGCATCCAGAGTTCTAAATGTCTGAACTGCCAGGGACTTGTCCTCCCCATTGGGGAGTTTAATTGCTCAGGATTATTAAAGGCGGGATGTGAGAAGTCATTCCAGGTGCTCACTCTTTCAGCGACTGTCCTCCCGTGTACGCTGGTAGCTTTCTCGTGGCAAGGGTGGGCAGGCAATGCAACAGCACAACCCGCCCCCCCTACCGCACGAAGGACTGAGGGAGGGAAGAGAGGGAGGAGAGCCCCTCCTTCACCTGAGCTCCTAGCCCTTTCTGTGCCCAGAAAAAAAGGAGCAGGGTTTCCATTGAATGGCAATTTGGGGGGGGGGGGGGCTTGAGTTGATTGGTGCCTCGCTCTCGGTGCTTCGTTCTTGGTGGCTTGCAAACTCAAAACAAAGAAAGCAGTTGCCACGGGAAAGCAAAAGATCGAGGAGACGGGGCAGTCAGGGAAGCTGACCGCATGAAGGGTTGGCCTGTTTGAAAACCAGGCTCTTAAAGCAAGAGATGGGACTCTCTCGGGTATTGATAGCAAACCTGGCCATGGAAAAAGCCTCCCATCTTGATTCTCCAAGACCTCATTTTTCAGAAGTGCCAAGAAGCTTACTTACACTAAGGTGGAAAGAGATAAATCGGGAGTTTTTCCACATGCACACAGACAGACAGAGAGACAGACAGACACACACACAGAGGGAGAGATTGAGAGAGGCTGCTTTAGAGGACTGGCTGGTCACAAAGGGGGAAGCAGCAACCGCTCAGAAATTGGTTTAGCACGGGCTCCATTGCAGATCCCCCCCCCCAATTGGATTTTCCATCTCTAGCTGTGGCCTTAATTTGCTCTTCTGTCCCCCTCTCTGCTCTTTTCCAGACAAACTTTGCTTCAACACCTTCTTCAATTACGAAGACATGCAGGAGATCACCAAGCACTTTGTCGTGTGTCACGTGGATGCGCCCGGGCAGCAGGTTGGAGCCTCCCAGTTCCCCCAGGGGTGAGTGAGCTTCTGGCCGCTTCCTCTTGGGGGGTAGAGCTGTCCTTTTGCCCCGCGTGTCGTTGGGGGCAGAGGAGGGCATGTCTTGCAGAGGCTGCCCCTGTCCAGCCCCTTTGAGCAGAGCTCACATCCTGCCCTTGCAAAGCCCAGGGACCCCTCCCATGGCCATCCTGTGCAGGTCTCAACCTTTCTGCTGGGGTGGCTACAGTGGAGGGCCTTGGAGTGAGGGCAACTGGCATGGCCAGCTGGGGAGGGGGGGGGTTCTGCCGAGAGGTGCGTCCCTGGCTTCTCCAGAGAAGGGAGGCGCAGGTGTCCTTGCTCTTCCCTGCCAGAATGCCTCAGTCCTAAGGCAAACCCTGACCTCTCGCCTCTTCCCCTCCACAGGTACCAGTACCCCTCCATGGACCAGCTCGCTGCCATGCTGCCCAGTGTGGTCCAGCACTTCGGGTGGGTCTTGCCCACGCGACCCTTTCTCCTACACTGTAACAACACACAACAGAATTGGGCCCTTGCGAGGCGGCCCCTTATGTCACCAGGCTTAAATTCAACACAGAGCAGAACCATTTCCCCCTAAGGCTGGAGCCAGCCGCTTGGGCAGTGCGGGGCTGCCACTCCCGTGGCCTCTCTGCCTTGGCTGGGCTGTCTTACAATGGCAGGGCGTGGGAGGCCACCAAGGACCACGGGGGAGGGGGAGGGGCACATTTGCTCTCAGAACAGCCTGGAGAAGTGTGGGGCCATCTTCCTTGGGACGGGTGGAAAGGGCTCTTGCGCAGAGGACAGGGCCAACATCTTCCTGCACAAATTCTGTAAACCCAACAGCTCAGATTGCCACAGAAAGCGGGCAGGAGCTGAGGAGTCAGGGCTTGTGTTCCTCTTTGTCCACCAACATCTGGGATGACACTTGATCATTCAGCCTAGCCTTCCTCAGAGCCCCGTTGTGAGCACAATGAGAAAGCAGTCTTGGTGGGTTTTTTGGGGGTGGGGGGTGGGGGGATAATTGATTACAATGAGCAAACCACCAGACTGTGATGTCTCGGGTAGACCAAATAATCAGAGAAATTGTTACTGAGGGAAACAGAGGGTTGCTCTTTAAAAAAAAAAAAAAAGAAATGTTTTTAAAGAACTCATTTTAAAGAACTGAGATAGATTGGTTTGTGTGGGAAATCTTGATCACCTCTTCACTGCTGAGAGTGCTGAAAAGCCCACGGATTAACACGTTCCGCCACCTCCAGGCTCAGGATGGTCCAAATGCCGGCCAAAGAAACTCACAAAGGGGCAGAGCGAGGGCCAGGGAGGGAAAGAGGAAGGAAAGGGGAAGCTGCCAGCACGGGAGTGGGGGAGGATTCCCCCACAGGAAAAAAAAGAATCCTCTGATGGGCCTTCTTTTCCCAGGTTCAAGTGTGTGATCGGAATCGGAGTGGGAGCCGGGGCTTACGTTCTGGCCAAGTTTGCTGTAAGTAGTGGCCAAACTTGAGAGTCCTGTGGGAGGGGAGGGGAAGGGTGGGGTGGGCCACCTCTGTGTGCAAACTTGATCCCAACTAACTGGAGCCTGTGTTACATACTGGAGAGAGAGAGAGAGAGAGAGAGTATACATGTATAATATGTGTACATATATTCTTGTCCCCAATAGACAAAATTTAAAAGCTAAAAACAGTATGTACAAAAATAAAAAGGAACAAACAAATATCACTCCAAGAAATGGTAAACAAAAGCAACCCCAAGAACACATGTAGTCAACAATTAAATAATATGGATCGGAGAAGTTACTCAATGAAGTTACAACATTTATTACATTATTGCAATAACAGGTGCCTGTGCTAAAGATAGGCCCACACCCAGCATAGCATTCCAAGAGTTTTTATGTCCTACCCCCCCTGCCCCCGCAGCCGCAAAAGTCCCTCCCTCCAAGCTCCCTTTGGACCGGAGAAAGAGGTGTGCAAGCTTTCCCAATTTGCCTTATTCAAATTTGTAAGCATTTAAACTTCACGCCCCCCTGCTTTTATTCCCCTCCTACAATTTTACTCTATCCTATCTTAGAATGTCTTTGTTCCAGCTCTTGCAGGCCAGCTCTTATCAAGACGATTTCTTTTTCTTTGCATCAAATATTAGCAGTCTGTTTATGCTCAGAGTAGCTGTGAAAATAACATCTTTCCGTTTCTCACACACATGCAATGCAGTAAGGTCCAACAATCCATTTAAGAACCCCACTCAGGCAGCCGGTCACTCCGGGAAAGCCTGCCTGCCGCAAAAAGTCTTCACCTGCTGACGGAAGGGCAGCCAAGATGGGGCCAGCCTGGCGTCCAGTGGGAGGGAGTTCCAGAGTCTGAGAGTAGCTACAGGCAAAGCCCCTCTCCTGTTTCCCCGCCAAGTACTCCTGGCACCACCAGCTTAGTCTGGAGGCTGCTTGCTTGGAAGCACCTCTCACAGTGCCCCATGATGCTCCGTCCCAGGCACAGAGATCAAATGGCCGACACCCCTGCTTAACAGTTGTCCACCCCCTTTCTTCTTCATAGCGGTGCAGGCAATACGGTATTCAGAAAAGTCACCAGGCTCGTGCCAGCTGGGTATGCAAAAAGTAGTGTCAGAGGTTAGAGTGATCACCCCCCACACCCACACACGCACACATACCCCACGCCTCCCCCCTCCCTCCTCCACAGCCACCCCGTGAAGCTCCTGGACTGGATGAGCAGGTGTTGGCCACCCCTTCTTGCTTCGGTCCTGCTTTCTCTGGGGAGACTCCCTGCCAGGCAGGCTGGCCTCTCTCAGGCTCTTTCCTTCTCTTGCTGCAGCTGATCTTCCCAGATCTGGTGGAAGGGCTTGTTCTGGTCAACGTTGACCCCAATGGCAAAGGCTGGATCGACTGGGCTGCCACCAAGGTGAGCAGGCTGCCCCTCCCCCCCCCGCTCCTCCCTCTCCCCGCCCGCCCCCTCGCTGCTGCTTCTGAGCTAGGTGAGTCAACAGGTCAAGCTGGCAGGTGAAGGGGATGGCCAAGGTCCAGCAGGTGGGGGACCAGACGGGCACAAAAGAGGGCAGGGCAGCGTTGCTGATGGGGAACTGCACAGAGCCCTCGCTTGGGGCAGTGAGGAAGCGTGCCAGCTGGGCAGAGGGGACGGCTGGGGTCTTAACTGATTAGTTTGAATGGGGCTTGCAAGTATCCCAGACCATAGCAAGTCACTCCTGTCTCCCCCTTGGCTTGTTGGTGCAGCAACAGCTAGCCTGCGTGATTTAAGTCAAAAACTGTCCAGTTGGTGCTTTGAGCACCATCTTCTAGGCTGTCCATGGGATTTTAGCGGCGGGGAGGAGCATGCCGTTGGAAAGAGCGGAGCAAGGCAGAGGCACTTGGGACGGGTGGGTGGGACTGACTCCTGTTCCTGCTGCCAAGGAATCGGGCGCTTCTTGAGAGCAGCAAGGAGGCAGCCGTGTGATCCTTCTCTGTTTCTCACCCTCAGCTTTCTGGCCTGACCAGCACACTGCCAGACACGGTGCTGTCTCACCTGTTCAGCCAGGTAGGAAAAGGCAGGGCAGCCGCCCCAGGAGGAGAAGCCGGGTGGGCGGGCGGGCTGGCCAGGCACCGTCCCTGCTCACCGTCCTTCCTGCACCTTTCCGGGTCCTGTTCATAAAACCCGGTTCTTCTCTTGTTTAAAAGACAAAGAAAGAGCAGCTCCTCTGTTAGGAACCCTCACTTGGGCTGCCAGTCACTGAGAAAAAGCCCTCCGATAGAGAAAGGCCTTTGGCTGCCTGCGGAAGGGCAGCCAAGATGGAGCCAGCTGGGCCTCCAGTGGGAGGGAGTTCCAGAGGCTGGAAGCAGCAGCCACGGAGGAGGCCCTGCTCTCCCGTGGCCCCACCAAGTGCACCTGTGCGGATTGTGAGACTTAGAGGAAGGGAAGCTCATGTGGGGAGATGTGGTCTATTAATATATTAAATTGTAGGTTTGGTTTCTGGTGTTTATTGGTCGTTATTTTTATGTGATATGCAATTGGTTTTTCTGTTGTAAGCCACCAATGGGCGGGGTATAAATCTAATGAATGAATGAAGTGAAAGGGTCTTCCCAGTAGTCCGGCCCCAAGCCATTTAGGGCCTTGTGGGTCAGAACCGGCACACTGAATGGTGCCCAGAAATGGACTGGTTGGTGGGCAACCCCCTCTTGAGCCCCCCACCCCTCTGCTGCCCGCCCGCCCACCCACCCACCCACTTTTGGCTGCCTGGTCTCCACATCTGCAGGAGGAGCTGGTGAGCAACACGGAGCTGGTGCAAAGCTACCGCCAGCAGATTGGGAGCACCGTCAACCAGTTCAACCTGCATCTCTTCTGGAACATGTACAACAGGTGAGTCTAAACTGGGGGTGGGGTGGGGGTGGGGTGGGGGTGGGCAGCCACCTCAGTCAACCCCTTCCCTCCCAACCCCCACCTTCCTTCTCTCTCTCTCTGGCTTCTGCTATTCAGCTAGTCCTGTTTTGGGATACTGTTCACCTCCCACCCCAGAAAAAGGTGCATGGGGCTTGCCGTAACCCCCCCCCACTCCATCTCATCTGTGGATTCCACACACACACACACACACACACACACACCCGCACTGCCAATTATGCATCTCTTCCTCTCTTGTTACTGCTCCAGCTGTCTTGCATAAGAACAGGTGCTTGGATGAAGCATTTCCCCCCTCTCTACTCACCCTTTTTTTGCTTCTGTACAAGAATTCCCCCCTTCCCATTGATGCCCTAGTATCCTGACACTGAAGAGACCTCCACCTCCTCCTCCCCCACTCCCCACCATCAGCAGAAGCACAAACAAAATCTCATGAAAGGGGCATCAGCACAAGCCATTGGGTGCTGCAGCCTCCTCCCAGTTGAGAGCCCTTTGCTGCACAGAAGGGGCTTTTCCTGCTGCCTGGCACCTTCTTGGCCCCTCTGCTCAGGCCATGTTCTCAGAGGTTGGCTTCTGCTGCCTTTCTGGCCTCTCAGAGCAGTCTTACCCAAAGCACGCAGGGCACACGGTCTTCTAAGGGACCCCAAGCCCTGCCTTCCACCTGCCTTGTTCCATTAATCTCTGAGCCGTGTCTCTTGCATCTCTCAGCCGCAGAGACCTGGACATCAATCGGCCTGGCAGCATCCCCAATGCCAAAACTCTACGGTAAGTCACTGGTGCCTCTCCAGCAGTGTGTGTGTGTGTGTGTGCGTGTGTGTGTGCGTGTGTGCGTGCACATGCGCGCATGCATGTTTCTCTGTGTGTGTGCAGTAGAGAGGATCTCCAACTAACCTCCCCCTTTCCCCTTGATGTTTGCAGCTGCTCAGTGATGCTGGTTGTGGGTGACAACGCACCCGCTGAAGATGGCGTGGTGAGTAAGGACTCCAGGGGCCCTTTTGTGCTCAGGGGCTCTGCTGGGGTGACGCCTTCAGAACCAAGGGGCCCAAACACATCTCTTTTCACGTTTTATCCTCAAGCCTCCCTCTTTCTGTCAGGCTGGGCCTGAGCAGCCCTCTTCCGGAAGGAGGCTGGGGCCATCGGCAGGCCCCAGTCTCCAGGGACTGCATTGGTGGGACACCTGCCCACCCCCCGCCAGCTAGTCTCTCCTCCTCTGATTAGGTTGCAACTGAGCCAGCTATTTTATGCCACAAAAAAGGTGCAATGGAAGAATAGCTGTGCATTTTGAGAGAGAGCTGTAGTCACTAAATATCCGGCCCATTACACTCTCATGCCATAATTCCCTCCTTTGCAATAACTCCGTGTTAGGTTCCTTCGTGTGGCCTTGGATTGCCTGCTACCTCTGGCATCTCTTGTGGTATTTTTTCCCTGCTGGGGGGTGGGGGAGGAGAATGAACATAGAGAGAGCCAGCTGTGCTGTTCAACCCCCCCTCCTATGAAATGACAGCCCTGCAGGTTAAAAGGGTCCCTTCAGCAGCTGTTTTGTCCCTTGTCTAACCCTTTTCTGCCCAGCCTGTGTTTAATGGATGTGAGGACCAGAGGCACGCTTTCTATAGCTGGCTAGGGATTTCTGTGTGCATGACCAGCATGATGCTAGTGGTTGCACTCTTAGGTACCGTTGTGGAAGGTCACAGCCAGGACAGGACTTACGCGGACAGGACTGTGCATGGGGAACAATGAATTTTCTAGGAGAACCTGCCCCCTCCTGCGGCCAATGTCACAGCCTGATGTCTCTGTTGCAGAACCAGTTGTGTGATCAGACACACAGGCTGTGCACCCACAGTGTATGTGCACGGGTATTGCTCAGCTCCCCAACAGGCTGGTGGTCAGGATTACAAACTAGAGAGTCATGTCATCCCCACCCGGCTTTGAGAAACAGCTGCCTGCGGCGAAAGGCCTCCTCTTTGCCCTTGTATAGTTTTCAAGAGCTCATGATAGTGAAGATGAGTGACCTGCTTGGCCACCTCGTGCCATGTGGTTCTTTACATGGCATGATCCTGAAACGGAATTCATTCATTCATTTTTGAGTATTTTTACCCCATCCTTCTCTTTGGAAAAGGACCCAAGGTGGCTTACAGTAATGAGGGACAATATACAGTCCAGTACAATGAAGACATATTCAAGTTTGAGAACAGGGAATTGAGGGGCATCTTAGAGCATTAAAAGACAACATTAAAGCTATAAGAAAACACGAGCAATTAAAGAGAGAGTAAAAATTCCATGTAATCATGTACGACAGACCATCCAAAAGTTATGAGGGATAGGAACTAACAATTGAGAATATCGTGTCAGTGTAATCACACAAGGGAGATATAAACACAAAGTTACAAGTGGTTATAAACACAAAGTCTGTGTAGTCCTGTGTGGTAGATTCATGTCAAAGGCACACAATAGGTCGTCCATCATTGAGGGAAAGCTTGCCTGAAGAGAGACTGTTGCTGTTTGCAGGTGGAATGCAACTCCAAGCTGGATCCAACCACCACCACTTTCCTGAAGGTAATAAGAGGGAGGAGAGCCACCCCTTGACTGCCCAAAACCTCCACCTGCTCTTTAGCATGACCTGAACCCCCCCTCCCTCCTGGTGGCCATCGTCCTGCTGTGGAGGGCAAAGGCAGGAAGGAGCCCCGTCAGTCTCTTCGGCCAGAAACAGTGACACATCTCTGGCCCTTGAACCCTGAAGCAGTTCCCTCCGGGAGGGGCCTCCGGGCACGAGGGTTCTCCTCATCTCCTGCTGCATCCGAAGGCCTCACCTATGGTGCAAGCCGCTCCTGCCCGGAGGCCCCCTTTCCGCCCAGCAGCTCTCCCCTTTTTCTTTCCTCCGGTCTTCTCTCACTCAGCTCTTCCTTCACCACCCCCACCCCCCATACACAGACACCCCCTGGGAGGTTTCAGCCTTGTGAACTCCACTGCAAGAGTGCAGAGCAGGGACCCCTTGGTTGCGCCCTCTCTTCCGAGGGGAACAAATGAGCCTGTAGCTCTACCACCCCCCGGGCTCTGCAGGGGCCACTGACCCCCAGGCTAGGGAAAGAGTTGAGCAGAAATGAACAGGCAGGAAGGGGGGCCAGCTGCTGGTCCAGTTTCAGCCCCTTTCCGTGCAATGTTTCTTTCCACCTTCCAGCCTCCCGGCTGGGCCCAGAAAATGGAAACAAGCCCCAGAGGAAATGTTCTGCAGGTCGTTCAGCACGACGATGTGCACCATCATGTTGCGCTTGCGCTTCTGGACGGGTTGGGGGTTGAGCAGAACGGCTGGCGATGCCAAGCTGTGGCCTCCAGACGGGGGGCTTTGCACCTTCCTCTGGCAAAAGCAGAAGGGCACAGAGAAGCCTTACGGGAGCCAGCGAGGGCTGGGGTGGGTGGGCGCCAACCCGGGCACGGCAGGCCGAGGTCCCACCCCAGGCAAGGCGCGCAGGTGTGGGTGTGTCTTGAGGAACTCCTAGTGAGAGCAGAATGAGGCCTGACCCTCCTCTGTTTCCTACCCAGATGGCGGATTCTGGTGGGCTGCCTCAAGTCACCCAGGTGAGTCCGGCTGCCTCCTTGTGTGTTGCTCTTTTGCTCTCGTGGTTTGGGTGTTGGAAATATAAATCAAGATGCAGTTTGCATTTAGATATATAGTACAAACTAACGATCCCAGTTTTGAGCACTGTACAATTAGAATTTGAATTTTAAAATGAGATTTCAAAACTCTGACTTCACACATGCATGCAGAAAGAGCGCAAAGTCTCAGCTGGTGTCTTCCCCTTGTGTCTTGCTTTTAACACACACCTTCCCCTCTGCTTTCTTGAGCAGCCTGGAAAACTAACAGAAGCTTTCAAGTACTTCCTTCAAGGAATGGGCTACAGTGAGTATTTCTCTGGCAGTAGACACTGGGTTGGGGAAGTGATGCAAGCTAGAGGGTGGAGGTGTGTGTGTGTGTGTGTGTGTGTGTGAGAGAGAGAGAGAGAGAGAGAGAGAGAGAGTCCTTGCCTTCTGATTATGGTCAGTAAAACCTTGAGTGTTTGATGCTTCCAAAGAAGCCTCCTCCCCCCCTCCCCCCTCCCTCTCACCTGCCCCTTTGGCCACCCGAGTCTCGGTCCCTGCCTTCGAGTCTTGGTCCCTGCCTTTGGCCTCCGATTCCAACCTCCCTCTCTCTCTCAGTTGCCTACCTGAAGGACCGAAGGCTGAGCGGAGGATCAGGTACCCCCTCCCCTGCCACCCATGCGTGTCTGCTTCCCCTCATGTCTGCGTGTTGCACGTGCCCATGTCCTGCCCTTGTGTTGCATATGCTGCTGCTGCTGCTGCTGCTGCCGCTGCCGCCGCTGCTACCGCACAGTCCTTGGTTTCTGCCGCAGCTTCTGCCCTTGGTCACGCCCGGTCATCCGGGGCCTGGCTGGTGGGCAGGTTTTTGCACAGCACCCTTCCTTTTGAAGGACTCTGCCTTGCCCTGTGAGGCTTGGAGGGGGTCTTCTCAGGCCCCACAGCTCATCCATTCTGTCCTCAAGGGAAGCGTGAGATCCCAATGCGAGGTGGGTGTTAGGATACCGGTGGCAGAGCTGGGCACCAGGCAGCTAGAGAGGAGGACCAGGGTAGAAGACAGGGCCCACTGGCCAACACTCTGCCTGTCTTGCAAACCGGCCAGGAAGAAGGAGGCTGCCCCCTTTATGAAGGCCCCCTTTCAGCCCCTCTTTTTGTTCTTTTTAACACCTTCAACCAGGGGCATTTTCCTTTCTCCCTTCCTTCCATTTTCCTTCCTTGCTTGAGGAAGCTGCCCTGTGGGAGGACGGTGTGTGTCCATTTTGCAGGGATGAGGCCTTCATGGCCAGGCGGTGCCTTGGCTTCCAAGCTCTGCTCCCAGATGGGTCCAGCCCAAGGCAAGCTTCTGCCTTGTCCCCATAGCATGTGTAGCATCAGGCAGGGGAAGAGAGGCCTCAGAGCGACACTGGTGGAACATCATTGTGCAGTCCCTTCTCCTGGTGAAGGACCCAAGGCAGCTCACAATGTTAAACTAATCAACTCAATGCTAGGAATCATTAGGAAGGGTATAGAAAATATGTCAACAAGTGTCATTTTGCCTCTTTATAAATCTATGGTGATATTATAGAAATGGAAAAAGTGCAGAGGAGGGCAACCAGAATGATTTGTGGACTGGAACACCTTCCTTACCCTCTGAGGCTGCAACGGCTGGGCCTCTTCACTCTTGAACAATGGTGCCTAAGAGGTGACCTGATTGAAGTTTATAAAATCATACACGGTGTGGACAAAGTAGATAAGGAAAAACTGTTTTCCCTATCACACAACACTGGAACTAGGGGGCACTCCGTGGAACTTTTGGGTGCTAGATCTCAAACAAATAAAAGAAAGTACTTTTTCACCCAGAGGATCACTGGTCTATGGAACTCCCTGCCAGAAAAACTGGTGATAGCTGTCAGCCTTGACAGCTTTAAGAAAGGATTAGACAAGTTCATGGAGAGCAAGGGTATCAATGGCTCTCATTATGGATGCCTAAGGACCACCTCTGGGTTGGAGAGATAGGCAGGATATCTCGCAATGCCATTTGCGGGGAATATTAAGCAGGTGAAGACATCTGCTTGGGAATACCCTGAAGCAAATGGTGAGCTGCTATGTAAGACAATGCTGGACTGGATGGGCTGTGGCCTGTTCCAGCAAGGCTGTTTTAGGCTGTTCTTATGTTATGTTCAAAGTGCAATAAATAACAGATTGGAAGGCAATTAAGAGCCTTTTCACACGACCCCTAAGATCCGCTGGCCACTTAAATTCGGACCAGAGATCTTGGGGGTTCGTTGCTCTTCCTGCGTCCCCACCCCTCCGCACTTCCTTGCTCCTGCCTGCGTGAGGGGAGGGGAAAAAAAGAGAGGAAAAATGCAGTTTCACCTCTGAAGCCGCCCCGTCGTCGTCCTGATTCCTTCTCTTAAAGGGGTGGGAGGCAAAAAAAACAAACAGAAGCGAGGAGAGCCCGGCACTCACCAGATTACATCCGGATCTGGGGATTTTCACCCTCCAAGAGCAGGTACATGAAAAGTGCGCTGGGACGCGCTTAGGTGGGCGTGGTCGCACTTAATTTCCTGCAAACTCCGGAGCTGGTGGGGAAACAATTGTAAGCTCCGGAGCTGGCAGCCATTTGCGGCGGAGTTTAGGGGTCGTGTACAAAATACCCTTAGTGAACAATGGTCACTGTACAGCTGTTCTGCCAAGCAGTGCTGAGGTCCTCCTTAGGTAGTCTTTCTACTCCTCTGCCCTTTTCCTCTTAAATAATAGCACAAGAGTTAAGAGAACCTTTGAGCTGAATCGGGGCCATTCCTCTCCACTCCCTGGCACACAACTCACCCCCTTTTTGTGTGCCTTTTAGGAAGTGTTACTCAACAATGATCACACACACACACACACACACACACACACACACACACACACACACACACACACACACACACACACACACACACAGAGAGAGAGAGAGAGAGAGAGAGAGAGAGAGAGCGTATAGCTGCCAGCATCTCCACTTCTGTTTGCCTCGCCTCAAAGCCCTGATTGCCAAGTGAGGCCAAGATACAAGATGATGGTACCCAGATTTGCTCTGTGCCCCAAATCCAGCCAACACCCAGATGGGATTTTATGTACAGTATTTGATTTAACAGACTTAAGCAAAAAGGATGAAATGGGTTACAAAAAATAAAGATTGTATTGTTAGCTGACTTGTTCAGCCTTGTAAGCCGCCCAGAGTTCCCTTGGGAAGATGGGTGGGGTATAAATCCAATAAATAAATAAATAAATAAAGAGATGGAAAGGGACTCAAAACATCCTTGGTAATTTAGAACAAGGTTACGGGGAATTACAGATCTCAGATGACCTCAAAGAAGGTACACACTTAGGAAAATAAGAAAGATCCAGCTAACCTACCTCTAGAGTTCCTTGCTCCGGCTGTTACCTGAACAGGGTCTCCTCAAGCAGAGGCTGACCCATTTGGGAACCATGAAGACTGCCCTTCCATTAGGATCCTTCCTTCTCCCTCTTCTCTCCCCCTGAAATCTTTCGGGCTTCTTTGATGCCCAGCCCTGCTTGATGTTCCAGATGCCTTAATTGCCTGCCATTGATGTTAATCCTTTCAAATATCTCTATAATCCCTTTCAAGTATCATCAATTTAATGGAATTCTTCCTTAATGGAATTTCATCCCTCAGTACAAATTACCATACCCTCCAGGGAGAACCGAACCACACATCAAAGCCTGGTTTGCACTACTAACGGATAGAAGAGTTATAGACCAACCAGCCCCCTTTGAAATCCTTTCTGGTCACTTCTTTCAGGCAGTCACAATGACAGAGGGCACTTTAAGTGTTTGGTTTCCCCCATTTGGTCATCCCAGCACACAAGATAGTTTCAATAATAATTAAAAACCCACTGATTCACTTACAAAGGCATTTAAAATGCCCCAATCCATTTTTTTCAGCTGTTCTTGGCATTTTTTGGGGGGGCACAAGAAAAGTCTCCCCCCCCCACACCTCGTACACAGACCTCATGCAGGGCTGGGCACGTTGTGTCAAGAGGGCAGAGTGTGCTCCTGTTGGGGCGAAGGGGCCCCTGGACTGCGCCAGTGGGCAGCCAGCCTCTTGCCTGCAGCATCCAGACCCAGCAGGCAGGTCTCTTGGGCTCCAGCGAGGCTTCTCTGTTTCTCTCCCCACCTGCCCAGGGCTTTGCGGTTGGCACCACAACCATCCAAGTGGGTGGTGGATTTACCTCCTCCCTCGCGCCCCACCCCTGCCTCCGCTGGCCTGAAGCTGTTCCTCTGCAGGGGTGGTGGTGGCACCTGAGGGAGAGCAGAGGTGGGCCTCCTGGCACTCTTGCCGCTGCCGCCGCCGCCTTATGGGAAGCCCCTGGGGCAGCTGTGCTTGTCTTGGTGGCGCTTGCTCAGCCTTCCTCCCTGGCCCCTTTCCTTCTGGATGCAGCGCTGACGCTCTGCCCGCCTCTCCTCTTTTTCCGCAGTGCCCTCGGCCAGTATGACGCGCCTGGCTCGCTCCCGTACAGCCTCCCTCACCAGTGCCAGCTCGGTGGACGGCAGCCGCCCCAGCCGGGCCTGCACCCATTCGGAAAGCAGCGAGGCCATGGGGCAGGTCAACCACACCATGGAGGTGTCCTGCTGAAGGTCTTCCTCCTCCTCCTCCTCCTCCCCCCCAACCTCTCCACTCATCACGTCACTCTCCAGCTGATCCCGTCCTCTGCGGCTTCCTGTGGTTTTGCCTTTTTTCGCTGTCTGTCTTCTTTTCCTTTTGCATTATGGGATACAGAGTTTGGGTGGGGCGCGTGGGAAAGCATCGCCCTTCACACTGAGACCTAGGCACCATTTCGAACAAGGGCTCTGCCCGTCTACACCCCCCACACGGCAAGCCCCTTGACGGGCATTTCAGGGCAGTGTCCTCCCCCCTGGCTGGAAAGAGGCAGTCCTGGGCCTCTGTCTGGCAGCTGGAGGCAAGGCAGGGGGTGGGGTGGGGTGGACGGAGTTTGTGAGGTGAGCACCCCAGGGGAGGAGGGCCCTCACAGCTGAGCGGCAGGCAGCTGGGGCTCTCTTGGCCTCCTCACAGGAGGCTTGGCGTGGCTGTAGCTGGTGGGTGATGGGTCCCAGGAGAGATGGAGGAGCAGGGCGTGCCTGCGGGGGCTGGGGTGGGGGTGGGGGAGGAGGCTTCCAATCTTTCTGACCCAAGAGGGCTGTCTCAGAGCTCAGCTCCAGCAGGCCTTCTGGTCTCGCCGGGCAGTTCCTGCCTTGAGTCTCATCCGGTAGTGACTTTGTCATATAAAGCATGCAGGGGGTTCTCTGGGGAGCCAGATGCAGGCGTGGAGAGACACCCTCCCCTGGAGGCCACAAAGACAGATCTACCCAGAAGAAACCCACTGGATCCTCTTTCCTGCAGGGCTTTGCCCGACCCTAAACAGAGCAGAGCAAACCAGACCCAACTAGAACTGAGCTCGAAGCGGGTGGCAGGATGGTCAGTGGGCCCCCTGCTGAAGGCGAGGCTCAACGCCCTTGGAAGTTCTAGGACAGAAGTGCCAGCTGGAGCTCCCAGAGAGAAAGAGGGCTTCGGGACTGGTGTCAGGGTCCGTCTCTGAACCCACTCCTCAATAGCCAGGGCTATAAAAGCATGCAGAGTGTAATCAGGAGAGGTACCAGCTGCCAGCCTCAGGTAACGCCACACCTGACCCTTGACCTTTCCTGTTAAAATGAAAGACAATCGATGGCAGGAACCCCAGAGGGAAGGAGAGGTTCCTGACAGAGGGAGGGAGTGTCTTTCTGTTCTTGTGGGTTTCCCCTGGGAAACTGGCCAGGGAATTGCTGCCCCCCACCCCAGAGGGCTATGACCCTGACCCCCACCCACCCTGGCCACTTTTGTGGCATCCTCAAAGTTACCAACGGAAGGGAAACCCCTCTAGATGGGGCATCAGCTTCAATGTGTGGGTCAGATCTCTGGGGGCATTTGGCACGAGTTGGGGGGTCTCCGAAGCAGAGCAGTGCCAGGCGTTCGTCAGTGCTTGCGGGTATTCCCTCGGCTAGATAGAGACCAGGGTTCTCCTGTGAGCTCTTTGCAACAGAATGCAGGGCCGGAACTGAACTAGCGAGAAGATAAAGCCACCCAGTGAGACCCAGTGATGGAAACTAACATTGAAAACAGTGTCAATGTAAGCCCATAAGGTTATAAGTAGTTATAAACAAAAAGTCTATGTGATCTTGTAGATTCAAAATAAAAGACGCATTCTAGGTAGTCCATCATTCAGGGAAAGCTTGCCTGAAGAGAAAGGTCTTTGCTTGTTTCCAGAAAGAAAACAGAGATGGGGCAGTCCTTGTTTGTGGTGTGTGTGTGTGTGTGTATGGGTGTCAGGGGAGGGGGAGGGGGATGACGCAAATCCAGTTGTGGCCCTTCTCTTCGTCACCTGTGAGCCCTTGCTGTACAGGATTCTGCCACCTTTAGGGCCAGGTTAGGGCGAACACCTGGCCGGCCGTGTTTCTCAATCCCTACTACATCAAGAGTATTTTTGCCAAATCCTTTTGCCTCGGTGGGAGGGGGTAGCAGTTTGTGTCAGTATTGCCAAGGCTCCCATCAGCTTTCCTTGCCCTGCAAGGCTCTGTCCCAGGGACCCTGTTATGATGATTAATGGATTTTTATTGACAATTTAATGTGCATCTCATCCCGCCTTCACCAGGGTCAGGGCAGCTTTCCATCCACAGGGGTGGGGCAGGAAACCCCTAGTTCAGGCATATCCAAACTCCTGATGTTTTGGACCACAACTCCCAGAATTTAGATTGCCGATGGCAAAGGACTGTGGGAACTGCCATCCAAAACATCTGGAGGGCCGAAGTTTGGGCATGCCTGCCCTAGTTAAATGTTACAAATATGAGAAATCCACAGCCAGTGTATAAACATATTTTTAAAAAATCACAAAGGAGACTCACTGAAGCCACAGAGCACAAATGTTTGGTCACACACCCAAAACAATAAAACATGAAACGGAACAAGCAAGGCCAGTGGTGGTGGCCTGGCGCGGGTGGTGCTCCAGGCATGTGGAGTTGCTCCCAGGCACCCCCCCACATGCGATTCCCACACCCCACATCCTTCTGTGGGTCAGTGGCCTTTTGCAACATGGGGTTCCCTCAGTGCTGGCTCCTGGCAGCATTGGGTGTCCAGGATTCCTGAGGGTCCTCCTCCATCCACGCGGGGTGATCACCCCTTTCCTCAGCCCCTGGGACACAGAGGGCGCCCCCCCCCCGCCTCATTCATGGTCACCGAGGTGTCAGGCTGGCGGGGGTGTGTGTGTCAGCGCTAGGCGAGAGCCACCGGAGGAGAGGTTGCGGCTTCAAAGGTGAGCCTCTGGGGCAGATCTGCTCCAACGCTGCCCCCTCGCGTTTCCTTCTGCCTTTTGGAGAGAGCGTATTCTCCACCTCGCCCCCCCCGCCCCGCCAGTGTGCGCGCGTAGCAAGGCTGCAAAACGAAGAGCTGCCCGGAGAGGGCCGTCCCCGGGGGGGGGGGCAGCAGCACGGGGGGCGTGCGTTGTGGGATGACCTGCCCCCCTTCCTCCGCTCCCTTCCTTGCTTGTCCCGGCTTAGAGCCTCCTGAGACTCCCGGCGGGAAGGCCTGCGTGCCGCCACCCCCCCCCGACGAGCAGCAGCAGCAGCGGCTGGATCCGGCCGCCGCCCCTGCCACCCCCACCCCCCGTGGCTGCCACCCCTTTGAGGGGGGGGGGGAAGAAGGGGGTGGTGATCTGCCCACCGGCCCAAAGCGCAGGAGCGCGCGCGGCCCCCGCTCCTCCTCGGCACCAGCCGCGCTCCCCAAAGCTCGCCCGTCGGAGGAAGTTCCCCGGAGAGGCCTGGAGGGAGGGCAGGGCAGAGGGGGCAAAACAGTTGGACCTGCTGCCCCCCACCCCCCAAGAAGCCAAGGGACTCCTCCACTGCGGCCCGTCTTAAAATCACAGACGCTTGTTTTTCGTTGCGCTTCTCAAGTTGGAAATTATAGGGACGCTTGGAAGCACCTGGTAGGAACCCCCCCTTTTATTGTAGATCTCGCTGCAACTTTTCTTGCTGTGTTTTTAGATAAGACAAATGTATTTAAAAAAACCACAACACCCTATATAGTACAGTATATATATATATAATATTTATCTTGGCTCTCTACTCCTACCTGTAGCCATTGGCAACCCATGTGCCCTTTTATTTGTTTGACAAAGCTCTTTTCGTTGGGGGGGGGGGAATGGCGTGCGTGTGTGTTTTTTTTTTTTAAATTTTCCCGACGAAGGTGGAATTGAATAGATTTCTTTCTTTCTTCTGTATGAGATGAAATGTAATATTTTTTGTGCATGATGGTTGTTAATGCCACAATAATATCTACAAAATGTACAAGCCAAAACCCCAACCATCATCGTTGTAGAGAAGGATTCTTGTGTTGACAATAAAGTTATTAAGATCAAGCAGACCCCGCGGTTCCTGGAGCGGAAGCGGCCATTAATTGGGGCTCTAATTGGGGTGGGCGGGGCTCCTTCGCGGGAGGGAGGGCGGCGCGGGCGGGGGGTCGTCGTTGTCCCTGGAAGCCCCGCGCGCGCGTGTTTGTGTCCCGTGAGGAGGGCGACCACGCCGCGCTTCGTGGAGGAGGAGGAGGAGGAGGAGGAGGAGGAGGAGATCCCGTGCCGGCGAGGGGCAAAGGTCGGCCAGAGGGGCAAACGACCCCCACCCCACCCCACCCCACCCCGGCGGAGGAGAGCGCGGCGGACCCGCCCCCCCAATTGGCCTGGGCCAGAAGACTGGGAAGCGGGGCGCAGGGCTCACACGTGCACACGCGCACGCGCACACGCACGGAGGGAGGGGCCGCCACCAAGAGGGGGAGCCGGACTGCGCACGGCGCCTGCGCGGCTTCTACCGACGCTTCCCAAGCGACGGATCGCGGGCGGACGGGCTTCCTGCGCATGCGCTGTGCCTCGCGGCCCACCGTCGCCGCCTACATCACGGCGGGCGCGGGCATGGCGTCTCCCCCTCCTCCCCCTCCTCCTCCTCGGCGGGAGAAGCCGGGGCGCTGCGGGCGGAGGCGGGGAGGGGGAGGGGGGTCCTCTCTTGGGGCCCTCCCGGAATTCCTCCGCTGGGCCGCCGAGCGGGGCCTGGAGCTCAGCCCTAAGGTGGGGGGGGGGCAAGGGGAGGGGGTCACTTGGTGCGGGGGGGAAGGGAGGGAAGGAAACAGACCTCCCCCTCCCTTCCTCCTTCGCCTTCCTTGCGGGGGGAGGGGGTGTCGTTGGGGGAAAGGGCGGGGGGGGCTGCGGGGCTGGAAATGTTGCGCCCAAGCGGACGCGGGGAGGGGGGCTTCCCGATTCCAAGCCCCCCTGCCCCCCCTCCAGGATGAAGCCCAGGGAGGCTCCTGGCAAACGGGGGGGGGGCACTCAAACCTACCCCTCCTCCCGCGGACCGCGCTTCCTCCTTTCCTGTTCTTCCGGGTCCGGTGGAGGGGGTGGGAGGGCCAAAAGGAGTGAGGGGAGCCCCTCCCCCCGGCCGCGATGTGGTTCCCCCAGGGGGGGGGGTGTCTCCTGGGGGGGGTGTCCTGCAGGGCCAAGTCAGGATCCCGGCCCAGAGGAGGTGTGGTGGGTCCCCCTGAACGACCTCGCAGGGGGTTCGGTTCCCGCGGGCGGGGGGGGGCGTTGTGCATGCTCTCTCCTCCCCCCACATCATCATCATCATCAGGCCCAGCCTGAGAGAGCCATGCCATTCCGAACTTCTCCTTCTCCCCCGCTGGCAGGTCCGGGTGAGCCGGGAAGGGACGGTGTCCGATTATGGCCTGGTGGCCGGCGAGGACCTGGAGGCCGGAGAGGTCCTGTTCGCTGTCCCCAGGGCCCTGGTGCTCTCCCAGCACACGAGCGCTATCGCTTCCCTCCTGGAAGAAGGTAACCCCCCCCCCACACACACACCGCACCAAGGGAAGGGAGGCTCTCCTGCCTGGGCTGGGACCCCCGAGCAACCTCCGGGCTCCCTTGGCAGCTTGGCTTGCAAACCGGGGGTGGGGGGTGGGGGTGGGGAGAACCTGCCCTCGCGCCCCCCCCCCCAGGTTGGCAGCGCTAGTTCACGGGGCCCTTTGGCATTGCTGGGCTCCAGAGTGTGCATGCAATCATTTTCTCTCCCCTCCCCTCCCGCCCCCAACAGAACAAGGCTCCCTGGAGAGTCAGTCGGGCTGGGTCCCCCTCCTGCTTTCTCTGCTACACGAATCCACCAGCAGCAGTTCCTTCTGGAGGCCTTACCTGTCTCTCTGGCCCGACTTTGCCTGCCTGGACCACCCAATGTTTTGGTAAGAGGCAGTGACACAGTGTCCTTGCTCAGAGGTGGCCGTGACCAGCAGGAGCCAGCTCCGAGCACACCTTGGTGTGCCCAAGCCTCTTCTGGTGGACCAGCATGGGGGGGGGGGAGGCTGGTGTGAGCAGCAGGGGTGACAATGGCAATCAACAGGTTTTCTGCTGCAAGTCCCAGCTCTTCTGCCCCCAGATTGTGCAGTTCCTAACTCTAGCCAAAATTTAAAAGATGCTTGATTGGTGCTACAGTACTTCCAAGTGTTTTGCAAGGCTAGCTTGTTCCTGGAGATTATAATAACCACTCTGAATCTTGAGCAGGTTTGTAGCTCCGTCTCTTCAGTCTTTGCCTTCTCATGTTATATGGTGCTTGAAAGTAGTGAAATGCAGCGCAAGAAGTGTAAATTACACAGAAGTGGCAAGTGCTGCTGCTTGCAAGGAGAGCAGCGGGGAGGCTGTGTGTGTGGGGGGGGATGATTAACTGAGGGGGGGACAAGGGAAAGGGTAGTATGTTTGGCAAGGGAATCCTGATCTCTGGGCTGAGAAAAGCATCCCTCGTTGGTGTAACCAAGCAGCCTTCGTGGGCAACAGGGCGCTTTCTGGCTTGACTTTCTGCCCAGGAGCAGTGAAGAGCGGCAGAGGCTGCTGCGAGGGACGGGGGTCCCAGAGGCAGTGGACAAGGATCTGGCCAGCATCCAGGCAGAGTATTCCTCTATCGTCTTGCCCTTCATGGAGGCCCACCCCGAGACCTTCGACCCACGAGTGCACACGCTGGAGCTCTACACGAGGCTGGTGGCCTTAGTCATGGCCTACAGGTGAGCGAGAGCCAGACGCCCGTTGGGAACAGCCCTTCCCAGCCGCTCTCTGAGAGCCTGTGATGGGCAGCGGGAGTCGGTGGGAATTGTCACGGAAGCTGGCTTATTCTCGCCCCCCTCCCAAGGTGGCCGTGAGAGACTGGGCTGCCATGCCTAGAGACGCCAAGGGGAGGCCGCCGTGAAGGCCTGGGTGCCCTTGCTCCCCACCACGAATTCTCCGGCTTTGCTGGCTGAAAACGTCTTTACAGAGAGTGCTGTCCTCAGAATTTGAGTAGACCAGAGGATGAGCAACTAAGAAGCAGAGAGGGTCAGGTGCCATTATGCCCCGTTCAAGGCGAGCTGCTCACGGTCCTTCCTGCTTCCCAAACCCGTGCCAGAAACGTCACCTCTCCTGAGTTGCTTGGCAGGGACAAGGCTTTCCAGGCCGAACACTCAGATTGGCTCTTTGGCTTTGGGTGGGCCTGGCAGTTGTGGCCTAGCTGTCCATCTGGCTGGTTCCAGGCCAGGTGACACCTTGGATGGCGGAACCGCCAGAGCTAGGAAAGGATCCTGTTGCAAAAAAACCCCACAGAGCCATGGCTGGCCGCCAGCCAGAGCGAGCTGGCCAAGCTAGAGGCAAACCAAGGGCCCATCCTGAGTCCTGTGTGGATGTTGTGAGCCACATGCGCCAGTGTCCCTCTAACCTGCTCCAGCCAAGATTCTCTGCTGATGCTTCCTCCTTCTCTTGTCGGCTTGCGACTAGTTTCCAGGAGCCCTTGGACGAAGAGGAGGAAGATGAGAAAGAGCCCAATCCTCCAGTGATGGTACCCCTGGCAGACCTTTTGAATCACGTGGCCAACCACAATGCCAACTTGGAATACGGCCCGGTGAGCAGAGTGTGCAGCAGCAGACGAGGGCCGCTGGGCTCCTCTCCGAGGGAGTGCACCCGGCCAGCCAGGTTCTGTCTTTAGAACAATCAGTTTGTGCAGCAGCCTGGGGCCAGTGGCGTTCTCTCTCTCACACGCACACATACATACATTCCTCACAGCTGTTTATTCCTGAGTATTTGTAGGATGTTGAGAATGCACAGTTCTTAGGAGCCCCGTGGCGCAGTGGTTAGACGCCTGTACAGCAGGTAAAACTGTGCTCACAATCTGGGGTTCAATCCCTGGTGGCCGGCTCATGGTTGACTCAGCCTTCCATCCTTCCGAGGTCGGTCAAATGAGTACCAAGCATGCTGGGGGTGGGGTGGGGGGAATGTGTAGCCTGCGCACTATAACTAAAACTGTAAACCGCCCAGAGACTACTTGGAGTGGTGTGGGGCGGTATACAAGCAGAACACTTTTTTCCTTTTGCTTTTTGTCAGAGCAACCTTAGTCAGTGCATGCTGGACTTGAGAAGGAATGGACGTTTCAACAAGCTTACAAAATCCCTGGGTGGGATTCTGTGATGTATTATTTTGAACATTTATATGCTATACAACGTAGTGCTAGGAACCACTCTGAGCAGTTAGAAACGTGCACCAGGAAGGCAGTTCAAGATGTGGAAGGGAGTTTCTGAATTGTTGAAGGCATTGCCACAAACAGGAAGAAGGGGTGCCATCAAGAAATTGGGCTGCCTGAATAGGGGGGGGCATTGTTTTAAAAGCTGTATCTTCTATCCAGTACAGCTGGGGGGGGGGCTTGTCGAGGAAGACACAGCTACTGAGAATGGTTGGGAGAGTGAAAAATGTTTTCTTGAAAGATCCATGGGGCTCTGACAGGGCTGTGGACTTTTCTTCCTGCCGCCCTCTTGACAGGAAGTCTTGCATATGGTCGCAACTCAGCCTATCCCCAAAGGCCAAGAGGTCTTCAACACATACGGGCAAATGGCCAACTGGCAGCTGCTTCACATGTATAGCTTTGCGGAGCCCTATCCTGGCAACACCAACGACACGGCTGACATCCAGATGCTGACGCTGCTCAGAGCTGCCCTGAAAGGCAAGTGACTCGCCAGGCAGGACCGGGACCAGGTGACTGGGGTGAACACAAGGGCTCCCTGGAAAGGACTCCCTGGGTTCCCATGTGTGGCTTTTTCACTGCTCCATCTTCCAGAAAAAGGCATCTTCTGTTAAAAAGGGGCGCTGGGGCTGGGGAGTCGCAGTGGCCGAGATCCTGAGGAGCGGGGCCGTTCCTTGGCCTTCCTTCCAGGCAGGTGGGACGCTGCTTGCGAGAACCCAGTCCTTTTCTCCTCAGCAGCTCCGCCAGCTTTGTGACCCAACAGGGGACTGGAGCCCAGCTCCTACCAGGCGATGGCAGGAGGGGGGCAAGTCTCCTCCCCAGGCACACCAGGAGGGGGAGATGCTTTGGGAGCAGAGCGCCTGCCCACCTGCTGCGTGGGCCTGGCATTGCCTGCCTTTTGATGCGGCTCCCTGCTCTTCTCTCCCTTTCCACCCACCAGGGACCCAAAGCGAAGCCGACCGGCAGCTGGTCTTGGAGCAGTGGGACTTCCTTTGCCAGATGGAGATGGTGGGTGAGGAAGGGGCATTTGTGATCGGCTGGGAGAAGATTTTTACAGAAGAGGAACTCTTTGTGGCATTGAAGGTGAGCAACTGGGTAGGACTGCTGGACTCGGAAGACACCCCCCCCACACACACACTGGCAGCCTTTTACCCCAAATGCTTGCCATTTCCTCAAGGAACAGAGAGCGAAAGTTCACTTAAAAAGGGGAGGCATTTGAAACAGAAGATCGAGTATTCCATTATTGAGATGGAGGATGGAGGGCTGTCCTTGCCCACAAGTGGAGGCAGGACCCGAAAGGCTACATGGTCTATACTGGCAACCTTTAGAAGACCTGAAGTGTACCCCCACCCCCACCCCACTTGGCCTAAACTCCTGATGGATCCTGTGTCTCCGAGAGCCATTCAAAACATATGGTCCAGGTATTCTGTATCTGAGAGCAAATCCGTTTAATAACCTGCTTCAGGCCTGTCAGTGGTCTCTGGTATTCCTTTTGTGGCTGTAGGTGCTGAGCCTGTCTGCAGAAGAATTCAAAGAGTTTAAAGTCCACGAGGCCGAGGCAGGCGTCGATCAGGCTCTGCTGTCTGTTGCCATGATACCCAGCCTGAAAGCCTCATGGAAAAAGCTGCTCTCGGAGGCCGCGCTGCTGACCCTGGAGTCCTACGACACGGGCTTGAAAGAGGAGGAAGGCCTGCTGGAAGACCGGCAGGCTTATTCACGTCTGAGCCGCAGGGAGCAGTTTGCCCTTCAGGTGCGCTACGGGCAGAAGAAGGTCCTGCACCAGCTGCTCCAGCTGGCCAGGTAGCAGCAGCAACAGCAGCAGCTCTGCCTGTCTGAAGGGAGGGCAGCCCCTGTGTAGGACACAGGCAGGAGGAACAAGGGAGTCGAAGCCCCCACCCACCCACCTCCTTTGGCCCATGGAGTTCCCCAGGAGGTGCCCTGGGACACTTGCTCTCAGCCTCATCTGCTTCACAGGATCACTGGCCAGATTAAAAGTCAGCAAGAGGAGTGGCTTCTCATAGGACAGGCGGGATATAAATTTAATAAATGAATGCCAGCACGTGCATCGGCCAGACATTGTGACACCCTCCCCGCCCCACCCCCCACCCCTTGGTGCCTGTTGCCCCCTTCTGTGGGGAAGGCGTTCGTTCCGTAACTCCGCTGCCTCGGGTGCTTCTCTCTGAAAGGCCTCCCTGGCCGAGCCCAGCGGAAGAGGCGAGACGAGTCAAGGAGGCTGCCGGCTGCTTGTCATGACTTTAATGTTTAACTACAGAATGCGTACATACAAGAAGTGGGAGAACTGAAGCCCAAGAGAGAACTAGAAAGGCTACAAAATACAACACATGGACCAATACATTTACAAAACATTCAAAATCCTTACAAAATGGGCTGTATTGGTCCTTTTGGTTCTTTTTACAAACTCAAAACGTGGCCACAGGGGAGCAGTTATTAGATCCACACCCTCCCCGTCCTGAAATTTACACGTGTCAAGAAAGAAAATGTACAGGCCCGGTCTGGGTTTCTCCACAAGGCCACCCGCCCTCCCTCCCGCCCTTCTCCCACAGGGCTTCGGGGGGGACGGCTTTGCCAAGGAGTCCTCTGGCCCTTCTCCTCCCACCCCTCCTGCTAGCAACATTTCATCCTGGGAACAGCCACACCCTGGACCCTAATCCTGACCACCCCTTGATATTGCAGAGGATCCTGTGGTCCAATGCATTCATTTTATCTCTCCGACAACTTTGTGATTTATAGGTCCCCCACCCATGAGAAAAATAAGTTACATAATATTTCAACTGGCTTTTCCATACTCTTTGGGAGCCTGGGAATGTCAGGCGAGGGGGTCTGCCCCAGACAAGCACTTGGCCTCCGCAGCCACCCACGGCCTTGAGGACACAAGCCGGCCAGGCACCCGTGGCGTGCCTCTCCTGAAACACAATTTGCACAAACCCAAAGTCCAGACAAATATTTCTGTTCTGTGTTATTTACAATAGTTCAACATTATATTCACAGCATCTTCTGAATTTTGGCCAAGAGTCAGAACTTTGCTTCAAACTTTGGAACATACCCACATCAGAGGAGGTTTCTCACACAAAGATCTGCAGTGCAAGCCCAGCATGAGGGAGGGGGGAGGTGGCTCCCTAGCTCTCCGGACAGACCCAGGCGCAGTCGTCCGTCAACCCAATGGGATTATGGAGACCTCCAGGCTGCCAAAGGGATTCCCGAAAGGGTTGCTGCTCCTAACTGGCGCCAGTTCCTTCCATTACTTGCTGTGCCTGCTTTTGCCCCATGCAACACTGCGCGACCGACTGGAACAGCCTATGACACGGAGAGGAGCCACGTAAGGACCCAAGAGCTCTTTTCATCTGGAAAAAAGTTACAGTTCCCTGGAGGGGCACCCCCCCACCCCCCCCCACCCCCCCACCCCAAAAAGAAGCAAGGCAAGGACCCCTCCCAGAATTACTCACTTTTCAATTTCTGGAGCACAGTGAACAAACTCGTGGTTCCAGAACTTAAATGCTGGGTTTTTAATCAGCTCAATGAAGGTAATTAGCAGTCCCCATGGGTGAGGCCTATTTACAATCAGTCGTTCTAACAGGACCCTGTAAAAAATGAAGGAATTAATGAGAGAGATCAGAGGGTGAGGGAAGGGAGCACCTTAAGCCAGGAGAAGGTCCCGTCCAGCCTAGCCCTGGGAAATGTTGGGCCCCTATGGCTGTTTCGGAGCCTTTGGGCTGCAGGTTCCCTTCAGGGGGAATTCCACTTCAAAACATTTGGACAAAGAACCACCTTACCCCTTTTCTGAATGTTTTGGATTTCAACTGGTAGGGCCCCAGCTGGCGAGGGATTGTGGCAGCTACAGTCTAAAACATTTTGGAGGTGGTGGTGGGGAGATTTCACACCCCAGTTTGAACCAAAAAAGTACCCCAGCTGGGACCGTTCATCACTAATGCACAATCCTGCTGAAGCTGCAGCCCTGTCCTTGTGTGCTCAGCCCCCCCTCTGCCTCCTGCCTTCTTCAGTGCTTCCCCATGACGGCAAACTGTTTCCAGAGAAACCATCTGCCCCACTGTATTGGTGGTTGCCTCCTGTGGGTCACTGCTCTTGCATACAGAAATCAGTTCTGGGCCCAGTGCTGTTCAACATCTTTATTAATGACTTGGACGAAGGAATTGAAAATATGCTGATAAAGTTGTGCAGATGATACCAAATTGGGAGGGGTGTCTAATTCCCTAGAGGATAGGATGAAAATCCAAAATGACCTTGACAGATCAAAGCTGGGCCAAAGCTAACAGAGAGAGAGACTAGGACTTAGAGCAGTGGTTTCAAACTACAGGAAAAGAGATTCCATTGGAACATTAGGAAGAACTTTCTGACGGTTAGAGCTATCTGGCAGTGGAATATTCTGCCACAAAGGAGGTTGGTGGAGTCTCCTTCTTTGGAGGTTTTTAGGCAGAGGCTGGATGGCCAACTGTCGGGAGTACATTGATGGGGGTTCCTGCACGGCAGGGGGTCGGACTGGATAGCCCTTTATTTATTTATCCATCCATCCATTTCTAGACCACTCTGATTTCCCAAAAGGGACTCTGGGCAGTTTACATGAAAGCCAAATAAATAATCAACAATTAAGAACAGAAAACAAACCAGCAAACAAGACCAAATAAACTAGCAATAACACATAAAAGCCCAGCAAGAAGCAAAAAGCTAAAGGGTAGCAAGAAAAATACAACAAAATGGGGAACAGCACAACATTACATTAACAATCGCCACATGCATCTTTAAAAAGACAGGTCCTTAGTGCTTTTAAAAAAGCTGTTAGGGGCTCAACTTGGTGAATTTTGAAAGATAATTTATTCCACATAGCCAGGCCAGCCACAGAGAAGGTCTGATTACAGGCGGAAACCTTACGGGCCTCTGGAGGAGTGGCCACCCGGAGCAAAAGCGCCAAGGATGCTCTGGTGGGCTGGGCCGATACTGACCTTTGGGAGATCTGCTCTGCCAGATACTCAGGCACCAAGCCATGGATGGTTTTGTAAACCAAAAGCAATACCTTGAACCTTGTCTATGAGGCAACAGGTAGTCAGTGCAAGCGGACCAGAATTGGAGTGATGCGATCAAAAACTACCTGTACCAACCACCAATTTGGCCACCGCATTCTGCACCTGCTGCAGTTGCCAGACAAGGGTCAAGGGAAGAAGCCCCTTGGTAAAGGTAAAGGGCACTGCAATAATCTATCCTCGAGATGACCAGCGCTTGCACAATTATCCACAGGGAGTCACCATCAACGTGAATCTGGGCGTGATAAGCCTGAGCTGGTAAAAGGCTGACTTGGACACGGCTGCCACCTTGGACTCCAGGGACAGTGCTGGATCCAAGTCAACGCCCAGACTCCTCACTCTTTCAGCCAGCTGGAGGACAGTCCCATCCAGACTGGGGAGAGGGCCACAGTACTCATCCGCCCACCACCACCACCACCAAAGAACAGAACCTCAGTCTTCTTGGGATTGAGCCAGAGCCTGTTGGTCCTGGTCCACTCCAAGACCACAGCCAGGCAGCGATCAAGGGTCTGAACAGCCTCCACTGCAGAGGTGGAAAAGGAGAGGGAGAGCTGCGTGTCATCAGCATACTGATAACAACAAGCTCTATATTTCCAAATGGCCTCAGCCAGTGGCCTCATATAGATGTTAAAAAAGCATGGGGAAAGACTGCCGACCCCTGGGAATGAGAGTGACCAGGGAGACGACAGTTCCCCTCACAGGCTCACTCACAGGGCTCGGCCCCCGAGGAAGGAGCAGAGGCAGCCCAAGGCAAGACCCCCAATCCTAACCTCAGAGAGCTTGCCCAGGCTGTGGACAGATCGAGGAGAACCAACAAGGTGGCACAACCCCTATCAGGCCCCTCAAGAGGTCATCATGCAATGTGACCATGGCAGTCTAAGTCCTGTGACGTGGCCTGAGCCCGGACTGGAAAGGGTCCAGGACACAGCCCTCCTCCAGGAATGACTGGAGCCGCTCGGCAACGACCCTCTCTACCACCTTTCCCAGAAAAGGAACATTGGCTATCGGGTGATAGTTTGACATGTTGTCTGCTGCCAAGCCAGACTTCTTAAAAATTGGCTTATTGGCTTGACCACAGTCCCCTTTAGCCTATTGGGAAAAATCCCCTCCCTGAAGAAGGCAGTGGCAATGGTAGCAGCCCATTCCAGCAACACTCCCTCCGGCAATCTTGAGGAAAAACAAAAGACACTAAAGATGTGGCACCATCCTGCCACCCTCACAGGTATGTCTTGTGGCAACCCATGAAAGGGCCTTCTCAGCTGCTGTGCCCAGACTCTGGAACTCCCTCCCACCAGAGACCAGGACTGCCTCATCTCTGTTGTCCTTCGGGAAGCTTTCCTTGAACGATGGACTACCATTGTGTCTCTTACTTGAATCTACAGGATCACATAGACTTTGTGTTTATAAATTCATATAACCTTATGGGTTTACATTGACACTATGTTTTCAATGTTAGTTTCATCAGTCATAACAACTTTACATGGAACTTTACTCCGCTTTAATGTAATGTTCTCTATTAATGCTGTAAGAAGATGTCCATCCATTCCCTGTTCTCAAATACTTGAACATGTCATAACTGTACTGGACTGTATATTTTCCATCATTACTGTAAGCTGCCCTGGGTCCTTTTCCAAGGAGAAAGGCGGGGTAAAAATACTTTAAAATAAAATAATAGATAAAGACTAACTTTCATATTCTAATGTAAGTTGCATTAAAATATGAAAGTCTTTAAGGTGCCACATGTTTTGTGTCTTTTGTTTTTCTTTGATTTTGCCTGGAATTCTTGAAAAGACTAACACAGCTGCCTTCTCCAAAACTCCAACGATCTTGATAAGCCACAAAGGGCAAGGTCGAGTGGAGAACTTATTGGCCTGCAGTGGACCAGCGCCCTGGAGGCCTCAGCTGGTGTCACAGGCCCAAATTCAAAACAAGGAGACCGAGGGGGCTCAGCACTGGACATGCTTGGGGGCAGATCAGTGCAACCAGAGCCCAGATTGGCACAGATGGCCTCTATTTTAGACTTTTAAAAGTCTGCGAAGGACTCACCAGTGAAATCACGACTAGGAGGCGGCCCAGGATTGGTGAGGTCTCAAAAGTAGGGTTACCCTACCTGTAATTGTGGTTCTTCTTTGAGTGGGCCTCTGTGAATGCACACGTATGAGGCGTTTATTTTGTGCCTGCGAAGAATCATCAGATGTTTCAAGCTCTTTGGTCCTACGTGACCTCCTCCCTCCAATGCGCATGCGTGCAATCTCCTGCCCTTCAGTTCCCCAAGGATCCACAGCTGAAAACAGAAGCAAGACGCGATGGATCGAAGGGAAGGACAGGTGGGTAGTGTGAAGTCACAGATGCCCACTCAAAGAAGAACCCCAGTTACAGGTAAGTAACCCTGCTTTTCTTCTTCGTGGCATCTGTGAACGCACACGTATGGGAGATTAGCAAGCTGGCTTACTGGAGGAGGGCTGTGACAGCAATGAATATGAAAGTACAGCTCTCCCAAATGCAGCGTCAGTTCTAGTTCGAACATCGAGCTTGTAATGCTGAATGAAGGTGGACGGGTTTGACCACGTCACGGCCCTGCAGGTATCAAGGAGTGCTACGCCGTTGAGGAAAGCCGGAGGTGTGGAGACTGCTCTGGCAGAGTGGCCTCCTGGTGTCTGAGGCAGAGGGATCGAGGTGAGGTCGTAAGAGAGGTGTATAGCCTCGGTGGTCTACCAGAAAATTGTCTGAGAAGGAACTGGTAGTCCGAGGCAGGGTTCCAAGGTGCGCACAAAGAGGCGTTGGCTCCGTCTGAATTGTGCTGTCCTCAAAGCGTAGAATTGTAGCCCCCCTTACACTGAGGGCGTGTAGGGTCCACTCCAGATCCGTCAAAGGGGAGGGAAAGAAGGTAGGAAGAAACAAAGGCTGCATAAGATGAAAATGGGTGACCACCTTAGGCAAGAAGGAGATATCCGGATATAGGGTGACTTTGTTAGGATGGAACTGTAGGAAGGGGGAGGGTCCACGCGGAGTGCTGCGAGTTCCGAGGATCTACGTGTTGATGTTATGGCAAGCAAGAAGGCTGTCTTCATGGACAGCATGTAAAGAGGTATGGATGCCATCGGCTCAAAAGGATGGTGCGTCAATTTATTGAGGACTGTAGTGAGGGACCATTGTGGTGTTGGCAGGTTTGTAGTAGGGCGTAGATTTCCAAGTCCTTTGAGAAATTGTTTTATCGTGGGATGTCGAAATAAGGATGATGACTCAGATTGGGGCAGCTGATGTGCCATGATCGATGCCGTGTAAACCTTAAGAGTTGATCTAGTGAGATTCCTGTTAGAAAATAAGAGTAAGACATCCAAGAGGGTATTCAAATTAGTAGAGGCAGCTGGTAAGTGCCTGCCTCAGGTGAAAGCAACTAAGGCCTTCCATTTGTAGGAATATAACTTTTTGGTAGATGGTTTCCTGGCATGGTCTAAGATCTGCTGTATGGTGAGCGGATCAGCCAGGCCATGAGGTGGAGAGTTGGAAGGTCTGGGTGAAGGGGACGGCCTTCGTTCTGGGAAATCAGGTTGGGTAGGTGAGGAAAGTGGAATGACTGTTGTGCCATGGTCGTGAGCACATGGAAACAGTGTTGACGCGGCCACCGTGGGGCTCTGAGGATGGCATGCGTATGATCTCACCTCAGTTTGATTATCGTCTTGTGTATCAGTGGGAGGGGTGGGAAGGCATAGAACACTGCTCCTGTCCAGCGGATGGAGAAGGCATCTCCCAGGGAGTCGGGGCCTGTCCGTGCTCTTGAGCAGTACAGAGGACACGTGGCGTTTGAGTGGGTGGCGAACAGATCTATTTGGGGATGGCCCCAATTGCGACACAGGTTGTCGAAGACTGTTTGTGAGAGACACCATTCGTGGTTGTTGAGGGTTAGACGGCTGAGCCTGTCTGATTTGACATTGTCCTCTGACACAATGTGGATGGCGACTGGGAAAATTTGTCTGGTGTAACAGTATTCCGACAGTTTTAAGGTTAGGCTGATGACGGACCAGGAGTTGGTGCTTCCCTTTTTGTTCATGTAATACATGGCCGTCGTATGGTCTGTGACTTGTACCATGCGATTGATGAGTAGAGGTTTGAATGACCTGAGAGCCTTGAAGATGGCTGTGAGCTCTAGAAGACTGATGTGGCAGTTTTTGTCGTTGTTGTCCCAGGTGCCATGAATGTGAAAGCCAGAACAAAGTGTGCCCTAACCGACGTTGTTGGCATCTGTCGTAAGTTGGATTGACGGAAATCGTTGTCTGAAGGGGTGACCCTCCTTGAGATTTCGTTTGGATGCCCACCAGGTATATGGCAAGATGCCATGTGACATGCAGCAATTTTGATGGTCGGTCGGTGAGGGGTCTGAAACGGGTAACTAGCCATCCCTGACGTGGTCGTAACTTGAGCCTGGCACGAGCAAGGATCAAGGTTGTCGAGGCCATGAGCCCGAGGAGATGCTGGGCTTTCAGAATGGTGACATTGTGTAAGGGACGGAAATGTTTGAGAGCTGTTTTGATTTTCTGTATTCGCTTCTTGGTGAGAAAGGCTTTGCCTTGACAAGAGTTTAGGAGGGCTCCAATGTAAGTTACCCCCTGTGTAGGACGGATAATAGATTTCATTGGGTGGATTTGAAGTCCTAGAGAGGTAAGTAAATGAATGGTGAAGTTTACATTTTTTGTGCCTATTTTTCTGTAGGTGAGACTAACAACCAATAGTTGAGGTAGGGGAACATGTCGATGCCTCGAAGACGGAGATAAGCGGCGACTGGAGCGAGACACTTGGTTAAGATGTGTGGCGCAGTGGAGAGGTCAAATGGAAACGTGTCTTGGCCTATTCAAAACCTTAAGAATTTTCTGTGTTGCTCTCTGATAGTGATATGGAAATATGTATCCTGTAGAACTAGGACTGCAAACCAGTCTCCTTTTCTCAAGAAGAGAATAATGGCATTGAGGGTAGTGATATGAAACTTTTTTTCCAGTATGAATGTAGATCTAGTATAGGGCGTAGACCTCCACAGTGAAGTAGCGAGAATTGAAGCCACAGGTGTCGTCTGGTGGCACTACCTCGATGGTGTCCTTCAAAAGGAGGGAAGCAACCTCTTCTCAAAGAGGGGCAGAGGGCTCTGTTGTCACAACTGTTCCAAAGGAGGTGGGATTAAAAATTCTATAGCGTATCCGCTTTGTATAATAGTCAGATCCCAATGGTCTGAGGTGATGAGGGACCACTGGGGAAGGAAGGGTTGCAGGTGGACATCTGCAGGATGCTTTATGAGGAGCGGATGTAGGTCAGGAAATCTGCTTTTGCTTCCTGTAGAGACAACGGGTAGGATGTGATTGGCATGGTCTCGATTGCTGGTTTGATCGGTAAGCAGGTTGACACTGGAATTGTTGTCTGTATCGGCTATAAGTTTCCGCACCAACTATATGAAGTGTGGCAGGATGTCGGCTGTGAGGAAGCACCTTGGGTGGAGAAGGAGCAAACTGTTTTCCTCATTTTTAAGATATTGTCTAAGGACTCATCAGTAGTTGCAACGAAAAGGCCCTCCCTGTCGAATGGGGAGTCTTCAGTTCTATTATGGGCATCATCCGTAATTGTAGCAGTGCGGAGCCATGCGTGTCTGCGGAGATAGACAGCCGTAGCAATTTCTTTTGATGCTGCATCTGCTAAGTGTCTGGCTGCAATAGTCTGGTAGTCAATGAGTGATATGGCCTCGTTATGATATGAGGTTAATTTTGATTTCTGGTCAGCCAGCAGAGAGTCGAAGAATGGAAGGAATTTTTGCATGATGTGTCTCATGTATGCCTGCATCGCACAGAGGTACTTGGCAGCCCTCAGAGAGAAAGAGGGAGTAATGGCGTCTGCCTATGAAGTCGAGCTTTCTACCCTCTTTATTGCTAGGCATAGTGGTAGATGTGGACTTGGCTCTGTTCTGTGTAGCGTTTACAATCAGAGAGTTTGGTAGAGGGTGTTTAGATAGGATGATGGTTCTGTATAAGTGATCTATACGTCTGGGCGACGGTGCTGATGAAGGCTTGTTAAACACTTAGATCTCTTTATAAGCGAGGGAATAAAGCCAAGACATAATGGTGGGGCCCTATTCTTGTTTAGGTGGCCACAAAACTTGCATGCCTCACCGGTGTCGGGTTGCTTGCTCTACCTGCAACCCCATGACTTTAGCCACTTTGTGGATGACCTGGGAGTAAAGTCTGAGGTCCTTCAGGAGATGGTGGTTGGGTATCTCCAACATCAGACCCAGGAGTCATTAAGTTGGGTAGAGAAGGAGCCGTTGAGATGAAAGAGTCATCCTATGAATTATATTCTTTGGAATGTAATAATGATGATAATAAACTTTATTTTTATGCCACCTTTCTCCCCGAAGGACCCAATATATTGAGCGATCCATGGAGGCTGGGGAGCCTCTTCTAGTATCGTGAGTGGTATGAGAAGAGGGACCTTGATGTTGAGATTCGTGATGTCGATGGCTGTGGACCGAGGATGAGCAATGGTCTGAGGGTGACTGCCGCTGGAGAGACGCAGCATGAGAATCTGTAGTGAGGACTTGTCTGTGGCTCTTAGGAGGAGAGGACCTTGACAGCAATCTGTCACGACTTTGGTAACAAGAGGTGCGTTGGTCCTCGGTTTTGTCTGAGGGTCTGTCTCGACTTCAGTGTTGAGAAGTGTGCCATCGCTGCAGATTGTCAGAGGAGCGGTGCCAAGGTGTCGGGTCCAGCTCAGGAGTCGGGGAACGTCATGTTGAGGCCGGAGATGGGCCTTGTTGATGTCGTGTCTCTGTGTCCGATGCTTCCTCTGATGAATAAGAGACAACTTGGATGTAGCATTGGTGTTGACGTGGTCCACAGTCTCGATGTCTAATGTTGTCCGAGTCACGATGTCGTGGCAAGGTTGACGGTGAAGATTCATATATGTAGCATGAGCGATGCCAAGGCTGTGGGTGTCGATGTCGGGATGTCCGTTCTGGGGTGATGGAATGACGGTCCGACTCGCTATAGCCGTGAAAACATACTGTTTCCTTCTTGAGAGGCCGTGGTCTGAAATCAGTGGATTGATATATGGTCTCGACCTCAAGCGATGGTTCCGCTTTCATGACAGTTGGAATCTCGTCGTGTATATTCCTGGAATTGCGCCAAGGAGTATGTTCAGTTCAGTGGTGGGATCCTGAGACAGAGGGGTTCCCACAGGTGCTTGTGAGGCAGTCTCTTGTTCTCGAGACAGATCTCCCCAGCTGCAAGAGCGGCTGGAGGCGGGAGACAGCGCCGGTTGTTGTCGAGACTCTTCTGGTGTTGAGGGGGTTGGTCTCGGTGCCAATGCTGACGAGGTTGCCATTGGACTCTTGGTCGGTGGAGTCGGCTGATGATCATCCTTAGGAGTCGAGGTGGACGTCTTTTTCTTCTTTTTAGTCGGGATCGAATTGGAAGTAGGATTTAGACTTCGGTGATGCCGAAAGTGGGGAGCGATGTTGCTGCTCCATAGGTTGTAAAGATTTCTCCCAGAGGAAGGCTCTAAGCCTGCCGAGTCTCTGTTTGAGAGCTAGCTGAGTAACAGTCGTGCCCGTCAGACATGGGCACCTTATTAGGGCAAGTGGCACAACGTTTCAATAGGCCTACAGAGGCCATAGAAAGAAGTGAGAACAGAGAGAAAAGGGGGGAAGGGGGGAGGGAGAGAAGAAAACTTATATCTCTTTGTGTTTTTTTCTTTCTTTCTTTGAGGGAGGAGGTAGGAAAAATAGTGGGAAAGTGAAGGAAATGAAAAAGGAGTATGAATTTTAAACTTTATCAATTCTTTCTTTCAGAATTGGACGAGCTGAAATGAAACTGAAGTGTGGGAGACTGCACGCACGCGCAATGGAGGGAGGAGGTCATGCATGACCAAAGAGCTTGAAACATCTGGTAATCCTGCGCAGGCGCAGAAGAAATCCATACGTGTGCATTCACAGATGCCACAAAGAAGAATCACCGGGAACAACTCCGCCTGGCGGTTCGAGGCCCAACCAATTCTCAGGGAGGCAAATGATTGTTTAGTGTCCCTGAATGCTCGAACATAGCATCTGGTCATGACGCGAACCTCAGCCCGATTAAATTCTGTCCGATCATTCCTCTATCTATCTATCTATCTATCTATCTATCTATCTATCTATCTATCT
>JAHTLZ010000065.1:3132420-3155151 GCA_023846285.1 Phrynocephalus versicolor
CTACTACTACTACTACTACTACTACTACTACTACTACTACTACTACTGAAAAGTTAAAAACATCTAAAAAGAAAGAAAAGGCCAAGGGAATCAAGGCATTCACAGCAGTGCACTTGTTGCAAAGATTTTATGCCATGCGTAGGTTGAATAAAAAGCACCTCTCTTTCCCTAAGCTCTACCTGTCCAACAAAGGCGGAGAAAGCTTTGGTGCTGTCACGCCCGGCGGCAGCGGAGTGGTAGAGGTTCACCCACTCCCTCAGCAGATATTCTGCCTTCTCCCTCAGGCCGGGGGGGTCGTCATACTCAGAGGCTTGAGAAATGCCAGAATGCATCATGAAGTTTGGGCCTCCATGAGCACGATCAATCATGGCTTCGTAGTTGGAGCGAACAACTTCCATCAGCTGGGGCAATCTGGAAGAGATACAGAAAACCCCGGGGCTGGTTTTAGATTTCTGGAACACACGGGCCGCCCTGTGCCTTGCACCCTGTGTTTTGCCCTCTCATCCCAGGGGCACCTGTCATCCTGTTCTCTTCTCACAACCAATGATCGCCACCTAGCAGGCAGACCTTATTTGGATGTTCCTCCATTGCATTATCTTTGCTAATACAGAACTTTACTATTATTATTGTTATCCATCTCTGAAGAATATTTGTAGTGGAAAGGCAGGGTTCAAGTTCAGTAGCTTAATAAACAAGCTGCATCACCACAAAAGGTTTCCAGGTTTGGCGGGGGGGGTGGCAGGGAGGAATAAAGTCCAGCCTCTGCAATGAGGCAAGTTATTTCCTGGACACAGAGAGTTTCAGTGATTGAACAGCAACCAGAGTCCACACAGTCCCCAACTGTACGCAGGAGTCTCCGTGAGAACTGTGAAGGCTGCGTCACGCAATGCCAATGGCTCTCAAATGCATATGAAAGCCCAATGTGCCAAAAGGAAAAAGGTTGTGCCTCAGAAAGGAGGGCAGGCAGAGGAACAGTCTGGACCCAGCACATTATTCTAAAGACAGTCAACAAGAATAACATTGGGGAGGGTGAGACCCCTGGGAGATATCAGGCCCCCCAGAGCAAGGCCACCAGAACCTGTAACGGGGACTGCTAGGCTTACCCCTCGGGGGCATTCCCTCTGGAGTGGGCGTTAATCCGCATCAGCGTCTCGATGGTGTGGAAGAGATCGGCTTCCGTGATGTGAGCGACACTCCGCTCGTCCACCAAGAGGATCTTCACCAGCTGCATGGCAAAGGCCACGGCCATGTAGTTCAGGCCATTCTCCATGGACTGCCAAGGAAAAGAGTGTCAGAAGGCGAACCAATGGCCTTCAGCCAACTGCACGCAGACTGACTGAGGAAGGAGCCAGGGTCAGCATCTCACCTGAGCCAGGTGGAGGTCATACTGCTGCATGTTAACGAGATGGTTACGGATCAGTAGCTCCACCGCTTCCACGTTGTACTTATACTCGTCGCGGCACTCAATCAGGCATCTGGAAAAGTGAGTCACTCCCCCCCCCCTTTACGTTAACTTTGCTTCTTTCCAATCCTGGTATTCAGAGCACAGACGTCGACCATATCAGCCCCTTCAAACTTTCCACCCATTCCAGCCCAAAGCAACACGGACCCCCAGTGGGCAAATGGGGAGCGGCCTTGGCAGTAAGGAAGCACGACGTGGCTGTGGCTGCCTCAGTCCGCCCGCCCACTCAGAGGCCAGGAATCAATGCAGAAAAAGACCGACAGCTCTCACACCAAGGAGCAGTGCGCTGGGTACGCTTGCCCTGTGGTGACTTACACCTCACCCCAGCCTCCTAAACTCAGGAGGTGGCCTCAAACATGCAGGCCAGGTCAAAAGTATTACAGCTATTCAGAAGCTGAGCCATGGCAACTGGATATATTTTCTTGTTGTTGCCATGACTCAACTTCCAGAGAACCTCACCGGGATAAACTCACAGACATACTACGGCTATTAAAACTAACACCACTACAAAAAGAGAAGCAGGAACGAGCACTTGGGCTAGAATCCATGCAAGCAATGGCCTCTCCCAAGTTCGAAGTTTTCAACACGGTGGCAATAATTGGGGGGGGGGGCAGGCGGGGAATGCACCTTCTATGAGGCTGCCTATGGCTGATGAGATCCTGTCAGAAAGGAAATCTCGCACCTCTGAGGATGTAAAAGAACTGCTTTCTCACCATAAACGTGGTTGTTTGAGTGGTCCTTCGTGAAGCCACACAGGTGGGTTTTTAGCACGCATGTGCGGTGGTCTCAGAACCTTCTAGCAATTAAAGTTGAAACGTTAAGTCTCCTCCCCCCACGCAGCCTGCATATATCCCGGCGTTCCTGCTCAAACACCTCAGTTCCCTCCAGACGTCACAGAAGGCTGAACCATGCAGGTGAACCATGGATGCCATAACGGCTAGAGGGGAGGCAGGTGGGACTACGTGGCTTCATGAAGGACCATTCGAAGAATCACATTTCCAGTAAGTAACCAGTTCTTCTCCTTCATGAAACCACACAGATGGGTGACTGCAAGCAGTCACACTCACCGGATGGTGGGCAGTTGCGCTAGGACTTGGGAAAGCACTGCTCTGCCAAACGAGGTGGAGGCTTATGCTCAGGTATCCAATCTGTAGTGCTTCATGAAGGACACTGGAGCAGATCAAGTAGCAGAGTCGCAGATGTCACACGGTGGGATGCCGTGGAGGAAGGCAGCCAATGTGGACAGCGACTGTGTGGAGTGTGCCCTAATTGGGACAGGTAATGGCTTGTTAGCCAACTCATAATATAAATTGATAGTCAAAGCAATCCAACGGGACAAATATTGAAATGAAATTGGACCCCCTTTAACTGCAGGGTCATAACAAATGAAAAGCTTCTGGGTACGACAGAAGTCCTTCATGTGGTCTACAAAGAAAGGGAGAGCCTGACTAACGTCCAAGGTGTATAGCGTTTTCTCCAGGGGTGAAGACGGACTGCAGGGGAATGTAGGTAAAGAGATGGGCTGTGAAAGGCGGTAAGAAGAAACCACCTTAGGCAGGGAATTAGTATCAGGGAAAGTGACCACTTTGTCTTTAAAAAACTGAAGATAAGGAGGGTTGCAACAAAAGGCAATGAAGGACAAAACGGAAGCCCATTTGTACCCATAGAGTTTCTTGGTAGAGGGCTTTCTGGCCAAGGACAAGATGGAAGATATTAGACAGGAATCCTCCAGGCAATCAGCTGAAGCCGCTCAATGTCCGGCTGAAAGGTCACTCCTCCGTTCTGGTGGAGAAGATCCATGTGGATGGGCAATCTGAAGTGGTCCAAAGTGATGCACAGTAGTGGCTCAAACCAAGGTTGTCTTGGCCAACAAGGAGCTATTAGAATTGCATTGGTGTGTTTGTGACGGATTTTGGACGTTACCCTGTGAAACAGCGGAATTGGAGGAAAAGCGTAGAGCAGGCAATTTGACCAGTTAAACTGGTCAAATGAATGCATCTCCTAGGGAGCATGGGGCTTTCCCCACTCTGCTGCAGAACCTCCTGCATTTGTTGGTGTGGTGAGATGCAAAGAGGTCTATCTCTGGTGTGTGTGCCCTAGCGGTGAGAGATGGAGAGGTAAGTGTGTTGGTGAAGTTCCCACTCATGGGAGACTACAGCTGATCTGCTGAGGCGATGTGCCTCTACACTGTCACACACGGAGAGGTGAATAGAGATGGGGTAAATGAGATGTCATAAGCTCCACTCCCAAAAGGCTATTATTAGATGCAGGAGACAAGAAGAATGAGTACCGCCCTGTTTGTTGATGTAATACATTGTGGTTGTGTTGTCGGTGACCACTTGTATTACCTTGCCCGACAAGAGACGCAGAAAAGCACAGCATGCCTTGAAGATGGCTAGCAACTCCAATTCGTTGATATGAAGGTGGTGTTCGCGGGAGGACCACAGGTCGTTGATGGAGTGGCGAAGACAGTGAGCTCCTATCCTTGTACAGTTGTGTCCATGGTTATTTGGACCATGGGTAGAAGAGGCTGAAAGGGTCTGCCTTTCATAAGACTGGATTGAATTGACCACCACCGGAGTTTTTGATGAACCCGGAGGAGCAGTTTGTTCGGCGGGTATGAGAGAGGGTCGAAGCAGGGGAGATACCATTGTTGGAGTACTCTCATCTTTAAGCGGGCGTAGAGGATTAGGGAGGTTGTCAACGCCATTAAACCCAGCAGTCTTTGCACATCCTTTACAGACATGGGGACGAACAAGGGCAGGAGGGACTGGATATCCTGAATTCGGGACTGAGGTGGGAAAGCCCGTGGCATTGTTGAGTCTAGTATTGCCCCAATGAAAAGGGTGTGCTGGGCAGGGTGAAGCTGTGACTTTCTGAAATTGCCTTTGAGCCCTTGGGAGGGCAGAATGAAGAAGAGGCAAACATGCAGATGTTCCTGAGCCTGATGGTACAAGTCTGAGATGACTAACCAGTTGTCCAGATAGGGAAAGACACAAATGCCCTTTGTGCAGAGGTAGGCAACAACTGAGGCGACAAATTTTGTGAATACCCTGGGTGCCGTGGAGAGACCAAACGGTAGGGCTGTGTACTCGAACACATCCTCCCCCATGGAGAAACGAAGAAAAGTGTGATGGGATGGGTGAATCAAGACGTGGAAGTAAAAGTCCTTTACGTCAATGTCCATTAACCAGTCTCCCTGGCGAAGCAGAGGGATTACCTTATCAAGGGTGACCATTCGAAATGTCATGGTTAGCATGTGTTTGTTGAGGACTCTGAGGTCTAAGATGGGACACAGGCCACTGTTGTGTTTTGGCACAGTGAAGTATCTGGAGTAAAATCCATAGGGAACTTCACTGGGGGGACGGGAAGGATGGCTCTGTTTTCTAGAAGGGACAGGACCTCTTGTCGAAGACATTCTGAAGGAGGTGTGGCGATAATCTACTCCAACAGAGGAATGGTGAGGAACTCTAGAAGGTATCCATGGGCGAGGATGGAAAGATGTTATGGACTGCCAGGATGGAAGGAAGGGTAGAAGCTGAGTGGACTTGTTGGTGTCAAAAATCCTGTTTTGGACAACTGTCCCTGTGATTAAATGAGGACCGCTGCATAGTCTTAGGCTGTCTGGAAGATCTTTGAGGACAGGAAGTGGAAGAAGAAGGAGTGTGTTCCTTCTGTTGTTGTTGTTGTTGGAAGGCTTGCGGGTAATAAGGTTTCTTCCACTGCTGCTTAAACTACGAAGGCCGTTGCTGCCGTGGTGGAAGCAGGTTTAAATGCTTGACAGTTGTTTATTTTGAAAGTCCTGCATAGCCTCATCTGTTTTTACACTAAAAGGCCTTCTCCTTCAAAGCCTAAGTGCTCTATTTGAGCCTTCTTGTCATCTGATAGCCAGTGGATTGGAGCCATGAGTGGCGTCTCAAAGTGATGGCAGCTCCTAGTGCCTTAGTAGCACAATCAGCTGAATGACGAGCTGCTCTCATTTGCTGTTCGGCAACAGCCATGGATTCATCAAAAAGAGAGAACATCTCAGATTTTGCAGGTTCCAGAATAACATTGAGATGGGGCAGAATCTGGCTCACAAGGAGGTGTTGGTATGCCCCCATAGTTTGCAATTGTGAAAGAAAGACAGAGAGGCATCCAGACGTTGCCCCATACCATCCAGCTTTTGACCTTCCTTTGAAGGGGGAACAGAAATCTGCCTGGATCTAGTCATGACCTGAGAAGACGTGACAGCTACAGAGTTAGGTAGAGGGTGTTCAAGAAGAAAGGGTGCCGCAGTGTCATGCACCCTGTAAAAAATTTCAATGTGGTGTGAGACCATCTGAGGAGAGATCTTTTGCAAAGTGTCCTCTGCCATCTGCAGAAATGATGGGATGGCACCCAGATGCACAGGCGTAGTTGCATCAGATGATATCTGATAATAAGGATGATCAGAATATTTAGGTGTTGGGAAGTGAACAGGAATATGTCATCCTTTCTACAAAGGCTGAGTAGTTTCTAATGGAGTCAGAGGAGCAAAGCGGGGCTTTTCCCTCAATGTCTGAATCCGGAGTGGTGAATTGTTTTGGATCGTCGTCGTCCTCCTCTTCTGAAGTGGGAGGGGGATCTGAAGCACTCGAATCCGAGGATGATTGCCGAGCTGACACCTGCCACTGGGGTTGGAAAGGTGGCAGCGGATCTGAAGGAGGAGGGTCAGCAGTAGCTTGTTTCACAGACCAGTTGGTACCATTGTATTTGAGGACCCATGGATTCGAAGGGGTCGGGACTGCAGCCGCCTGTTTTACTTTCAGTACCAGCACGGCAAGCATGGCTGGAGCCGAAGTGGAGCTTTTAGATGGTTTCGGTACCGAACACGATGAGTGCGTCGCCTGGTTTGACCTCTTGTGCCCGGGTTCAAGGTCGGGACTGTAGCGCTTGTTGTGCTTCTCCCTCTGGGCAGCAGGCGCCGGATTAGGGGAGCGGCCCCGATGAGTTTGACTGTCGGTTTGGAGGAGCCGAGATGATGTAGAAGGCTTAGGAAGCCCCGAAGGAAAGGCTTGCTGGAAAAGGTCCCTCAGAGACTTTGTGGGGTGGCGCTCCAGAGAGTGTCTCAAACCCAAAGATGAGGAGCTGAATGACGGCTGTCGGGACCAAATGGAGCCAGTCTGGGGTGGAAGATTGGGAGGAATTCCAACACACACAAGGAAATCTGGAGGAGATGAAGAGCGTGGCTTCTCTCACTTTGATTTTTTTTTAAACAACAGCTGACTTAAGCTTTGGCGCTTTCTTCGGTTTCCAAGCTGTTTTGGTCAGTACCAAGCCCAGTATCGACTGGGAATGGTCTTCCACCATTTTGGGCGGAACCGATTTCTCAAGGAGAAAGGTGCTGAGACGATGCCTCCGATCCTTTGAGGCTTGGGAGGCGAACTTGTTGGCAGTGCACACAAGCGGAGGGAAGATGATTCTCTCCCAAGCAATATAAGCACTTCAAATGGCCGCCATCTGTGAGAGGAATTTTCCCCTCCCAGGCAGTGCAGGTCTTGAAAGGGACCTGGAGGGCCAAAACTCAGTGGAAGAGGACTCTGTCTTCTCTCTCTCTTTCATTGGAAAACAAAAATGGGAAATAACAAAGAGGCACCAAAGAACCTGATAAGATCAGGAAAAACAGACTCAACGTTGGAAGAGATGCAGACTAACGCAGTGAGACCATCAACACGGATGGTTGAAGGAAACTGAGGCGTTTGAGCAGGAACGCTGGGATATATGCAGGCGGCATGGGGGGAGCAGACTAATATTTCAACTTTATTTGCTAGAAAGTTTTGAGACCATTACGCATGCACGCTGAAAACCCATCTGTGTGGCTTCACATTGAACTGGCCCTGGTAAGTCAGGTGTCCCATCAAAGTCAAGAAGGGGGCAAGTCTGCCTTTTGGAGAGCCAGGCCCCTCACTCTGGGAGGGGGGGGGACCGGAGGGGGACTCTCTTGCTTTCCAAAGGGCGTGCCGCTGGAATCCAGGAGGAAATTTCAACCAGTGTGAAGGGAAGCTGTTCTTCCACTGTGGGTGGGGGTGGAATGGGGTGGGGATGCATCCTGAATCAAGATAATTGTGTATTGTGTGTCTGTGTGTGGGGGGGAGATATGAAGGCCAGCCCCCCCACCATGGCTGCTGCTTACATTTTAAAGACCAGTCAATACCACTACCAAGAGCTTAAATGGAACATGGCCTACCTTGCCTTTGTCCGGTCTAATTCTCATGCCAGGACAGTATTTTACGGAAAACGGAAAACCCAACCCCCCCGCCAAAGGATCACAGAATCCTTACCTTTCTGATTATTTGATCATGCGATTCAGTTCATTCAGTATGACTGGGACTGCATTTTGTCCTGTTTTGAGCTTACCACACAGGATGCTTATGTTCACCCAAACAATTTTTTTTAAAAAAACCAGCTTGTGAGGCTTCACATCCGTATTGCTCTGACTGACCTTGTAATCTGCTTGTTACACCAAGGAGAACCGTAGGCCCGGCCATCCTGGAGTGCTTTCAGCACAAGCAGGTGACACTCCCGGTAGCGGAGGAGAAGGTCAGCATCTGCCCCACTGGTGGCATCTAACAAGCCTTCCACAGCCTACATGGGAAAAGGAGGAGACAAGGCACCATCTCAACTGGTCCGTCTGGGGGGGGGGAACAGAAGAAGAGGGGGAGGGCGCCGCTGCCAGGCTAGCCTGCCTGCCTCCCGAAGGCCAAAGCTACCACGACGGCATTGTCTCTCACAACCCGGGGAACGGGCCAAAACAGAGGACACGGCAGGGAAAGCGCTTCCACCCCACCTCTCTGGTGGAAAGACACACACACACACACACGCACCAGCTCCACTGCTGAGGCACCCAGGGACTGCAGAGCTGAAAGCAAACATGCCCTCCACGGCCAGGGGCCGAGAGCTGAATGCACAGAATCACTGCTACTCTTATCTTGTTAAACTCCTTGATAGGTATTTAGATGTGAAGGATGCAAACACTCTGAAGAAAGAGAAATATCCTCACCTGGTCTTGTCTTACCACTGAACTGTATCCACTGATTCATTAACCACTGATTCAGTTACCAACGGTTTGCAGAGGAAAAAATTAAAGCCCTGTGGTGCAGGGGTTAAACGCTTCTACTGCAGCTAAAACTGTGCTCACAACCTGGGATTGAATCACAGGTATCAGGCTCAAGGTTGACTCAGCCTTCCATTCTTCCGAGGTCGGTACAATGAGTACCCAGCTTGCTGGGGGGGGGGGGCGGGCAATGTGTAACCTGCATGCACATAAAACTGTAAACCACCCAGAGACAACTTGAAGTGGTATGGGGCGGTATATACAGCAGCTGTAAAGCAAGCTACTGTAACAAACAGCAGCCATAAAGCAAGCTATTGTCACAAACAGCAGCTGTAAAGCAGGCTACTGTTGCAAAACAGCAGCCATAATGCAAACCACTGTCACAAAACATCAGTTTTGGGCTTTGGGGCATTCTCTTATCCACAATTTTTGTTATCCACAGGAAGGCGTGGAACGGATCCCCAGCGGATGCTGGGGTCCAATGTACTCCGAATGGCCTCACTAATCCCAAAGGCTGCACTCTTGTGCACCAGCAGAAGCAACTGAACTCTGTGGCAAACAAACCTGAGGATCTAGACTAGAAAGCCCAGCAGCTTTGGAAGAAGGGCTGCTCCCCATTCCCCCCCCCACTCCCCTGGCCCGTGTTGGGAACAGTACAGGGATCTCCCTCTGTCGGAGACACCCACCTTCTGTAGCAAGCCAAGGGCCGCAATCGCATCGCGGGAGTTACGAGCCACGACAACTGCCTCCAAGAGGCTTCGCAAGGCTTGAGTCTGCGGGTTCATGGCCAGGGTGTGAGGGATGGACTGCAGGTGCTGCTCGAGTTCCGTCATGCACTTATCGTAGATCTGGGCAACGTCATCGGTCGCCCAGGCTTGCTGCTTTAACGAAGAACAAGACTGGTTTGAACGAGTGCCCACATGAGGGAGGATTCTGAAGACTTCTCTTCATCTGCCTCTGCATCTTCTCTTCCCTCCCTCCACAGTTCAGGGATGAGAAATGTTGAAGATTCTTCAGGGGTGGTAACCTGAATGTCTTTCAGTTGACGTGTTACGGGGTGATTTAAGACAAAGCTACTATTAGCAGAGACCCACACCGGAGGCCCACTGCTGGCCTCACTGACTTCCGTAAGGTCACCAATGAAGCCGTCAGGTTGCTCCATCGTTCCCACAAGCCCCAGAATGACCTCTTGGTATGAGCAACTGGATTCCTACCTTCATTGGCTGGGCCAGGATTCCTGTGGGTTGTGTCGAATCATTGGTCGGTAAGAAGCCAGGGACATTTCGGGCAAATTCTTCATACACAGCTAGCTGCTTTGGGTCCACACCACCAACCTTGAAAAGGAAAGTAGCAAAAGGGCAGTTGGAACGTCAGTCAATGGTTTTATGATTCTGTTATGGGGCTGAGAGAAATAGAATCCAAAGAGGGAGCACCATTTCACATTATGTGCCATCAAGTTGCATCAAACTTACAACAACCCTAACAGAGTTTTCATGGCCTGTGAGATACTTGGGAGTCCTGCTGCCACCCCTTCCTTAGAGACGTTCCATGCCCACGCAGGGTCTGGAACCCAGGCCTCTCGAGACCTTCTCCAGCACTCTGCCGACCACCTTTACCCTGGCTCTCACAACGTACACCTTTCAGTGGTTTGTGCAGTGAAGTAAATCAAGAAGCAACACATGCTTTCCGAGATGTCCACAGGCCTATTGGGTGGCTGATTCTACTACTGTACTATGAAGCTGGCTCTTTGATCCTAAGACTGATACATTTAACCCAAAGACCTCTAGGATACTTTCAAAATTCTGAGAAAGCCATCAGAAAGAGACAGGTTTCTAAATGCTTATCAATAATTTTATCAAATAAGGAAGTAACGAAGTTTTAAAAAGTCCTTGTACAAGAAAATGAAAACAAACAAATGAAAAAAATTGCTACTTAAATAGCAAGATGGCAATTGAATTCACATCGTATTAAAAGTTCTAGATGATGTACATTTCCAACCAAAATGCAAATATCAAATGACTTGGGTATGTATAAAGCTGCATATGCTACACAAAATCCTGCATCATGAAAGACTGCAGCTTTTAGAAATCCTTAACCTTCAACTAAATTTTTCACTCCTATAATCTAGATCGGAAGACCTAGGAATCAACTCATTCCTACCTGCATAGACTCAGAATGTCACTATCCTTTTTTATTGTTTGTTTATTGAATCACCACCTGGCCCATCAAATGGCAAGCCATGACTCCTTCTGCACACAGTGCAACCTGCAGTAGCAAACGGCTACTTGTGTAGGACACCACACTAGCTTTCCTCCTCATGGACCAAGTCACTTGCTTGACAGCTGGTGAGGAACGCAAGCATGGGCTGCTTAACTAGCAGCAGTTTGCCAGCATGATTTACATGGCTTGGCTGACACGGGTGTACGGAAGGAAGAGGATTCTGGCCAACCAAGTCCACGCAAGCCTCCCATGCAGTGCCCGAAACACAGGGAAGGAGACAAAAGCCCACCCCCTTTCTGACCTACTCACCTTCAACCGGATCTGTTCTGGCATCCGTTCGGCTTGGTAGGTCAAGACGACTGGATCACAATACCGGCGCCCCTCCTGCCTGGCATGTTTCCTGAGCTCAAATTCCTGGCACACACACATGCACACAAAAGAAACCCAGCGTAAAGATGAAGAGCTCAGGCACAGCGAACTATTTAGCTCAAAACGTCAGGTCTCCAACATACTCACAGTGGCCAGCCTCTTATCCATTTCAGGACCGGCTTTTTCCACCGCTGTCTTCTGAATGAAACAACAGGCCAGTTCACAGTTATCTTGAGCCAGCTGGGCAGCTGCTTGCTCCATCATCTCCCTCTGCTGTGGCGAAGCTGCCTGTTAGAAAAGGCAGACCATTAAAGGAGGACTGGGGTCACGGTCACCAAATGATCCATCAATACTGGTGACAGATGTGCATAACAGGAATTAACTTGGCTAGATGGCGTGGTACACTAAACCATTAAAAAAGGTTCTGTTTTTAATTAAGCATGCAAATGAGGGAAATGTACCACCACACATACACAAACTACAGATTTGCAATATAATTCTGTGTATCTTTATTTAGGATGCATCCTAGGAGATTCTTTCAGATCTACTCCTAAATAAGTGCATGTTAAAGCTGCAACTTCAGCCTACCAAAGGTGCCCTCCAAAAAGAGCTGACATTTCATCCTTCACTCTATGCAAACCGAAATGCACGTACCACAGCAAATGATTCGGTCGAGCTCATTTGTATAGGCCTGGACTCTTCTGTTTTCTTCTGCAAATCATTTGCAGAATCTGGTGAGCCAGTGTGGGCAACGCTGGTGTGTGTGTGTGTGTGGGGGGGGTTCAATTCTCTCCAAACTTGCTGCAATCCACACCCCTCCTCAATGCCAATGCATTTTGATACGGACCCCCCCCACACACACATACTGCCACCAAAGCAATCTAACTGGGTGGGGCCTTTCAGGGGCAGCTGCAGAACTGTCTTGGATACTTGAGTGAATAAAGGTCGAATTCAATGATTCCAAGCCACAATGCACAGCTGCGGGACATTCAGCTCAGAAGCTCAACAGGCACCACCGAGAAACAGCAGCCACGGTGGAAGGAGAGATACGAATGCAGCAGACGAGGAGGCAACAGGCAGCCATTTCCTCCCACACTACAATCCACGGAAAAACCACTCTCCTCCTCCTGCTCTTTCCATTTTTTAAAACACAGGGATTTGAATAGAAAAGCACACTTGACGTATGGCGCTGGTTGGCCTCTTCTTTCACCATCCCTCTAAAACCTTCGGAAGCTTCAAGATAGCAAGTGTCAGCCTCATCGTGCATCCCGAGATGTGTAGCAGAAGAGGAGCCAGAAGGAGTCACACAGGAGGGACGGGCGGAGCCATGTTGGCTCCTAGGGGCCACTCTTACCCGCAAAGCGGTGGCAAAGCTGTTCTTCAGGTTGGTCGCGATGCTCATCAGCAAAGGCTCCCTGCAGGTGATCATGGCCATTCCAGCCGTCAGGTTCCGCATCATGTGGTGGGCAGCTACGCGCATGCGCGACTCCTCCGAGTCCAGGGCGAAATCCTTCCGCACTATCTGCTCACAGGTGGTCATGGCAATCTTAATGGACCGGTCCACCACGGGATGAACGAGTTCCTGGACGGCGCGCTCAATGGCCTGCCGCACGCACTGCTTCAGCTGAGGGTGGGCCTGGAAGAGGGGAATCTACAAAGGGCAGACCAAGAGCTCTCAGTGGCTGCCCTCTGGGCCACTCTTTCTGGGCCCTCCCCACCACGGCCTTAAAGCCCTCTCCCCAAGTCTTTCCCCCTCCCCCCAAAGCCCAGGACTTACTGTTGGATTTAGAGTGATGTGTGGCGCAAGTCCTCCCAGAGAGTAAACATTAATGTCATGGTAGCTGTACTGCGGCTGTGGAGGAGCCGTGGCTGTGCAGGTGGTGCTGGCTGCTGGGGTGGTAGAAGCAGCTGAGGAAGAGAAGAGGAACAAGATGGTGGGGGTGGGGGTCTGAAAAAAATCTCTCCCCTACCAGAACTTTACTCTAAACAGCAATGCTTTGAATTATGAAATTAATCTGCTCCAACGGAATTTTGTAATTCAAAATTTTCATAATTCAAAAGTTTCCCATAAGAATGCACTGAAAACTGATTGATCCATTCCAGAAGTGCGAAAAAAGGCAAAAAAGGGGAACAGATTGATTTTTTCCAATTGCATTCATAGGGGAACCCTACTCTAACCCAGCAAAGCAGAGGAAGAGCTTCCCCTGCTTTGCTGGGTTGGTGCGAAACCCACTCAGACAACCGGCTGCGGAGGTGTCCAAATCTCCTGGCTGGCAGCTGGCCAACAGCCAGGTGATTTTGACAGCTCAGCAGCCACAGTGCTTTTCCGGGCGCCGGAAAGCTGGGGTGGGGGTGGGGGTGGGAGCAGCAGCTAGTGGGGTCCTTCATAGCCCTGGTTTACTCTTCAGCCACGCCACTCTGGGCATCCCAAACTGCCACTTCCCCTTTGCTTGGCTCTGTGCATGTTCCCTTCCTGGGCTGGGGGCAGCCTATTGGGCTTTTGAATTTCCCGCGACCACAAGAAGGGTGCCGTAACTGCAGGAAATTCAAAAGCCTGCTCTTTGGCCCTTGCTTTCCCAGAGGGTAGCACCGGTGCAATCCTCCCCTGGCTGAGATCGGGCAGACCCAATCTTGGCTGTGCCATTCACAGTCACAAGAGGAGCGCGTGGGTGGCAATTACGTTCGGCAGAATTGCCAAGCCTTCGCTGGGGCAAAGGAGGTGACGGAGGTGCTGCGTGAAGGCACCCAAAGAGAAGGTGACAAATGGTGGCAGTGGAGGCAGGATCGCAGCGCCTCTGACACCCGCCCGCCAAGCAGCTGGGAGTGGTGGGGGCAAAGGTTTGGAGAAGAGGGGACTCCCCAGGCAGGCTGGTGTTCTTTTGGGGGCAGAGTAGGGAAGGGAAGAGAGGAAGCCTCAAGTGGAAGGGAGCCAAAACATGGCTTACCCACCACCAGCACCCCCCTCCCTCCCTCCCTCCTCCGTTTGTGCATAAAAGGGGAGGGGGGCTGCCTTGGGGGCTCTGTCGCCCAGCAGCCCCACAGTTTCCTTCTGGCCGTGTTTTGGACACCAGCCTGCCAAGCCTGGCCGGGGACTCCTCTCTTCTTCAACCCCCCCCCCACCACCACTCCTAGCTGCTTGGCTTTTAAAAACGCCTGCCACGCCCCCAGGTCTGTTTGCACTGCGCACAGGGATCTTTTAAAAGCAGATCCTTGCTGCTACGATGACGGGGGTGGGGGGGTGAGGGCAGGAGAGTTACCCCTGTCATCTCTCTCCTCCCCCTCCAATGGATCACACCAGCGAGTATCTGCTTTTAAAAGATCCCCTCTCAATGCAAAGAGTAGGCTGTGCTTTTTCCTTCAGTGTGCCTTCCATCCCCACTGCTGTCCTGCTTTCTGGCACCCACTGAAGGAAAAAGCACTGTGGCAATATTGACCATTCGGTAGTTGATTGAGGGGGTTTCCTGCCAACCCAGCCAAGGGGTTGGTAGGACAGACTTCTCATATGAATGCATTGAATACCTATTAATTTTTTCATAATGAAAAAAACACGGCTTTTTTTGTAACAGGAAATTTCCCTATACAGGTGGATTTTCTTTTGTAATTCAAGTTTTTCATTGTTCAAGGTATTCATAATTCAAAGCATTGCTGTATTTAAGAATCTGTTTTATAAGTAGCCACCTCATGTTAGAATTTCAGCAAGATGAAATCGCGGAAAGAGGGCTTGCTAGATTTTACAGCTGCTGAACGCCAGCACTTCCTGTCTTTGGTCATTTAAGGAACGAGTGCAAAGTGGAACAGAGAGCTCTCAAGACCAAACCTTTATCTCTCCTCCACAACTACGGATTTCTCTCAGAAATAAAAGGGGGCGTCTAGACTACAATACAATCAAGTTCCACTGATTTCAATGGTTAAGATCTAAACCCCGAACTGGCATGTTCCTTCCTTGATTTATGGGGCTGCTGGAGAGCAACCTGAGTCCTGAGCCCTGCCAGGGGGTGCAAGGGCGACCCCAGCAATGCCAAGCAGGGCAAGGGCAAGCCGGGGGCACTTACTGGTGGTTACAATGGGCGGCAACTCCTCTGGCTGCTTCACATCTTTCTTTGGAGCAGACAACTGTTCGTCCAGATTTTTCAACCGATCCTTGTCTTTCAAAAGGTTCCCCGGTTTCAGTTCGTTGATGTCAAGAGCCAGGTTCTTGCAGAGTACTTCAATTTCAAACTTCAGGTTCAGCTGTGCAAATATTGAATGGTTTCAGGTTTATTAACGCAACGGTTTCAACCTGTACGGAAATGGAACCTTCCCATTCATTTCCACCCCCTGGTCTTAAGACAGATTCTGGAGAGCGGCTCTGTACGATCAGAGGAACGAGGAGAACAACATCAGAGCCCGTCTAAGACTGTTACCTACGTGATGCCACTGAACTACCTGTAACCTGCTCTAATCAAACCTTCAAGCAAAGGCCCCATGAGAAGTCGTTCTGAATCGGGAAGTACTGAGGGACATTCTGAAATTAAGTGTTCCTTACTTTCAAGTCATGTTCTTGGTGCAGCTCTGCTAGTACATTCATGATGGCCATGGTCCAAGGGTTGGGAGGCCTGAAAACCTGAAAGACATCAAGAGTGGAAGGAGGTTGATAGCAGTCCCGCCTCAAGAGCTGCAGCAGTGATCTGCGTTGGAAGCATGCCACACAACACCACAAGGAGGGCTTTTATTCACAGCCAGTATCCAGTGGTGCTGCTTCACAGACAGCCCCACTCCTGCCCCTTCCCTTCTGCTTTCACCCGCTTTCCAAATCTAGCTCACCTTGGCGGAAGCAGCCAACCCTCAGCTGCCAAAACAAGCAGCAGCCACTGGGATGCTCAGCTGGCCAAGATACCAGCGGGAACGCCCTGGAGGTTTAACCCACCTTCCCGCAGCTGAAGAACAAGTAGCCATAGTAGCCCAACCCCAGTTCTCCAGGAAACCTTCCCTTGATGTACGAATGCCAGGCTTACCACACTTCTGACACTGGATTCCAAGACTTTGGCAACAAACGGGACAACGTAGAGGAGCTCCTGCTGCCCCTTGATGTAAGCTTCCAGCAGCAAGGATTTCACATCCAAGTCCTGAAACAGAACGGAGCACTAATGGAACCCAAGAACAGGAAAAGGCTAAGAGGAGCCGCACACAAATCAAGGGGGCCCTTCTTTTATAAGCTTGGCCTATCCTACGCTACGTAGAGATGATGATTTGTTTTCACTGTTAAAACTATAACATGAAAGCAGAAAACTCCATGTGTAAGGACGCACCTCCCAATTTCCCCGTCTCTGCCCAGTCTCACCGTGTGCAAGATGGGTTTGTTTTTAGCCAGCGTGATCATCCCGAGCCAGTGTCCCAGGTTCTTCAGCAGCGAACGGTCTGAGAAGTTGGCAGCAGCTTTATCTGAAGTGAGTAGCACCTAAACATTTTTTTAAAGGGGGGGGGAGGAAAAGCATCTTAAGAGAGAAGAAGGCATCTTAGGAAGCAGCAGCAACACCTCAAAGTACTAAACTATCTTGTGTTTAAATCTGCAGCAGACCTTCCAAGATGTTATGTCTTCAAACACCCAATTTCACCCGGAGTTTGCAAAAGTCCCCATCTGGTTCAGTTTCTGGACTGTTTGCCATATTTCTATGATGCCTTTGCTTGCTTAAAGGTTCCAGAGAATTTGAAAGCCTGCCTTGTTCATCCTTTTTTAAAATTTTCCAATAGAACTCTGATCTGCCTTTGCCTGTGTCAGCTAATCATAGTCCCCAAAGTTGGAATGCCTCTGAGAATTTACATACTTTCTCTCCTCCACACACATTGGATCCTTATTATTTCAATGACAAGGTCTCTGGGCTGAAGTCCTGCTGCTTAATATAGTAAGTCTCAAATAGAGGAGGCTCACTGAATCAAGTGAACTTATGGAGGGCTCATCAAAGCCCCACTGAGTAACTGTGGCTACTCTCTTTATGACTTACAAAGCCAAGCAGCATGATTTCAACTACTGAGACACTAGGGGAACATTTACAGATGCATGTCTCTCCCAGGCATTACATTTCAAAATGCTTTCATCCGTCTTATGTTTTAACTGCACTGACTTGATTTAACTGCAAAGTCCTATTCTTGAGAGGAAGGCAGCATATTTATTATTTATTTAATTTTATTTTAGAGTATTTTTACCCCACCTTTCTCCTTGGAAAAGGGCACAAGGCAGCTTACGGTAATGAGGGACAAGATACAGTCCAATAAACTTAAGTAATTGAGAGCAGGGAATTGAGGGACATCGCACAGCATTAAAAGACATATAAAATCACATGAGCAGTAATCATCATGTGGCTAGACTGTAGCTAGTGCTGAAGCTTTCCATCTTTTCTCCATTTGGGGGGGGGGGGGGAAACAGATGAATCCATGACTCTGGCAGGCTTTCTCCTGAAGCCATGGGTCCAGCCTCCCTTTGAATTCCAGTCCTGCTGAGTGGGGCTCTGTCCCTTGCTGGTGCGGCTCTGTCTCCTTTGCACAGGGTTCCACTGCAAGTGGAACCAAAGCGACTGAAAACCGTCGCTGTGGGTGCACAAAGGAAGAACGCTGCGTGGAAGGAGGCGGAATCATGCACACACTCACGTGGCTGCACATCTTATGGGGAACCTTCCATGGGCCACATTTACAGTCCAGACAGACCAGACCAACAAGAAGAACATTTTGAAAGAAATACAGGCTTATTTTACTTTATTTATATTCCACTTGTCACTGCTGAATACAGGACACACACACACACATGTGCGTGCATCCCTGGGGTCAGTATTGGCTGATTCCCTTATCCAATGCATGTAAACACTAAATGACACCCCCACGCCCAAAATACGCATCTTTATGAATGTTCATGGTTTATTGACCACAAATGGGCACGAGTGGGAGTGAAAGACCACACAGTACATAGGGCTACATATTTCTGTGCTTTCCAGCATGGGGTGGAGGTGGGGTGGGGTGTTTGCCTGGAAGTTATCCCCTGTAGATACTGTGATCCCTCTGAACTTTATGCCTGGAAACCCAGGGAAGAGTTGGGTTGTTTAAATGGGTAAGGCCTCGACAGGCAGCTGCATCTTCCCATGCAGTGGCCCAAGTAGAAGGACGGGCTATTCTGCTGCCGTGAATGACGGTCCCTTCCAGTTAGGAGGAAGTGCAGCCGTTTTCTCTCTAGCAGCCCACTAGTTAGAACATCCAGGTGCTTTACCAAGCCCCCAACAAACGGCCGTGACCATGGGGATCCCAGGGAGGCCAACGTGGAAGGCTGCCACATTTGGATATGAACTCTGCTCTCCCAGCCTTGCCCAACACAAGAGCCACGAGCCACTCTGCAGCACCTACCTTGATATTCCGGTAGGTTTCATTCAGAACCATCTTATTGAAATCGGGGTTCTTCAGCGTGTCAAGGAAATTCGAATAAAGGCTGTGGAAGTTTGGCTCGATGCTCACTCTCTTCATGACAAGGTACTGTGAGACCCATGGCATGAATTCTTCTTTCACAGTTTCCTTCAGCTCTTCTACCTGGCTCCGTAAACACACAGGAGGGGGAAATGGGTCAACACGACTGTTCCGAGACATGAGGAGTTGGAAGATTCGCACAAAGAGTCCTAGAAAGGGTCATTTGTCACAATTTGGAGCCTGACTCACCCCATACTATGACACCTGGCTTGGTGAATTCTAGTCCTCTATTGTGAAGCTGCTCTCTGTTTTGAGTCTCACCCCCTGCCTGATTCTCTCACCCTTTTCTGCATGCCATGAATGATACTGCAATCATGTACCACGATCATCACAATTCCGTGACCTCCATTTTGCATAACTCCTAGGTAAACTATTAAATAGATCTACTGATCATGTGGCTTCCAGCCCAGCACAGGAAATCAATGGGAGAATTTCACTCTGCTTGCAAGCACTGCCTTGCTCTGGACCCTTCAGTGGACCTCCTCCATCTAGCTCTGATCCTTCACAGAGGAAAAACTCCTCCCTCCCAATGTTACTCTGGGCTTACTGAAAACACCAGGTGGCTATGTCTCAGAGGTTTCCATCATGTGTTGAGATCACAAGGGCTAGAACCATTTCTCAAGGCAGGGGAAAAGCTGGAATCAGATTGAGCAGGCTGAGTGTTGTACCCAACAGAGTCTGCATGGTAACAGAGCACACAGATTTAGCTGCAGAGGTTAAAATATCCCTGCTGGAACCTGGCAGTACAGGATCAGGTCTTCTACCTCTACCAGGCAGGCAAAGCCCCTCTATTTTCCTCTATTTTGCCTACGGGCAGCAAAAGGATGATCAAATACACCATTGATTAACGTCCTATGGCCTGCTTGGAAAAAAAATGTTGTTAAGGTTAGAAACCTCCTACTGTTGATAAATCAGAAACAGTGAAATTCATCTGAGGGTGACTCATATTTTCAGGAGGCACCGTATCAAAATAACCAGATCCAAAGTTCTCTTGAGAAGAAAAAGAACTCTGCTATGTAAGTGAATTGTTGGCCAAGAGAGACACCTGCCAGCATGAGTCCTGTTTTGGCCTTACATGAGGTCCACTCAGCCGGACTAACTCATAAAGAGAAACTAGAAAGAAAGCCAGGACTGAACGTCACGCAATACTTGCCTTCTGAGTCATGTTCGACTGAGACAGGTTGTTGAAGATGAACGCAATCTTTTCCTGCACATTTTCAGGGGGTTCAACAATTCTCTCGGTCTGATCTGTGGCTACTAGCAGGGTATCAATGTTGGTTGTATTAATAGAAGGCTGCAGAAGAAGAACAATAATTTGCAGAAATGAGCCAATTGCAATAAAGATCCAACAGACCATAGAGTTGCACTACAACACAAACACCACATCGGGTGCCGGTCGTGATTTTATACCAAAGTTACAATAGTCAAAACAGAGGGACCGGGGGGGGGGGATTATAGGAGCAAATATAACTACGAATCTAGCTGCACCTTCAAGAAGAGTTTTATCCTGTGGAGCTTTTTATGGAATGCAGTTGTTCTTATCAATGGATCGTGTGGCCTCAACGGACAGACGTTTATATACATGCTTGGGCAAAAGGGGAACGGGAACACAGAGGTTACAAGTGCTGGTCCTAACAGCAGTAGTGGTTAACGGACAGTAATGGAAAGAGAACACATTCCAGCACTGGGTAAGTGGGGCAGGACATGCAGTGTTAGGAACAGCTTCCTCCTCCTATCTGAGAGACAGCGCCCAACCTCCAGAGGCACCCATGGCACACGGAGGACTGGCCCCACCCACGCTGATTACAATCATCAGGGCCAGAGGAGAAAGAAACGCAAAAGGCTCAGGCACTGAGTCCGGGTCCAACAGCCAGCATTAACCAACTGCAACTGGGTGTTAATGGAAAGTCCTGCCGAGTAAAGCTATGGGATACATGGAGTGAGAAAAGAAGTCCGGGTCTCTACGGAAGCCACAGAAGGTAAGCGTTGAACTTCTGGACGGACTCTTGCTCAGCTGGGTCCTCTGGAATCTGCCTTGGAAGCTCTGCCGTTCAAGGATGGCCACCTTGAAATCAAAGACAGAGTGTCCTGGGAGACTCTGGTTACAGCAATATGTTAAAACACTGCTCGCTAGATAGAAGAAGGCAACACATCTACAAAACCAACCAAAGCCAGCAAGAGATGCTTTGGGGCGCAGAAGCCAGCCGGGCTTCCTGAAGCAAGTACACCATTGCGTTGGCTGAGTGAGGGTCCATCTTTGCAGGAAGGTGCCTAGGTGGCTTCTGTGGTAAGAAGTGAGATTCCGTTACTGAGGGTGGCGTGCCAGCTGCCAAGAGCTTGGGGACAGGGAGAGCATGACCATTCCTATGTTCTGGTCTTATTTACCACGGCCTACCGTGACACCCGACACGGAAGGGCCTTCAGAGACCAATTCAAAGGCCACCTGTTCCCAGCTCTTTCCACCATCCGAGGCACGAGGAATGACAACCCTAGAAAGTGTCTTCCACGGCCAAGGTTACAGGGTCTCTCTCCAAAGGCCCCGCGGGTACTAGCAGTGTGATTTTTCATCCCCAGGCAATATCTAATATCCCCAAACAACATGTTATTTAAACATGATTCAATTTATTCCATTTGGGTTGAATATTGGTCTGTTATTTCATTCCTATATGAATAAATAAAAAACACAATTCTTTCCTTTTTCAAAAGGAAGGGGGAGACAACTAAAATACCTCATTGCAGGGGAGGATGGGGCCTGTGTGACAGTGTAGGGATCCCTGAAAGTTCCTGCCATGACCAAGACGACCAAGATGACCCAATGCAGGAGGGCAGCCAGCTCCTCGGTGACGCCAACAGCACCATGATGTTGGCCTTGGCCAAGGTCATTTAGAAAGGGTGGGTGGAAATGTTACCCCCCTTTTTTGACTGCCAGCCCCAGAACCTGCCACCCACCACAGCAGGAACTTTGGGAGTGCTGGTCCAAAAGGGTCCCATCCCTAAGCTCTGTCTAAACTGGAGGCCAAGGAAACATTTCCAAAGGTAGCTGAACATGACAGCAGTGGGACGTGAGAGGAGAAGGGCAGTGTTCATCAATGGGCAAAGCAGCCCAACTGCTTGTGGAAGGCATACCAGCCAAGAGAGCAAGGACCAAAGTAGCCCCGGGGCTATTGGTCTGGAGGGCACGGGCGGAGGGAGCATGCTGGAGCCACCAAGAGGTCTCAACATGGAGGGGGCGGGAGCAAGAATGAGATCCACAGCACAGGGAGAGGCGTTAGAGAGGGGTAGGGAGGTGGCAAAGATCCTGGTTGATGGCACCGGGCCATCCATGAGAAGGAGGGATAGAAAACGAGCATGCAAGGCAGGAGGGAAAACTAACATCCAAGTGCAGGAATTAACGGTGTGGTGTGTTGTCACCTTACAAGCGAAAGCCCACTCACCAGCCGGCTGGCCCATTTATCCACCCTGGGGCTGACAGGACATGAAGGTCTCTGTCAGCTGCCAATGGCGTTACAGCTTCAAACGCTCATTCTTGCCCACATTCACTCCTGCTGACCGGCGGGTATACTTACTGGCACATCCTTTTTGAAGCTGACTCGGCCCACTGGCGTGATGGTGGTCTTGGCCACCGTGGTGGTGGTGGTGGTGGTGGTGACAATTGTGCTGACTTGGCCGGCAAGAGGGGTCTTGGCTGGAACCTGGGCCTGGGCCTGGGCTTGGGCAAGTGCAATACTTCCCGGGGTGGTAATGGAGCCCTGCATCTTGACGGGAGGGTCTCGAGACTGCTGCCCATACTCGATATACTGCAAGAGACCAGAAATGGAGTGTTTTTGAAACTCATCAACCATGCATGGTAGAGCCTCCCTATCAGCAAAAGCTCTTGAAACACCCTGGAAATCCTTGCCATGGAAAACCCCAGAGACTTTAACATCAGCAACAAAGAAGCCACGCTTCTTCGGCCGCAATAAGAAAACTGCCGGGCTCCAATAAATGAGCCACACAAAAGCACTAACTACAGCATTTGACCCTGTTCAGTCTCAGTTCTCTTCCCTTCTGCGAGAGAGAGAAAGAGAGAGAGAGAGAGAGAGAGAGAGAGAGAGAGAGAGAGAGAGAGAGAGAGAGAGAG